>SJXQ01005413.1:4529-86442 GCA_006408695.1 Aepyceros melampus | reverse complement strand
TGGATGGCATCACCAACTCGATGGACATGAGTTTGAGTGAACTCTGGGAGTTGGTGATGGACAGAGAGGCCTGGCGTGCTATGATTCGTGGGGTCGCAAAGAGTTGGACATGAATGAGAGACTGAAGTGAACTGAACTGAACCAGTTTCCTCTGGGATCCCAAGGATCCCACTGCAGTAATGTTACATGGTACCTAAGGGGTCCTCGATCTTTCCCTTCCCTGGTCTGAAGTCCAGTAGGAACTAGTTTACATCTTTTCATCACTGTATTCACAGATCCTATTGAACTACTTATAATACAGTGGGTGCTGTTGAATTGGCTGAATCAGGGATTTAAAGACGAGAAGAAGAAATGTGGAGCTTCTTTCCTTTCTAATTAAAGGCAACAAATATCATGGACTGAAATGGGGAAAAAATTGCATTGAATTTTTTGTTGCTTTTTTACACATCATTCACTCTTTGGAGCAACATATAGCTATAAATAAGATTAGGAAATTCTGTTCTGTGGATCAAATTTGAATATAAACTTTGTGACATTCAAATAGAAAATGAAGTGACTTGGACTGTATTAAGCTCTTGGGAAGTTACTATGAGTGCCTTAATTTACTAAAGCTGCCTAGTTTAATTACAAACCAATAAAATTGAAGAATTACTATCTGGATGCCTCAATACTTAGTGAAGTCTTTCTATTAAATGTTATACAAATGCTTCAGAGAAAGGATCTGGAATGAAGCAGCAAATATATTTGGGAGAACTTGTGTACATTGTCTTGTTTTATAGACTCATAAATTACATTAACTCATTAAAACCTTTGAGAAATCTTCTCTTTTATTTTCATTTATTTATTTTTATTTTGGCTGCATAGCTTGTGGAACCTTAGTTCACATTTACGAATTAAACTCAGGCCACAGTAATGAAAGCAATAAGTCCTAGCCACTGCACCACCTGTCTTTTTTTCTTTTTTGAAATAAAGTTGATTTATAATGCTGTGTTAGTTTCAGGTGTACAGCAAATTAACTTAGTACACATTTAAGTATATATTTATTTTATACTTAGATATAATTATATATATTTATATTTGGATTCTTCGCCATTATAGGTTATTACAGAGTATTGAATATAGTTCCCTGTGCTATAGAGTAGGTCTTTGTTGTTTAGGACCTTGTAGGTCCTTGTTGTTTATTCATAAATAATAGTGTGTATATGTTAATCCCATAATCCTATTTTATCCCTCCCTACCCTTCCACTTTGGTGACCATAAGTTTCTTTTCTGTCTGTGAGTCTATTTCTGTTTCATAAATATGTTCCTTTGTATCACATTACATTTTAACCTTTGTGAAGTGTTAAGAAAAGGAACATATAACTTTTAAAATATATTTCCTAAATGTGTTTGACCATGTTAGCCTCCTAGGGGTTAATGTTTCTGGGAAAAACTTTAAAGAACATTGATATAGAGAGCCATATGTATCATTTTTATGAACACCCTGAGAAAGAAAACTAAAGAGATGGTTCCTAGGCAGAATATGGTGCTCTCTTGAAAGTTCTATTCTTCATATTAGAGAGTATTAAAATTGAACTTTTCACACAAAAACTACTCATAGGAACTGCTGTCCTGGACTTAAGCATCTGCGAAACTAAATATAAAAACAAGTCTGAAACTATGAGACCAACAAAAGGAGAAACAGGGAGGATGAATCTAACAGTGATTGCATTAGGAGGTAACCATTAAATAAAATGGAACAGAATTTCAGGGGAAAAAAAAAACATCATAAAGGGTGCAATCAACTTGAAGTGAAATATATGTGTCCTTTACTCCAAGTGAAAGTAACAAAGAAGGTGAATTCTGCAAATCGTCTTCCTTACCTATTTTTCTAAACAGCAGATTCATTTCATTACACTTTGAGTGATGTAGTCTGGAAAGCATATTAGATCATTACAAATTAAAGATGTTTTTAGAGGTTAAATCCAAGTATCAAGCTATTTTTGCGAACAGATTGATGACCTCTGTCAGGTCTGCCAGGTAGAAGCAATAAATATTGAATTCTTCATTGTAGTGTATATTTAGAAAAATAGGATGTCAACTGCCATAGAAGGTTTGCAACCACAATGTGAACTATTCTAAGGTTTTATATTGTCTTGACCATATTCTATATCATATACTAAATCTTTCTATAGCACAAATGGAGATATATTTCACTGCAGATATTTCCCAAAAAGCTAAAGAGGAATTTTGCTTTTATAGATGCTAATATTAATTGTTAGGAAGGTATTGTTAAATTCTAACATTTATAAAAAGTGATTATAATGTAATGAATAGAAATGACTTGGGAAACGATATCAGGCGTCTATAGAGTATTATTATAGGATTCTAGTATTGAATATAAAACAAACTTTTAGCAGCTTCTAAAAAGAGGAGCTGAGATGTTTGTATGTCCTGCAAACTATAGCCAAGAATCTATTTTCACTTAAGTGCTTATCAGGAATAGATAGATTAAGACTTCATTCATTTATTCATTCAAAACATATTTCTTGAATACCTGTGTGATGATCATCTGGCTAAACAACAAAAATGTTATAGTCAACCTGGCAGATAGGGTTCTAGAACTCAAGAATCTTACAGTCTAGTAGGGAATAGAAGGAAGAAAGCAGGAAGATACATTTTGTTGAATATATTCAATGATGATTGTATGAAATATCTTCTATTGGAGGAAGGGCTTCCCAGGTAGCTCAAATAAAGAATCTGCCTGAAATGCTGGAGACCTGGGTTTGATCCCTGTGTGAGGAACAACCCATGGAGAAGAGCATGGCAACCCACTCCAGTATTCTTCCCTGGAGAATTCCATGGAAGAGGAGCCTGGTGGCCTACAGTCCATGGGATCGTAAAGAGTCAGACATGACTAAGTGACTAACACACACACACACACACACACACACACACACAGAGTCAGAAAAGGATTCTCAGAGGAACTGACATCTAATTTAGAAACTAAGTTAGGAGTAGGTTCCAGAAAGATCCAGAAAAAGATGAAAAATATGAATTAAAGCAGAAAAAAGAAAATATTGTGCAAGCCCTAAAGGAAAGAAAAATTACAAAGTATAATAAATGACAGCATTCAAACCTGAAAATAGGAGGTATACCATGACATCACCCTTATGGAAGAAAGTGAAGAGGAACTAAAAAGCCTCTTGATGAAAGTGAAAGAGGAGAGTGAAAAAGTTGGCTTAAAGCTCAACATTCAGAAAACGAAGATCGTGGCATCTGCTCCCATCACTTCATGGGAAATAGATGGGGAAACAATGGAAACAGTGTCAGACTTTATTTTTTGGGGCTCCAAAATCACAGCAGATGGTGATTGCAGCCATGAAATTAAAAGACTCTTACTCCTTGGAAGGAAAGTTATGACCAACCTAGATAGTATATTCAAAAGCAGAGACATTACTTTGGCAACAAAGGTCCGTTTAGTCAAGTCTATGGTTTTTCCAGTGGTCATGTATGGATGTGAGAGTTGGACTGTGAAGAAAGTTGAGCACCGAAGAACTGATGCTTTTGAAGTGTGGTGTTGGAGAAGACTCTTGAGAGTCCCTTGGACTGCAAGGAGATCCAACCAGTCCATTCTGAGGGAGATCAGTCCTGGGTTTGGAAGGACTGATGCTAAAACTGAAGCTCCAGTACTTTGGCCACCTCATGCGAAGAGTTGACTCATTGGAAAAGACTCTGAAGCTGGGAGGGATTAGGGGCAGGAAGAGAATGGGACGACCGAGGAGGAAATGGCTGGATGGAATCACCGACTCGATGGATGTGAGTTTGAGTGAACTCTGGCAGTTCGTGATGGACAGGGAGGCCTGGCATGCTGCAGTTCATGGGGTCTCAAAGAGTCAGACATGACTGAGCAACCGAATTGAACTGAACTGAACTGATATCTGGTTATTGTAGTATTCTGGTAGAGAGTTGAACTGGAATGAATTATGAGAGAGGCAAAAAAGGAGGAATAAGTAGATACATTTGAAACATAATAGGTATGAAATCAGAGAAGATGATGGCACCCCAGTCCAGTACTCTTACCTGGAAAATCCTGTGGATGGAGGAGTTGGTAGGCTGCAGTCCATGGGTCGTGAAGAGTTGGACACAACTGAGCAACTTCACTTTCACTTTTCACTTTCATGCATTGGAGAAGGAAATGGCAACCCACTCCAGTGTTCCTGCCTGGAGAATCCCAGGGACGGCGGAGCCTGGTGGGCTGCCATCTATGGGGTCACACAAAGTCGGACATGACTGTAGCCACTTAGCAGTAGCAGCAGGTATGAAACAGATAATCTCTACTGAGCACTGCCCATAGTAAGTGCTTTCCATAAGTTATGACGTTTATTCCTCTTAAACGTCCCTGAAGTAGATGCGTTTTCAGTTGACAGTTTGTTTAGAAACACTTAAGATTCACAACAAAATTGAGCGGAAGGTAGAGAGATCACCTCTGACCTTCACCAGTACATCCTTCCCACTGTTGACATCTCTGCCTACCACGCATCTCCGCCAATGGGATTTTCCAGGTAAGAGTACTGGAGTGGGGTGCCACTGCCTTCTCCAAACACATGTTACAAATGATAAATCTATATTGTTCCATCGTTATTACCCAAAGTTGACGTATTAGGATTCGATCTTGGCATTGTACATCGTTTGGGTTTGAACAAATGTATAATGGCATGGTTTCATCATTATAATATAATATGGAATATTTTCACTGCCCTGAAAATCCTCTGTGCTCTGCCTCTTCACTCCTCCTTCCACACGGTGGTCACAACTGATCTTACTGTCTCCATGGTTTTTTCAAAAATGTCATATGGCAAAATTATACAATATGTATCCTTTTTAGACTGGCTCCTTTTATTTAGTCATGTGCATTTAAGCTTTCTCCATGTCTTTTCATGCTTTGGTAACTCATTATTTTTCAGTGCTGAATAATATTTCATTAGCTGAATGCTATTGTTCAGTTGCTAAGTCATATCTCACTCTTTGCAACCCCATGGACTATGGCATGCCAGGCTCCTCTGTCTTTCCCTGTCTCCCATAATTTGCTCAAATTCATGTCCACAGGGTCAGTGATGCTATCTAACCACTCGTCATCTGCCACCCTTTCTCCTTTTACCTTCAATCTTTCTTTTTGCCTTCAACCCAGCATCAGGATATTTCTGATGAGTCAGCTCTTTGCATCAGGTGGTAAAAGTATTGGAGCTTCAGCTTCAGCAACAGTCCTTTCATTGAATTTAGTGTTGATTTTCTTTAGTATTGACAAACCAGACTGATCTGCTTGTAGTCCAAGAGACTGATTGTTCTACTACTGAATGTACCATAGTTTTTTCATTCACCTGAAGAAGGGCATCTTCCTTGCTCCCTCCAAGTCTTAGAAATTATTAATAATGCTCCTATTAATATCCATTTGTAGGTCTTTCTGTGAATTAAGTTTTCGGCTCTTTTGGGTAGGTACCAAAGAGCATAATTGCTGGACTTCAGATGGTAAAGTGAAAGTGAGAAATAGACTTAAGGGACTAGATCTGATAGATTGAGTGCCTGATGAAATATGGAATGAGGTTCATGACATTGTACAGCAGACAGGGATCAAGACCATCCCCATGGAAAAGAAATGCAACAAAGCAAAATGGCTGTCTGTGGAGGCCTTACAAATAGCTGTGAAAAGAAGAGAGGCAAAAAACAAAGGAGAAAAGGAAAGGTATAAGCATCTGAATGCAGAGTTACAAAGAATAGCAAGGAGAGATAAGAAAGTCTTCCTCAGTGATCAATGCAAAGAAATAGAGGAAAACGACAGAATGGGAAAGACTAGAGATCTCTTCAAGAAAATTAGAGATATCAAGGGAACATTTCATGCAAAGATGGGCTCGATAAAGGACAGAAATGGTCTGGACCTAACAGAAGCAGAAAATATTAAGAAGATGAGGCAAAAATATACAGAAGAACTGTACAAAACAGATCTTCATGACCCAGATAATCATGATGATGTGATCACTCACCTAGAGCAAGACATCCTGGAATGTGAAGTCAAGTGGGCCTTAGAAAGCATCACTACAAACAAAGCTAGTGGAGGTGATAGAATTTCAGTTGAGCTATTCCAAATCATGAAAGTGATGCTGTGAAAGTACTGCACTCAATATGCCAGCAAATCTGGAAAACTCAGCAGTGGCCACAGGACTGGAAAAGGTCCATTTTTGTCCCAATCTCAAAGAAAGGCAATGCCAAAGAATGCTCAAACTATCACACAATTGCACTCATCTCACATGCTAGCAGATTAATGTTCAAAATTCTCCAAGCCAGACTTCAGCAATATGTGAACTGTGAACTTCCAAATGTTCAAGCTGGTTTTAGAAAAGGCAGAATAACCAGAGATCAAATTGCAACATCTGCTGGATCATCGAAAAAGCCAGAGAGTTCCACATAAAGCATCTATTTCTGCTTTATTGACTATATCAAAGCCTTTGACTGTGTGGATCACAATAAACTGTGGAAAATTTTGAAAGAGATGGGAATACCAGACCACCTGACCTGCCTCTTGAGAAACCTATATGCAGGTCAAGAAGCAACAGTTAGAACTAGACATGGAACAACAGACTGGTTCCAAATAGGAAAAGGAGTATGTAAAGGCTGTATATTGCCATCCTGCTTATTTAACTTCTATGCAGAGCTCATCATGAAAAACGCTGGGCTAGAAGAAGCACAAGCTGGAATCAAGATTCCTGGGAGAAATGTCAATAGCTTCAGATATGCAGATAACACCACCCTTATGGCAGAAAGTGAAGAGGAACTAAAAAGCCTCTTGATGAAAGTGAAAGAGGAGAGTGAAAAAGTTGGCTTAAAGCTCAACATTCAGAAAACTAAGATCATGGCATCTGGTTCGATCGCTTCATGGCAAATAGATGAGGAAACAGTGGAAACAGTGTCAGACTTTATTTTTTGAGGCTCCAAAATCACTTGCAGATGGTGACTGCAGCCATGAAATTAAAAGACGCTTACTCCAGGAAGGAAAGTTATGACCAATCTAGATAGCATATGCAAAAGCAGAGACATTACTTTGCCAACAAAGATCCGTTTAGTCAAGTCTATGATTTTTCCAGTGGTCATGTATGGATGTGAGAGTTGGACTGTGAAAAAGCTGAGCACTGAAGAATTGATGATCTTGAACTGTGGTTTTGGAGATGACTGTTGAGAGTCCCTTGGACTGCAAGGAGATACAACCAGTCCATTCTAAAGCAGTCCTGGGGACCAAAGAGATTGGAAGGAATGATGCTAAAGCTGAAACTCCTGTACTTTGGCCACCTCATGCGAAGAGTTGACTCATTGGAAAAGACTCTGATGCTAGGAGGGATTGGGGGCAGGAGGAGAAGGGGACAACAGAGGATGAGATGGCTGGATGGCATGACTCGATGGATGTGAGTTTGAGTGAACTCCGTGAGTTGGTGATGGACAGGGAGGCCTGGCATGCTGAAATTCATGGGGTCGCAAAGAGTCAGACATGATGGAGTGACTGAATTGAACTGAACTGAGATGGTAAAGTGAGTACAATGTGGGATACCAGGGTTCAATCCCTTAGTCAGGAAGATCTCCTGTAGAAGGAAATGGCAACCCTGTCCAGTATTCTTGCCTGGAAAATCCCATGGATGGAGGAATCTGGTAGGCTACAGTCCATGAGGTCACAAAGAGTCGGACACAACTGAGCAACTTCACTTTCATTTTTCTCTTTTTTTCACTTTTCCTATTAAAAGCATATATTTTTTTGTAAGAAACTGCAAAGCTGTCTTCGAAAGTGGCTGCTCCATTTTGCATTCCCACCAACACTGAAAGAGAGTTCCTATTGCTCCACATCATTGTCAGCATTTTGTGTTGTCTGTGCTCTGGATCTTGGTCACCTTAATAAGTATGCAGCGGTATCTTGTTTTAATTTTCATTTACCTGATGGCACATGATATGGGGCATCTTTTCATATGCTTATCTGCAACATGCATATCTTCTTAGGTGAGGGATCTGGTAAGGTCTTTGTCATCTTTTCTATATGGATTGTTTGTTTTCCTTATTGTTGACTGTTAGGACTTCTTGTACATTTTGGATAACAGCCCATCATTGAATACAAATGTCTTTTTTGGAGCATAAGTTTTTAATTATAATGAAGGTCATCTATTTCTTTCGTGTCTTTGGTGTTGTACCTAAAAGGTCACGACCACACCCAAGATTATCTTGTTTTATTCTATGGTCCTTTCAGGAATCTTATAGTTTAGTATCTTACATTTAGGTTTTTTATCTATTTTAAGTTAATTTTTATGACAAGTGTAACATCTGTGTCTAGATTCATTTATTTCCATGTGACTCTCCAGCACCATTTGTTGAAAGACTATCTTTGCTCCATTGTATTGCCTTAGTGCCTTTGTCTGTTGACTAGTTTCATTTGGGTCTATTTCTAAGCTGTCTATTCTGTTTCATTGATCTATTTGTCTGTTCTTTCACTAGTACCATGCCATCTTGATTACTGTAACTTTTATAAGATGTCTTGGTATTATCCAGCTTCAGTCTTTCAATTTTGTTCTCCTGTATTGAAATTGGCACTTCTCAGTTTTTTGTCTCTCCACATAAACTTCAGAGTAAATTTATCATTATCCACAAAATAATTCTCAGAGGTTTTGATTGGTATTGAATTCAACTTATAAAGCCATTAGGGAAGAACTGATATTTTGGCAAGAAAAGTCCATCTAGTCAAAGCTATGGTTTTTCTAGTAATCATGTAGGGATGTGAAAGTTGGACCATAAAGAAAGCTGAGTGCTGAAGAATTGATGCTTTTGACCTGTGGTGTTTGAGAAGACTCTTGAGAGTCCCTTGGACTGCAAGGAGATCCAACCAGTCCTTCCTGAAGAAAATCAGCCCTGAATATTCATTGGAAAGACTGATGGTGAAGCTGAAACTTCAGTACTCTGGCTACATGATGTGAAGAACTGACTCACTTGAAAAAACCCTGATGCTGGGAAAGATTGAAGGCAGTAGGAGAAGGGGATGATAGAGGATGAGATGGTGGATGGCATCACCGACTCAATGGACATGAGTTTGAGTAAGCTCTGGGAGTTGGTGATGGACAGGGAAGCCTGGCGTGCTGCAGTCCATGAGGTCGCAGAGTCGGACACAACTGAGAGACTGAACTGAACTGATATTTGGCAATATTAAGTCTTGCTATACATGAATGTGGAAAATCTTTTCATTTATTCAGTTTTTATTTGATTGAGATATATTTTTAATATAAAAAGTGTTCCTTGAAATTTAAAAGAATATTAAAAGAAATTTAAAAATATGCTATCTAAGGTTCAGAGAAACTCAAGGCCACAGAACTCTAAGAAGCAGAGTAAAGGCTTAAATACAGACTGCCTGATTCTAAAGCCCTTTCAACTCTCCACTTTTTTTTTTTTTTTTTTTTAGGGAAGAAGGGATTAATTTGATGTAAAAGGAGAAGAGCTCAAGTTTTGTGCCTAATTTTCTTCTTTGAAAAGAAAACTTAACTTACTGTTTGAAAGTAAAATTCAATAATTTTTCAAGAAAATTAAAAATTATCAGGATGGACAATGCCATTCAATGAGACAGAGAACATGAGGAGAAGAAATGTTGGAGAAACCTAGTGAGTTTAAGGACAGGTTTTTCATGCATGAAATATTCTTGAGATAGATATAATATTTATAATATATAGAGAAGTATACAAGTACAAATTTTCTTTAGCTAGTTGAAATATACATCTGGAATTCAGAAGAAGGAATGCAGCTGTAAATGTAGATACAGAGATTTTATTGTAAACAACAGAGAAAAGTTAGAATTCTTTTTAATTAATTTATTTTTTAATTGAAGGGCAATTGCTTTACAGAATTACATCAGTTCAGTTGAGTCAGTTGTGTCTGACTCTTTAAGACCCCATGAAGCTCAGCACGCCAGGCCTCCCTGTCCATCACCAACTCCTGGAGTTCACTCAAACTCATGTCCATCGAGTCAGTGATGCCATCCAGCCATCTCATCCTCTGTCGTTCCCTTTTCTTCCTGCCTGCAATCCCTCCCAGCATCAGAGTCTTTTCCAATGAGTCAACTCTTCGCATAAGGTGGTCAAAGTACTGGAATTTCAGCTTTAGTATCATTCCTTTCAAAGAACACTCAGGACCAATCTCCTTTAGAATGGACTGGTTGGATCTCCTTGAGTCCAAGGGACTCTCAAGAGTCTTCTCCAACACCACAGTTCAAAAGCATTAATTCTTCAGTGCTCAGCTTTTTTCACAGTCCAACACTCACATCCACACATGACCACTGGAAAAACCATAGCCTTGACTAGACAGACCTTTGTTGCCAAAGTAATGTCTCTGCTTTTGAATATGCTATCTAGGTTGGTCATAACTTTCCTTCCAAGGAGTAAGCATCTTTTAATTTCATGGTTGAATTACATTAATTACAGAATTGCATTGGTTTCTGCCAAATATCAACATGAATCAGTGGTAGGTATACATATGTCGCCTCCCTTTTTAACCTCCCTCTCACCTCCCTCCTCATCCCATCCCTCTAGGTTGTTCCAGACTGAGGTTTGAGTTCCCTGAGACATACAGCAAATTCACATTGGGTATCTTTTTTACATATCATAAGTTTCTACGGTTAGTCTCTCCATACATCCCACCTTCTCTTTCCTCTGCCCCATTCTCATAAGTTTGTTCTCTATGTTTGTGTCTTCATTGCTGTTCTGCAAATAATTTCTTCAATACCATTTTTCTAGATTCCATATATGTGCATTAGTTTAAAATATTTGTTTTTCTCTTTCTGACTTACTTCACTCTGTATAGAGGCCAGAATACTGGCATCATATTAAAACAGTGATGAGATAAGAAACGTTTCTTGACTGATCATGGCTGGAAGGACTTGACTTATGTGGCACCTCCAAGTGTCTGTCAGTCAAAAGCATGCTTTGTGAGACACAGGAGTTTTTCATTCATACATTCATTAATCCATTTAGTCATTTATTCATGTGTGTCATGAACTGGTGTGAGTTCATTCAAATGCGCAATTCATTCAGAAATTTTATAATAGACAATAGTATGTACAAAAATATATTTACATGATTCTTTGCTTTCAGATCCAGAACAAAAGAGTTTAATTCTCCTCTGTGACTAGCTTTGTTACAGTCATCATTTGGGAAGCAAAGTGACTCAGTGATTCCATATACACTCACACATAACTAGCATGATTCAGAAGGAGACCAAAGCTGGTCTATACTGTAGAGGACTGATTGATGAGGTCCCCATGAGCAAAAAGCACTTTCCTATAAAAGGGACATCTCTGAAGTTTATTTGTAGACTCTTCAAAAATTCCACACACCCACAAATATCATGCCAATGGTAGAGTCTCAGAAAATGTTTGAATTTCTGGGAGTAAAGATGCTATATTTTTGTTATTTGTGTAAGTCTGGTTGCTTTTCTAGAATTTTCCTATAGCTATATCTGCTGCTCTCATCTATTTGTCTTCTAATCATTTGTATGCCTGAAATAAAACAATAATTTAAGAATATACTAAATTAGAAAGGACTTCATGAGTAACTCAACTAACTTTCCTGTTACAGCTTGAATAACCATTTTTCTCTATTGACAGTTTAGTTTCTTTTGCACATTTAAATTTTATATTCTTGAAGTACAGAAGAATCTGAATATATTTGACTAACCATCAATAATACCAATATAATTACTTTTCTTGCTGATATAAATGAAGATTTTACTCAGTGTATGCACTGTTGACTGCATGCTTAATGCTATTATGCTGACACATACCTCACATGTCTTATGTGAGGGATGAACATATTCATAAGATTATTCTTGAATAAGGTAAACAAACTGAGATTTCCTACAGATTATGGACGTGCTCTTCCAAATTATCCAGGAACCAAATATATTTGGCTCCTGAAAGCTGCCAAGAATATTTCCTTTAATTAAAATTAAAGCAAATCTATAAACTGTTCTAAAATAGGGACTTTCCTGCTGGTCTAGTGGTTAACATTCCAAGATTCCAAGGCAAGGGGAGTATGTTGGATCTCTGGTCAGGAAAATAAGATGTTACATGCCATGCAGCCTGGCCAAAAGATAAATGAATAAATTATTCAAAAATGATCTTAAATCACTACAGTTATCATAAGCTTATTGTTCCATTGGCTTTGGTAATAATGGTGCAGAAGATCCCTTACTTAATTTTCTTTTATGTGGAGGGCTTTTGTCAAAACAACAACACTGGCCTTTCTCTAGTCTCTCACTCACTCATCTGTTAGCTGACTGGTGAGGCTGAAAAGAGGAATAGGTTGTGAGTAGTTTAATTCTTTCCTCTTCTTCCTTCATCTTAAGAGTATGAATGCAAGGGGCATTCTTCTGTGCTAAGTCTCTGTGTTTTATGCTTTATAAGAAAAATAGAACATTTCTGTTGCATGTTCTGCATGTCTTTTGAGTGCAGACTCCCAAGAATTAAAACACACACACACACACATAAACAAACAGGATGAATCTGGCTACCCATGTGTAATTGGGTACAATCAAAATTAGGAAATTTAATTTGCCCCAATATTCAAGTCACATTTTAAGCTTTGTTTGATAGAGTGAAGATCAAATTTTGTCCTAAATATGTGTTTTTTTTTTTTTTTTTCAATTACTTTAGAAAATAAGAGTATATGTATGTATATATGGCCTCCCAGGTGGCTCTAGTGGTAAAGAATCTTCTTGTCAATGCAGGAGACATAAGAGATGAAGTTTTGACCCCTAGGTGTGGAAGATTCCCTGGAGGAGGGCATGGCAACCTAGGCCAGTATGGAGAATACTGGAGTGCTTGGAGAATCCCATGGACAAAAATAGCCTGGCAGGCTGTATAGTCCATAGGGCTGCAAAGATTTGGACATGACTGAAGCTATATATATATACATACATATATGAGACAGAGAGAATGAAACAGACACAGAGAGAGAGGCTCTTCAGATTTTATAAGAGTAAAGTGCAAATTCAGCTTCCCAGTTGGTGCCAATGGTAAAGAATCTGCCTGCCAATGTAGGAGATGCAAGAGACATGAGTTTGACCTCTGGGTTGAGAAGGACCCCTGGAGAAGGAAATGGCAACTGTCTTCAGTATTCTTGTCTGGAAAATTCCATGGACAGAGGAGCCTGGCAGGCTACATAGAGTCACAAAGAGTTGGGTGTGACTGAGCATGCAAAGGATAAATTCAATAAGAATATATGAGCATTTAGGATATAACACCACTTACATAAATGCTGTGGAGAGAAAAAAAACATATTTCTTAACCTCAAAAAACTAATAATTTGAGGAAATAAAAACTAATATGCATGAAGCATATGGAGATTAAGAGGTTATGAATACAATAAAATTTGGAGAAAAGTGAGGCAATTTGAGCAATTTTATATAGTTTAATAGCAGCGGCTTTGTTAAGGTAGCATAAAGAGAGGGCAGAAAGAACATCTTCCAGGTTGGAAGAAATTACAGGATCATAGTTAATGAGCTGAAAAGACTGTAGTTGATCAATCTGGAGAGAGGACAACACTGGCCTGATTGCAATCAAATAAAACTTGACTTCCTGGTCAGAGATGATTATCAAAATGAAGAACTATGCTTGTCAGAACATGATGCTAAAACACAGTTTATATATATTTTGTAATCTCCCCTTGGCTCTAAATATGATATGCTGCTATAATATGACTGATCATGCCATTATTCACTTGCATTTTTATTATGTGTAGCTGGACAATAAATATTCTGTATTCACAACACCTCTGCAAAAGACACTTATCTAGGGCTCTTTTCTAAAATTAGCCTCAACTGAAATCTCATGACCAAAAAGTACATTCCAAAAAGACAATTATTTGTAGATCATGACCAATAGATTTCATGATATATATTTCCTTGTAATGAAAATATATGATAATATTGAAGAAAGGGAAGCCTTTGGATTAACATACTGCTGTTATTTTCAAACTGGAACAAATTCATTCTAGTTTGTACATCTTATTATTTGTCACACTATATTGACTCATTGGTCTTACACCAAGCTACCATCCTTCTATTTCTGTAAATTTTAATTTTGATCTCTCCAGGCAAGAACATGTATATGATGAAGTGTTATCAGAGATGACAAGACGGTAATAAACAAAAAATTAAGGTAATCTTCTAATTTTGTAGACAGCTTTCTATTATGCTTACTTGGTTATGGGGCTGTGAGCTCATAGAGTAAGTGGCAGCATAGTTAATCATAAGTAAATCAAAGTATCGTGTGGTAATTTGTTATGACAGAACACCATGTGAGCTCATTAAATACAGCGACTCTTCATCCCTTTAATCTTATTTACTTCCTTTTATGATTTTCATCTACTGAATCTGTGGACGATGTAACGATAGACAGCAAGAATGAAGAGCCGTGCCTAACATTATACAGAAGCATCTAGAAATGTGTTCTCATTAAAAATATGGCATACATACTTTCACTATGTGATAATGAAACTATCTGCCTTTATGAATATAAATTGAAGCCCTATACAGTTAATTATCCACAGTGAAGATGATGAAACTATAAAGCATACTATTGATAGCCATGTGCATACTTGCTAAATCACTTCAGTAATGTCCAACGCTTCGCAAACCCACGGACTGCAGCTCCCCCAGGCTCCTCTGTCCATGGGATGCTCAAGGCAAGAGTACTGGAGTGGGTTGCCATTTCCTTCTCCAATATAGGGCCATAGTTTTTGCTAAAACTGAATACAGTCATATTAAATATGCAAGATTCACTAAATTGTGCAGAGCCATTAGGCTTCCTAGGCAGCGATAGTGGTAAAGAACCCGCTTGTTAATGAAGGATATGTAAGAGATGAGGGTTCAATCCCCAAAACAGGAAGATTCCCTGGAGGAGGGCATGGCAAGCTACTCCAGTATTCTTGCCTAGAGAATCCCATGGACAGAAGAGACTGGCATAGGGTCACAAAGAGTTGGACATGACTGAAAGTGACTGAGCATGTATTCTTTACAATATTTGAACAACTAGTCTATAGGTTACACAATGTAATAATAGGAATTATTTTATAGTTCTAGAAACTGAGTGTTCGTTGCTCAGTGTGTCTGACTCTTTGTGACCCCATGGACTGTAACCCACCAGGCTCCTTTCTCTTGGGCATCAGGAAACAGATCATAAAGACACATACAACCATTTTCAGGGGGAAAATATGCTTTTATTTTAGAAGTTTATGCATTAAAGCTAATGAGAATACTATAAAATGTATCAATATATCTGATATTTTTAAACACTTAAAAATTTCCAGCTTTATTGGGGAATAGTTGGAAAATTAAAAATTATGCATGCTTAAGGTGTACAATGTGTTTTTTAAGTTAATTTTTATTTTAACACAATATTGTGTTTCTGCTATACAGCAAAGTGAATCAGTTATATGTATACATATATTCCCTCTTTTTTGGATTTCCTTCCCATTTAGGTCAAAACACAGCATTGGGTAGGGTTCCCCATGCTGTATAGTAGGTTTTCATTAGTTATCTATTTTATACATAGTGCTGTATATATGTCAGTTCCAATTTCCCAGTTCATCCTTATCACCCTTCTGCTTTGTAGATAAATTCATCTGTATCATTTTTCTAGATTCCACATAAATACATTAATATATAATGTTTATTTTCTCAAGCTAACTTCCTTCATTCTGCATGACACTCTCTGGGTCCATCCACATCTCTGCAAATGGCACAATTTCATTCCTCTTTTGGCTAAGTAATATTCCATTGTATGCATACATGCACCACATCTTTTTAATTTATTCCTCTGTTGATATGGACATTTAAGTTGTTTCTGTGTCTTGACTATTGTAAATAGTGCTGCAATGAACATTGGGGAACATGTGTCTTTTGGAATTATGGTTTTCTCTGGGTATATGACCAAAAGTGAGATTGCTGAGTCATATGGTAGTTCTGGGCTTACCTGGTAGCTAAGTTGGTAAAGAATCCACCTGCGATACAGGAGATCCTGGTTCAACCTGGGTCAGGAAGGTACCCTGGAGAAAGGATAGGCTTTGCAAGAGACCTATGTTTAATCCCTGGGGTGGGAAGAATTCCCTGGAGGAGGGCATTGCAATCAACTCCAATATTCTTGCCTGGAGAATCCCCATGGACAGAGGGGCCTGGCAGGCTACAATCCATGGGGTCTCAAAGAGTCAGACACGACTGAGCAACTAAGCAGAGCACAGCACATGTTAGTTCTATTTTTAGTTTTTTCTTTTTTAGAAATTGATTTTTACTGGAGTATAGTTGCTTAGTGCTTCCCAGGTGATGCTCGTGGTGAAGAATCCACCTGCTGGCTGATGCAGGAGACAGAAGAGAAGTGAATTTAATCCCTGGGTCAGAAAGATCCCATGGAGAAGGGCATGGCAACCTACTCCAGTATTCATGCTTAGAGCAGAGAACTGCATGGACAGAAGAGTCCACTGGGTTTTGTTCCATAGTGTCTCAAAGAGTCGGACATGACTGAGGCAACTTAGCATGCACTGATAGTTGCTTTGAGGTAGTTTTAGTTTTTTAAGAAACCTTCATACTGTTCTCCATAGTGTCTGTACCATTTTACACCCCCAGCAACAATGTAAGAAAGTTCCCTCTCCTACATACCCTATCCACTATTTATTGTTTGTAGGATTTTTGATGATGGTCATACTGACCAGTGTGAGGTAATACCTCATTGTAGTTTTGATTTGCATTTATCTAGTAATTAGTGATGTAAAGCATGCTTTCATTTCATGTGTTCATTAACCATCTATATGTATTCAGAGAAATGCCTTTTTAGGTTTTTTACCTATTTATTTCTTTGATATTAAGCAGCATGAGCTGTTTGTATATTTTGGAGATATATTCCTTGATAGTTGCTTCATTTGCAAATATTTTTCACCATTTTGAGGGTTGTCTTTTCTTCTTGTTTATGATTTTCTTTGTTGTGGAAAGGTTTTTAAGTTTAATAAGTTCCATAAAAAAGACAGAATTTCAAAGAATCGATGCCTTCAAACTGTGGTGCTGGAGAAAATTTCTGAACAGCAAAGAGATCAAACCAGTCAATCTTAAAGGAGATCAGTCCTGAATATTCCCTGGAAGGGCTGATGCTGAAGCTGAAGCTCCAGTATTTAGGGCATCTGATGCTTGCAGATGACTCATTGGAAAAGTCCCTGATGCTGCAGAATATTGAGGGCAGAAGAAGAGAGCATCAGAGGATGAGATGGCTAGATAGCATTACTGACGCAATGAACATGAACTTGGGCAAATTTTGAGAGACAGTGAGGGGCAGGGAGGTTGGTGTGCTGCAGTCCATGGGGTCACAAAGAATAGTGACTGTGCAACTGAACAACACATTCCATTTAGTTTATTTTAGCTTTTTATTTCAATTACACTAGGAGGTGGGTCAAAAAAGATCTTGCATGATTTATGTCAGAGTGTTCTGCCTGTCTTTTCCTCTGAAAGTTTCATAGTGTCTGGCCTCATATTTAGGTCTTTAAACCATTTGATGCTTAGTTTTGCGTATGATGCTAAGGAGTGTTCCAGTTTCATTCTTTCAAACGTTTGTCCAGTCTTCCCAGCACCACTTATTGAGGAGACTGTCTTTTCTTCATTATATATTATTGCTTCTTTTGTCATAGAATAGGTAACCATCTATGACCCTACAAGAGACTGACCCAGACATGCCCCTGAGTGTCCAGTAGTCTCCAGTGAAGGTATGTGCGGGGATTGGCCTGCTACAAGGTTGGGGTCACTGACTGCAGCAGTGCTTCCATGGGAAATTTTGAAAGAGGTCACCATTATCATCATTTGGCCTCATTATCTGAGACCATACTATGGCCTCAAGTCAAACAATGGGGAGGGAACACGGCTCCACCCATCAGTAGAAAATTGGATTAAAGATTTACTGAGCAAGACACATCAGAATAAGACCCAGGTTCCCTCTCAATCAGTCTCTCCTATCAGGAAGCTTCCATAATCCACTTATCCTTATCCATCAGAGAGTTCAGTTCAGTTGAGTCACTCAGTCGTGTCCGACTCTTTGCGACCCCATGAATCGCAGCACACTAGGCCTCCTTGTCCATCACCAACTCCCGGAGTTCACTCAGACTCACATCCATCAACTCAGTGATGCCATCCAGCCATCTCATCCTCGGTCGTCCCCTTCTCCTTCTACCCCCAATCCTTCCCAGCATCAGAATATTTTACAATGAGTCAACTCTTCGCATGAGGTGGCCAAAGTACTGGAGCTTCAGCTTTAGCATCATTCCTTCCAAAGAAATCCCAGGGTTGATCTCCTTCAGAATGGACTGGTTGGATCTCCTTGTAATCCAAGGGACTCTCAAGAGTCTTCTCCAACACCACAGTTCAAAAGCATCAATTCTTCGGTGCTCAGCCTTCTTCACAGTCCTACTCTCACATCCATACATGACCGCAGGAAAAACCATAGCCTTGACTCAGTTCAGTTCAGTTCAGCTGCGCAGTCGTGTCCGACTCTTTGCGACCCCATGAATCGCAGCACGCCAGGCCTCCCTGTCCATCATCAACTCCCGGAGTTCACTCAGACTCACGTCCATTGAGTCCATGATGCCATCAAGCCATCTCATCCTCGGTCGTCCCTTTCTCCTCCTGCCCCCAATCCCTCCCAGCATCAGGGTCTTTTCCAAAAGTGGACATGAGTCTGGGTGAACTCCAGGAGATGGTGATGGACAGGAAGGCCTGATGTGCTGTGATTCATGGGGTCGTAAATAGTCGGACACGACTGAGTGACTGAACTAAACTGAACTGGGATATATTGAAAGGGACTGCATGTAAAGGATTTCAATTTGGTGCCAGTGAGGTTGAGATTAAAGTCCTACTTGCTATAAAGAAGTAAACAACATACAAATCAATAAACAGGTTCTATCTTTAATACATTTACATAATACCACAAAATGAAAAATCATTCAGCAATAAAAAGGACTTAAGTACTGAATCATTATATATCAGTATGCTAAATAAAATGTTAGCCACAAAATACATTATGTATTATTACATTCATCAGTTCAGTTCAGTTCAGTCGCTCAGTTGTGTCTGACTCTTTGCAAACCCATGGACTGCAGTGCACCAGGCCTCCGTGTCCATCACCAACTCCCAGAGTTTACTCAAACTAATGAACATTGAGTCAGTGATGCCATTCAACCATCTCATCCTCTGTCGTCCCCTTTTCCTCCTTGCCTTCAATCTTTCCCAGCACCTGAGTCTTTTCAAATAAGTCAGCTCTTCGCATCAGGCGGCCAAAGTATTGGAGTTTCAGCTTCAACATCAGTCCTTCTAATGATATTCAGGACTGATTTCCTTTAGGATGGACTGGTTGGATTTCCTTGCAGTCCATGGGACTCTCAAGAGTCTTCAACACCACAGTTCAAAAGCATCAGCTTTTCAAAACTCAGCTTTCTTTCAACTCTCACATCCATACTTGACTACTGGAAAAACCATAGCCTTTGCTAGAAGGGCTTTTGTTGGCAAATTACATTCATAGGAAAGTCCAAAATAGGGACATCTGTTAGACCAGAAATTAGATTAGTGGTTCCTTGGGACATATTCTTTTTCAGATTAATTTTCATTGTAGGTTATTTTAAAATATTAAAAATAGTTCCTGTGCTATGCAGTGGGGCTTCCCAGGTACCACTGGTGGTAAAGACTCTGCCTGCCATGCAGAAGATATAAGAGAAATGGGTTCGATCCCTGAGTTGGGAAGATTCCCTGAAGGAGGGCACAACAATCCACTCCAGTATTCTTGCCTAGAGAATCCTGTGGATAGAGGAGCCTGGCAGGTTACAGTCCATTGAGTCACATAGAGTTGAACACGACTGAAGCAACAGGTCCTTATTGGTTATCTGTTTTAGATATAGTAGCATTTATCTGTTAATCCCAGATTCCTAATTTATCCCTCCGCCTTGATTTCCCCTTTGGTAACCTTAAGTTTGTTTTCTATGAATCTATTTCTGTTTTGTAAATAAGTTCCTTTGTATTATTTTTTTTCCAGATTCCATATACAAGTGATATCATATGATACTTGTTTCCTTCTTTCTGATTTACTTCACTTAGTATGATAATCACAGTCTCTAGGTCCATCCATGTTGCTACACATGGCATGATTTCATTCCTTTTTATGGCTTAGTATATATTCCATTATGTGTGTGTGTGTATGTATATATATATATATATATATATCTCACATCTTCTTTATCCATTCTTCTGTCTATGGACATTTAAGTTGCTTCTGTGTCATAGCTATTGTAAATTGTGCTGCTATGAACTTGAGATGCATGAATCTTCTTGAATTAGAGTTTTCATCTTTTCCAGATATATGCTCAGGATTGAGATTGCTGGATCATCTGGTAACTCTTTTTAGTTTTTTAAAGAACTTCCATACTAAAGACTTACATTTTTTAAAGTGAAGAAGTGGAAAAAGATATGCAATGCTATCACTAATCCAAATAAAATGAGATAAGCTATATTAATTTCAGAAAATGAGAACAAGTATCAGGGATAAATATCAGGGATGTTATATTTTGATAAAATAATTTCAAAGACAATAAATCTTAATATCTATGCACCAGACAACAAACCTCTAAATTCTGAGGTAAAACTGATAGAATGACAAGCAGAAATAGAGAAATTCACTATGATATTTGGAGACTTTAACATATTTTTTTCAATAACTAATAGGTCAAAAACAAGCAGAAAATGGATGAAAATCTGGGTCTCAGAAGTATCTATATCACTCAGTGAAGAAAGGCCTTCCTGGTTCCTACACACAGAACCTATGGTTTCTGGATTATTTGAGAGCTAACTAAATAAGTTCAATTATTTTGGCCCAAGTTTTCTTTTTTTTATGTTTATGAAAGTGTGCTGATGTTCATTCAGTTATAATTTTCTTTTAATAGAAATCTTTCCTGATGGAAATATTTTTTTCTCTCTTGAACAAAGACTTTAAACTATTTTTATATGAAGGTCAATTTTGTGGGAAATATTATTGATTTAGACTATACAGTATATATTATACTTGAAGTGAAAGTCACTCAACCATATCTGACTCTTTGCGACCCCATGAACTTAGTCCATGGAATTCTCCAGGCCAGAGTACTAGAGTGGGTAGCCTTTCCCTTCTCCAGAAGATCTTCTCAACCCAGAGATCAAACGCTGGTCTCCCCAGTGCAGGCAGATTCTTTACCAGCTGGCTGCACCGAAGTCCAAGAATACTAGAGTGGATAGCCTATCCCTTCCCAACAGATCTTCCTGACCCAGGAATCAAACCAGGGTCTCCTGCATCACAGGCGGATTCTTTCCCAACTGAGCTATGAGGGAAGCCCCTATATTATACTTGAAGTAATCTTGAAATCCAAATCCTTTTCATAAAGTAAGGACTTTACAAGTTATAACTAATAACTCCACTAGAATGTTGTCTTGATGACTCTTTTAGTCTCATAAACATTTACTGCTAATTATTAAAATCATAGTTCTGTTAATAGTCAAACCTGGATTTAGTGAGCATATTCTCTAGTACGTCAATATGAATATGAATCAAAATCATGTTTTTATTCTATAAAGTGAAAAAATACAGGTTACTATTATTGTATTATCATACTACTATAATACTATTGGACTTCCCAGGTGATGCAGTGGTAAAAAAATCCACCTGACAATGAAAGAGTTGCAGGAGATGTGGGTTTGATCCCTGGGTCAAGGAAATACCCTTGAGTAGGAAATGGCAAGTGGAGGTGAAAGTTGCTCAGTTGTGTCTGACTCTTTGCAATCGTGTGGACTATACAGTTCATGGAATTCTCCAGGCCAGAATACTAGAGTGGGTAGCTTTTCCCTTCTCCAGGGGATCTTCCCAATCCAGGGATTGAACCCAGGTCTCCCGCATTGCATGCAGATTCTTTACCAGCTGAGCCACAAGGGAAGTCCAAGAATACTGGAGTGTGTAGCCTATCCCTTGGAGTGGGTAGCCTATCTCTTCTCCAGTAGATCTTCATGACCCAGGAATCAAACTGAGATCTCCTGCATTTCAGGCTGCTTCTTTACCAACTGAGCTATCAGGGAAGCCCAGTAAATGGCAATCCACTCTGGTATTTTTTCCTGGATAATATCATTGACAGAAGAGCCTGGAGAGCTACAGTCCATAGGATGGCAGAGTCAGACACATCTGAGCACGCACTCACATAATACTACTATTATTTTAAAAACAAAATATCAATTTAATATTTTAAATCAAATATCTACATTAATAGGAAATCATTAACATAAAGAGGGGGAATAGAAAGGTGTGTTTTAGAGTTTCTTTCAAACTTTCTGTTGGTTGAATTTCTTGAGGATTCTGTCACGAATCTGCTTGGTCTTGACACTATAGACAATAGGGTTCATGAGGGGTGGCACCAGCAAATAGACATTGGCCATGAACACATGGACAAATGGGGAAGCATTCTGCCCATAGCGATGGATCATAGATAGTCCAATCATTGGTGTATAGAAAGTGAGTACCGCACAGATATGAGAGATGCAGGTATTAAGAGCTTTCACTCTTTCTGTCCTGGAGGCTATACTCAAAACTGTGCCAAGGATGAGAATATAGGAAAAGAGGAGGAGGACTGAATCAAGTCCCATGGAGCAGATGACCACCATAAGGCCATAGATGCTGCTGACCCGACGGCTGGATACACTTGTCTTGATGAGGTCTTGGTGCAGGCAGAAAGGGTAGGAGAGAATATTGACAGGACGATATTGAAGCCTTTTTAAGAGGAAGGAAGCTGGAAAGACCAGAGCCAAGGCCCTTCCAGTGATTGCCAAAGCAATCCCAATGATTACATCATTGGTTAAAATGGCTGCATAACGCAGGGGTGCTCGAATTGCTACCAAGCGGTCAAAGGCCATAGCCAAAAGCACAGCTGACTCAATAATTGAGAAAACATGAATGAAGTACATCTGGACCAGACAACCATTGAAAGAGATCTCCCGGGCATGGAACCAGAGCACATTGAACATGGTAGGCAAGGTTGTAGTGGATAGGCCCAGATCAGTAAATGCCAGCATTGATAGAAAGTAATACATTGGTTGGTGGAGGGAAGGCTCACTTCTGATGATAAATAGAATGGTAATGTTCCCTGCAACTGAGGTGGCATAAACCAAGAAAATGGGGAGGGAAATTAAGCCATATCTGCTTTCAAGGCCTGAGAAGCCTGTCAGGAGGAAGCAGGGGTATAGGGCAGAGTCATTGAAGACAGCATTGTGCTGATGGAGGCACCTTCAGTCTAGGTGGAGAAACAAAAGCACAGAACAATTAGGGCGAAATGCACAAAGAAACAACGCTCTGATGTATTTTGCTCTGTTTACTATTTTCAATCACTCTTGTGCTCATTATGTATAATTACCACCTGTATTTCTTATTTTACAACTTATTTAAATTTCTTCATTGTGCATTTATTGAGAACATATTTTGTTAAAGGAAATCTGGGTAAGCTAAAATATAGAGAAATATATTGGTCTGGAGAAATTGTTCATTCAGATTTTTTTCCCTAACATCTTGCAGAATAACCCAAATGAACCTTTTGGTCAACCTAATATGAGAAATGCCTTCAGATACTTTACAATCTAGTGGATAGAGAGAGTTAAAATTAAAATAAAGTGTTAGTTTAATGCAAGGTCCTTTAAAATACAGAAGGAGGAAACTAACATTGCAGAGAGGTCAGAGAAGATTTGCTAAAAGTAATTTTTGAATTAGATCTCAAATGACAAACATAAGTTAGATGGAAACAAAGGACTGTGTTGGGTGGTCTATGCTGATCAACACGCATGTAAATGCAGAGAGGTATTAGTGTAAGTGAATGTAATTGAATAAAGCTATACATTAGAAATAGAAGTGCCCTGTGGCTCAACAGTAAAGAATCTGCCTGCAATTCAGGAGCCTCAGGACACACAGATTCAATCCCTCGTCTGGGAAGATCCTCTGGAAGAGGGCATACAAACCCACTCCAGTATTGTTACCTGAAGAATTCATGGATAGAGGAGCCTGGCAGACTACAGTCCATAGAGTCACAAAGAATTGGACAGGAATGAAGCAACTTAGTACACATGCATAGGGTAGGTAGGCTTTCAGATGGTTATTGGAATTAAGACTGCATATATGGACCAAAATTTCAGGAGGAATTTATGCATAAATATAAAGATCTTAGATGTAATCTTGAAAGACATTTTAACAAAAAGTGAGAAATTCAACCGTATTTGTACTATATTGCTGTCTTATGATCCCGATCTACCCTCTTGCACTAATTCAATTACACTTCATAGTTTCCTCTGACACACTTTAAAAAAAAAAGTAAATAATTTCTTATTTCTCTATAGGGATCAAAGGAAATTTTCTCTCTGATATAATTTTCCTTCCTTTGCAGGAACAGATTCAATTAGAATAATTTCTTTATATATTCTTGTCCTGTGGTTTATATATTATGCTAATCATAGCATATTAGGTAACACTGGTCTTTTACATCTCCCTTTATTTCCTAGCTTTTTATATCACAAATTTCTCCTGATCTCTTTTATCATCACTGAATGATAATTGTCATCCCTTTGAGTCTTATACACAATTATTTTCTTTGTCCTTGATACCCTTCCTCAAATCTTTGAATACCTTCAGAAATTCCATCCTGCCTACATATTCCAGGTCTTCCCTCTAAAATCACTTTCTCCTACTTTGTAGAAAAGTCTCTGATTTAGGATATTCCTAATCCATCTTCCATAGAGGAGTCCGTCTGATACAGATGTAAGCAGTCAGCTCCCAGTGGCTATTTCTCCAGAGTCACAGAAAGTCTGAAGACAATTGTCATTCACTGGTTCTGTCACTTTGGAAGATTAAGAAAATTTTTGAGCATAAAATTAGTAATTGTATAACTTCATATAATATTTAAGAGATTTAAGAAAATATATCTGAAATTTTGGCACAGTTTCCAAGACCTGCTGAAGTAGCCACAATCTTAAGCATATCAGCCCTGTGCACCAGTAACCAAAATCAGGTGTAACCTGGAGTTTCCAAGTTATCACTTATAAGTATTACTCCTCAGGGCTTTTCTTCAGAATCATTTTGCTTAATTCTCCTTTTGGCTTGTATTTTAAGAGCTTGTGGAAAAACCTAAATGATCTTTTTGGCCAATCCAATAATATTACTAAGTGTGCATGGTTTCAGAGAAGGCAATGGCACCCACTCCAGTACTCTTGCCTGGAAAATTCCGTGGACGGTAGAGCCTGGTAGGCTGCAGTCCATGGGGTCACGAAAAGTCAGACACGACTGAGCGACTTCACTTTCACTTTTCACTTTCACGCATTGGAGAAGGAAATGGCAACCCACTCCAGTGTTCTTGCCTGGAGAATCCCAGGGATGGGGGAGCCTGGTGGGCTGCCGTCTATGGGGTCGCACAGAATCAGACACGACTGAAGCAACTTAGCAGCAGCAGCAGTGCATGATTTACTTGAGAGTGAGATAGAGGAGATATTCAGATCATTATTGTTGTCATTTACCTGGAAAATTCCGTGGACGGTAGAGCCTGGTAGGCTGCAGTCCATGGGGTCACGAAAAGTCAGACACGACTGAGCGACTTCACTTTCACTTTTCACTTTCACGCATTGGAGAAGGAAATGGCAACCCACTCCAGTGTTCTTGCCTGGAGAATCCCAGGGATGGGGGAGCCTGGTGGGCTGCCGTCTATGGGGTCGCACAGAATCAGACACGACTGAAGCAACTTAGCAGCAGCGCAGTGCATGATTTACTTGAGAGTGAGATAGAGGAGATATTCAGATCATTATTGTTGTCATTTTTAACATTATTGTTTTTAGTTAATATCAGATAGCAGTGTTTTCAGAGACCAGAGATTTTAGTATACAGGTCCCCATCATAAGTTCTACCTATGCCTGGACATGAGTTAATAATACCATCCCAGAGCTCTTCTGAGAAGCCTCTGAGGACAATTTCTTGGGACAATTGTCCCTTTCAGGGACATGACAATCTGTACCTCTGACCTATCCCAAAACAGTGATTTCACACAAGCTATGGTCATCCCAACACTTGACTTCTCTTTCTACTTCCTAAATTCTTCAAATATATTAGATATTAATTCGTTAACGATTTTTTCACCTTTGAAGACTTCTTTCAGGTGTAGACAGGTTGGCTGGATCTCTAGTCTGCCAAGCACGGGAATCTCTTATATCTCTTTCAGAGAAAGCCTCTGAATACGGGCATAAGAGAATAATAAAAACACAGTGGATCTTGATGCAGATAGTTCTTCAGGGAAAGCATGGGTGTCCTGGGCAGGGCATTTGCAACTTCAGAGCCAAGATAGCATATTTTTGTGTTCAAGGTTCTTGGCACTGCCCAGCTAGGTGCTTAATCAGCACTACACTTTGGTGCTTTAAATACTCTAAAGCGCATGTCCCCCTTTGACTAGTCCATTCCCTCAGGACTTTTTTTTTTTTTTCCTTAATGTAAACTCCAGGGAAGATAAATGATGTCACTGCCATTGGAAGACTGTCTTCTGCTCTGGAAAAGGAGATGACCATGCCAAATATCCAATCTGGGTGTCCAGGCTCAGCAGCAACTGAGAACAACTGGTGGGGTAGGAAACCTGAGCTGTTACTGATGGAGTGCTAGGGACTCAGAGTGAACAAGTCTGAGAGTTAAAAAAACCCCAAGGGAACCCTGTAATAGGGGTTCCCTAAAATATTGTGATATTTACCTTCAGGAGTTTTTCAAAGTTTCCATAGTAAATGTGAGAAAAATCCCTTGTGCTCCCTGTAGGGAGAAGGGGAAAGGGATCATTTTGAAATATGCCAGAGCACTTGTTCTTTTCAAGAAGGCCAGTCGTAGGGAGAAACTAGTTAATCAGAGGCTGAACTGCCGGGGCATTATCAGCTCCTAACTGTCCTGGGGGAAGGAATACCCAACTCCAGCCCACACTAGCCTTCCTATTCCATATAAGGGAGAGAATTAAAAAAAAGAGAGAGAGAGAAAAACACTTGTGAAGTTCTCAGTCCAGGGGCTCTGTGAACTCTTTAGACTCACTAAAAGACTGAGACCTAATCACAGGACTACAGGATGCTTTCCCTCCCCCATGCCTTACCACATATTAACAAGGGCTTATTTAAAGCTGTTCCTTTTACCTGGTACATAATGTCCAGCCATCAAGAAGAAAAGAGTCCTTTCTCTTCTGGAGTAATGTATGTGAGAGAGGGTTTTGTTGTTGTTGTTGTTGTTGTTGTTGTTGTTTTTAGCTTTTTATTTTGCACTGGAGTATAGCCAGTTAACAGTGCTGTAATAATTTCATATGGACAGCAAAGGGACTTAATCAAACATATACATGTATCCATTCTCCCCCAAACTTCCCTCCCATCCAGACCACCACATAATATTGAGCAGAGCTCCATGTGCTATATAGTAGGTTCTTGTTGATTATCCATTTTAAATATAACAGTGTATACATGTCCATCCCAAACTCTCTATCACTTTCCCCCATCATTCCCTCCCTCCTGCTCCTGCCTTGGCAACCGTAAGTTTGTTCTCTAAATCTGTGAGTTTGTTTCTGTTTCAGTTTATTAAACTTAATAAGCATGTTAAGTTCATTTGTATCATGTCTTTTTAGATCACCCATATAAGGGATTTCCTTCTCTATCTGACTTCCTTCACTCAGTATGACACTCTCTAGGTCCATCCCCCATTGCAGGTGGTCTCCCACATTGCAAGTGGCTTCTTTACCAGCTGAGCTACCCGGAAAGCCCAAGAATATAAAGTGGGTAGTCTATCCCTCTCCAGTGAATCTTCCTGACCCAGGAATTGAACCAGGGTCTCCTGCATTATTGGCGGATTCTTTACCAGCTGAGCTACCAGGGAAGCTAAGCTCCATCCATGTTGCTGCAAATGGCATTATTTCATTTATCACAATGGCTGAGTAATATATTCCATTGTATATATACCACATCTTCTGGGCTTCCCTCATGGCTCAGATGGTAAAGAATCCACCTGCAATGCAGGAGATCTGGGTTCAATCCCTGGGTTGGGAAGATCCCCTGGAGGAAGGCATGGCAACCCACTCCAGTATTCTTGCCTAAAGAATCCCCATGGACAGAGAAGCCTGATGGGCTAAAATCTATGGGGTCACAAAGAGCCAGACATGACTGAGCGACTAAGCACATACATACCAAATTTTCTTAATCCATTCCTCTGTTGATAGACATTTTGGTTGTTTCTATATCTTAGCTATTGTAAGCAGTGCTGCAATGAACACTGGTCTACACATATACTTTTGGATCATGTTTTTCTCTGGATATATGCCCAGGAGTGGTATTTCAGGGTCAAATGGTAGCTCTATTGTTAGTTTTTTCAAGGAACTTCCATAATGTTCTCTGTAGTGGCTGCACCAAGTCTTAAACTTCTCCTGGAAGTTGGAGAATATTATTAACACATGCTCTTTTTTTTCTTCATGCTGCCTCTTCTTGGAATACCTTGTCCAGTGGTGTGCTGGTAAACACTTAATGACTTAACCAGTCATTAAGAGTAAAATACAAAGTACTTTCTTTTCTAGAGTAATGTATGTGAGATCTTTTTTTTTCTTTTTTTTTTTACCTTTTTAGTTTGCATTGGAGTATAGCCAATCAACAGTGCTGTAATAGTTTCAGGCAAACTGCAAAGCGACTGTCATTCTCTAGGAGAGTTTTGAAAAGCCCTGATGCGTAGTGTCTGTCAGTTTCTGTTGTGGAAATACTCCCATCATGACCAACTTCAAACTACCAATGTGACATTACAGAACATGGAGTTGAAATGAGATATGACAGTTAGCTTTCATAAGGCAAAACAAGCCAGCTTAAGCATACCGATTTCTTTCACACTTTGTTCAGGACGTAGGACTGAATTTGACCCATGAGGCACTGCTGAGTGTCAACTACCACAATACCTGATTCCTTAATCCTCAAGTAAAATTGGCCACTCTTTAATAACAATATTTCAATGACTTCTGTTAATTTTTCTAAGCTTTCTACATGTATAATTCTATTAAATATTAATTTCTTAATATTTAGATCATCCATTCTACTTTTTATATACCCACAGTTTTGAAAACAGTAATTGCTATGACATGAGTTTCATGTTTCTCAGTATATATTTATTGGAAGCATAAAAAGATAGTAGTGTTTACACTAACAAATATTTTATGAACATTCATGCTGACTGGGGAATACCAGCCCCATGGTGACATGTTATTATACTAGTAATGACCCCATGATTTAAAAAAAATGCAATACAGCTAAAAAGAAACTGAATATATAAGAATAATAAAACACCATTGATGAAACCATAAGTATGTCATCTTAATGAAAGAAAAGTGGTAAATTATCGACAATAAGGGAACTGAGAATGACACTAATATTAGCAATCCACACAGACATGAAGAAGAGGAAAGAATACTATTAAAAAATGAGAGTGATTATCATGCACCATTCCCAGTCCACTCACAGATTTAGACATGGAATTCTGAGCTATAGTACTGAACAGGAAACCTACAATTTACCCAGGTATTTAGACATGTGCTATCAGGATTTCTCGGGCAACTCCATGTGTCTGCCCCAGCATTTGATGGCAAGCTGAAGGAGCAGATAGACCTACAGTGGGATTGGGAGAAAGAACCCATCTTTCTCCCAGTGCCAGCAGCACTGAGGCCTCCAGGAATGTGAATGTGTGGATGAAGAGGAGCTGGACATAGCAAGCATTTGCCTGGATTTCCCAAACATTATCTCCAAACATAACATAGCAAGCATGATGGGAAGTGTGGATAGGCACATACTTAGGTCAATGAGTCCAAGCAGCGATGAGGTGAGGACTTATTTCATAGCCAACAGTGACTGTAGCAGTTCAAATTCCTCCCAGTAAGGCAAGTTCCAAACTTACCCCAAACGTTAGAAATATTTTTGTTACAATATTGTGACATTTTGGCATGAGAAGCAAAATAAAATGAAGAAAGAGATTGATTTCTGAGTTTTAGATCATAAACATGAGAAACATATGAACTTAGTTATATTACATAATGAAAGTTATTATAATCATTAATAGAAATTTAATAATATTAACAAATAGTAAACTTTTTCAAAATAATCTTTTACATATATTGTCTATCATATATCTCATAATTACCTTGGGGATAGAAAAGGTCATACTTACAATTTTGCTATGAAAAATGTGAATTTCATAAGGGTTAATGATTATCTGAGATCATGTATATAGGAAGGGAAAGAATTAGGAATTTAACCAGATGACCAGGCTTCAATAATGTACTTCTCATCTACTTAAAAAGCTGCCTTATGATTTTCAGTGGGAAAACCAAAGGTGGCTGCTGCTGCTGCTAAGTCGCTTCAGTTGTGTCCGACTCTGTGTGACCCCATAGACGGCAGCCCACAAGACTCCCCCATTCCTGGGATTCTCCAGGCAAGAACACTGGAGTGGGTTGCCATTTCCTTCTCCAATGCATGAAAGTGAAAAGTGAAAGTGAATTCACTCAGTCGTGTCTGACTCTTAGTGACCCCATGGCCTGCAGCCTACCAGGCTTCTCCATCCATGGGATTTTCCAAGCAAGAGTACTGGAGTGGGTTGCCATTGTCTTCTCCAACCAAAGGTTAGAGGTACTTAAAACCTCTTCCTTAGCCCAAACTTGCAGAGAATTCCTAGACGAATCTGCTTTGTCCTGACACTGTAGACAACAGGGTTAAGCATTGGGGGAAGAAGCAGGTATATGTCAGCCATAAGGATGTGGACTATGGGAGAGAAATGCTTCCCAAAGCGATGGACCATTGATACCCCAATAACTGGCACAAAGAAGATGAGCACACACAGATATGAGACACACATGTGTTGAGTGCTTTTAGCTGCTCCTCATGAGAGGCAATGCCCAGCACAGCCTTCAGAATCAGGACATAAGAAAGAAGTATAAAGACAGAATCCACACCCAGTGTGGCAAAAACTACACACAGTCCATAAACACTGCTGATCCTGGCATCCGAACAGGATAACTTCAGAACATCCTGGTGTAAACAGAAGGCATGGGAGAGGGCATTGACATGGCAGTAGTGATAATGTCTCAGTAGCAAAGGTGTGGGTAGTACAATTCCCATGCTTCTTAGCAGGCAGGCCAAACCAACCTTGCCTATTACACTGTTGGTGAGGATAGTGGTGTAGTGCAGTGGATGGCAAATAGCAACAAAGCGGTCGAAGGCCATGGCCAGCAGCACTGAGGACTCCAGGAATGTGAATGTGTGGATGGAGACGAGCTGGGCATAGCAAGCACTTGCCTGGATCTCCCGAACATCCAAACATAATAGAGCAAGCATGGTGGGCAGTGTGGACAAGGACATACCTAGGTCAGTTAGTGCCAACATAGAAAGAAAATAATACATGGGCTGGTGGAGTGAGGTCTCTGTCCAAATAACAGAGAGGATGGTAACATTACCAGTAAAGGCTAACAAATATGCAAGACAGAATGGGATGGAGAGATGTGAATGAACATACTCCAGTCCAGGAAAACCCCTCAGAATAAATATAGGTTCCATAGTATCACTGTTATTCCAGACCACCATGGTGACTCTTGACAAACAGGAATATTTTCTGTTATCCTGCTTTATCAAAGGTATCCCTGATGAACATAAGCAGAACAATTAGTATATGATACACCTTTCCTCTAATCTCATAGAGGAAAGAAGGAGTTACCTCTTACAGTTCTTATGTAAGATACATTTCCCAGTAGTCAAAAGCATCAATTTCTAGAACAAAAGTGTATACTCCACAAGTCTGGTCATCTCTGATAAGAGCTTTGATGGATTTTCATTGAAGACACTAAAAAACTAAACAGCAAGAGCAGAGAAAGAAATATTTACTATAGAAAATTCAGAGTAAATGTCTATGGATTTTCATAAGCTTCCTGTCAGTAATGTTCTTGAATTAATCACTTATTGTTTCTAGGCTATCTTTTAATCCCTGACAGCTTATTTGACCCTAAAGGCTCACCATTAACTTTATATTTATTTAATAATGTATAATACTTTAAAGTGAAAATATGTAATATTTTAATAGTAAAATAAGCATGCATTATATGGAAAGAGGGAATAGACAAGGATACATATGTATATGCATTCCCTCTTTTATTCCCTCTTTTCATATATATATGTATATGTATGTAAGAGGGAATATAGATGCATATATACATAAAATAAGGTCATTGTAATTTTTGAAGCTCTTCCCATATGCCTTCCCACACAATAATATTAAAATATATTTACTTCAGACATCTAGTACATGTCATGTGTCTTTAATTAGTAATAATTTGCAATATATCCTCTTCGTTTTTATGTATCATTTCTTGTTTTTTTTTCTGTAAATGAGGTTTCTACATAATCACATTTTACAAAATAGTCTACCAAGTATTACTGGATAATAGTACATATGTACAATGGCATATCACTCAGCCATAAAAAAGAACAAAATAATGCAACATGGATGGACCTAGAGACTATCATACTTGGTGAAGTAAATTAGACACAAAGACAAATATAATATCATACTTCTTATATGTAGAATCTGAGAAAAAACGGTACAAATGAACTTATTTATAAAACAGAAGTAGAGGCATGGATATAGAAAACAAACATGGTTACCATGGGATAAGTGAGGGGAAGGAATATATTGGGAGATTGGGACTGACATATACACAATACTATATATAAAATAGATAACTAATAAGAAGCTGCTGTGTAGTACAGGGAACTTTACTCAATACCCTGTAATAATCTATATGGCAAAAAAATCTTAAAAAAAAAAAGAGTGGCTATATGTATATGTGTAATTGATTCACTTCACTGCACACTTCAAATTAAACAAACTGTAACTCAACTATACTTCCATAAAACATTTTTAGAAAATAGTAACTGTTTTCCTAATTTTATGATACTTTGGCACCTACCTCTGAGAACCCATAGCAAACCCATCAATGCAGCCCAAGGCATTTACCATCAGTGGCTTTGGCTTTCAATAACAAAGTTCTTTTTCCCTTTTGAAAATGCAGTTTTAACGTCTGGTTTTACTTTCTCTGAACAATCTTCATTGTGCTTGCCTCTACTAACGCTGTGTATGTCATACCCTTGACTGATGGCATTGGGCACAGAAGCTAAGCCCTATGGGGATAACCAGCCCTTCAGCTCTCTTTTATTTTAGCCCTGTCTAAGCCTATTGACTGTCCTTGAGAAGATTCTTCACTTGCCTCATCCTTTACAGTCTAGATATTGTCAGCTTCAGACATCTTCACTACAATGTCTCAGCTTCTCCCTCATGCTTCTTTGTAGACCTTTAGTGTCTGATAGCTTAAAAACTGAAAGTTCTCAGGCTCAGCGGTCTGTAATTCCAAAGAGAACTTTGGCCTGGCATCTATAATGAGGAACAGAAGGAAATACCAAACAAACTTTCTCTTTGTGGAATAAGAAAGATTTGTCACTTTCTCCCTTTTCCACCAATGAAGTCATCTCTGTTAGAGTTGGACATCTCTCTGCTCCTGTTTTCCAGCCCCAAGCAGTTTACACCGAACCTTTGCTAGCTCTGTTGTCTTAAGATGAAGCAGTCAGCCACTCACCATGCTCTGCATTTACCAGTCAGAATAATTGTCCAACACATTTATTTTTGTTTACCCTCAAACAACACTTTTTGCTTAATCTGTAAAATCTACTAAAATCTCTCACTGAATTTCTTTATTCTTCTTCTTTATTCAGAAACTTTGTTTTAATTTCTATTTAAATCTCAACTTATCAAAAGACTCTAGATATTAACATAGAAGTAGAAATATAGAATGCACACATACAAAGATTATATTATGGTCATATTAGAAGGTGATTTATTTTTTCCCATGCCCAAATTATTCTATACATTTTCCTTTTATTCCTCTAACCTTAATATAAATCACATTTTCTTTAATTCTCAGAGAAGTTACAAAAAGTAAGGTGAATCATTGTTCTTTTAAAATATTTTTCTCCATGCTTTAGATCCTCTCAGTGCAAACTGCAGCTTTAGAAAACTTCAGTGATTGGCCGGTTCCTAGATTTAATTTTGGGACAGGCAAGAATATCCCTATTTATACTCTATTTTTCCTACCCTTTTCTCTTACTGAGTTGCCTATGATATGTTTCACTTTTTCTCAGTCCCTTCATTATTGCCCTTTTTCTATATATTTTCTTCTGACATTCAATACATTTCATAAAACATAATTCTTTGTGTCATTTTGTTTATTTTAATGCAATTTAATCACAGTAAGGTGAAAAAATAAATAGTAGTAAGAGACTGGACCAATGACAAGATTGTTTCAAAGGGCAGAAAAGACTCATGGAATACAATTACCTATTCCAAACAGTTAAGGGAGAACCACGGAGGATAAGAAAATCATTTTATTATAGCCTCTCTAGCATCTTACCTATAGTCTTCAACTACTTTTTCACTGACCAACCTATCTTAAAATTGTTGAAAAATATTGAAGTAGGATATTAAGATATCTCATATACTTCAAAATTGTTTACCTCTAAAGACAATGACACTCCTGTTTTCATTCTTCATAAATTACACATTGTTCTTTCAATGATTTTTGCTCTCTTTAATCTTTGTATCTTAAACTGTGCCAAAATCTACCCACTATTTATTTGTAATTAAAAATTTTGAAATTTATAAGTAAATCAATTATATCAATATGAATCCCTAATCATACAACCAGTAACTCATTTCCCAATGTTTAAGTCCCATACTGATTTTCTCTGCCTAAACTTTCCTCCACTGCAGGTAAACTCACATTCTCTTTTGGTTGCTTTCTCTATTTTTTTTCAGCCTTGCTATTGTCTTTATATTTCTTCTCATTTCTCTTTGTATTTCTGTGCTTTTATTTTTTGCTTCTTTGCTTTATTTCTCACCCAAGAAGACTTTATCTCTGTCTGAAGATCAAACTTGAATGGATCCAGAGCCTATAATTTTGATTCTCCACATACCTGAGGTGTTGAAAACCTTTGATTCAGTAAATAATGAGGCTTAAATGTTTGTACCATCTTTATATATATTCCTGGTTTCACCTGAGATGGAAGCTTAGGGATTAGTTTCAGAGCCAGTTAGATCCCTGGAGATGAAATTAATATAAACAGCCCTTAACTGTATCAAAAGCATGTGATCCTGAAATTTGTAAAAATGTGCCACTATGTTTATCCACATACCTCTCCCAGTCCTTTAAAATCTAGTTTTCACTTTTCTAAAGAACATATGAGAATAAATTCATGATAATACTCTAACTCCCTTCTGTTATAAGGTATTTCCTACTTCTCACTGAACAGAGTTTTTCATTAGCTATGTGTTTCATAATCATGCATTAAGCCCTAAAAGGATTCAAGTCCACACTAAGCTCTGTAAGGCAAATTCCATTTTCTGGTTCATTACAATTTCCATAGGATTTAGCATGGAGCAGTTTTCCAATCAATTTTTTTTCTTATCTTATATCTTCTTTATCTCTTTGAATTTATTTATAGACTTTAGAAACAGGATCAATTTACACAAGATATATATGGGGACTTTTACTGAAATGTATTAAATCTATAAACCAATTTTGGAAGAATTGAAATTTGAATCCAAGAATATAAACCTCAATTAATTAAAGTTTTTATTTTTTTCTCAGTGCCATTTTATAGTTTTCTGCTATATAAAAAATTTACTACAGAAAACTCAAATAGAGTTGGGAGACCAGAGGAGGGAGCTCTCCTGCCTTGCAATGATAGGAAAGCCCAAGAGGAAAAAGAAAAACTACTCTTCTTTTCTGACAAGGACTTAACTAATGAAAAGTCATGGACTCTTTGTTTCCAGTAGCTTTCCCATTTTTCCTTTTTCTCTCTTATAAAAGCTTTTTTCCTCCCTTGTCATATGGAAACCTGCCATGGCTCACCATGGTTGAAGACCCTGAATCACAATTTTCTGCTGATCCTGAACAAACTCATTTTGGCTGGAAAAATACTTGTCAGATCATTTATTTCAGGTCAACATTAAAAAGATAGTATATATCTTATATTGTGCAAGTGTGTGCACCCAGTCGCTTCAGTCATGTCCTACTCTTTGTGGTCTTATGGACTGTAACCCGCCAGGCTCCTCTGTCCATGGGATTCTCCAGGCAAGAATACTGCAGTGGGTTGCATTTCCTCCTTCAAAGGATCTTCCTGACCCAGGGACTGAATCTGCTTCTCTTATGTCTCCTGCATTGGCAGGCAGGGTTCTTTACCATTAGCACCACCTCTTATATTAGATTTATTATTGCTTGTACTAATTTATCCTTATGTGAAGAGCATTTAAAATTATATTTTTTAAATCTTTGGTACTGATATATATAAGAAAAATCAATTTATATTTTGTCTTTATGAAAAATTATTGTTTATTTTTATTTCTAATGAATCTTTTGTATAACGCTTAGGCCTTATTTTGTACCAATCACACCTTCATAAGTAATGCTAACTTTTTTTATCTCTTATTTCCAAACATGTGTCTTTTATTATATTTATTGATGTTTTGTGACAGTCTCAGACTTTTGATAACCAGTGTTGTTTGGGACTGGCCCTTGTGATTTCACTATGATTGCAAAGCCCCCTCGTCAAGAAGCATCAGGAAACCTCGAAAATAGATATAGTAATAATTATCAAAATGATAACTGCAATAGTAAGAGCAGCCACTTTTACCAGTCTTTAAGTGACACTTAAAGTTGTATGAGTTCTTGTATTTTTCCTCATTTTATGGATTAGGGAATTAAAACTCAGAGTTAAACCATTTGTCCAAAGTTGGGAAGCTTTAACTACTAGAGCATGCAGTTTTTACCTATAATACATATACATACACAAAAGAACACAAATAGATTTTATAAAAATTGCATGTGCTTAACAAAACATGGATCTGACTACAGACCCTAAAGCGCCTCCATGATATAGTTCCAGCTCTGTCTGACCATTCTGCTTCATGGAATAAGGAAGTCTTGTAGGGCATTAACCATAAATGGCTAATGCATATGCATAAGGGGAATTCAGTTGACCTCTCTGTGAATTAACTCATTTCAAGACTTACCTGTGGACTTTTCAGTCTCTGGGTACTGTTTCCTGATTTATCATCCCCAGAGGCCTCAGTTCTACTAAAAAGGTAACAGCATAGGAGAACTAGAATCATACTGTCGTGATCAACCCTTGTCCCTAACAACTGGAGCTGAAGTAGCTTCATCCTAAATTCACCTCTTGTTTAATTCGGATATGTAAGTACCTGAAAACTGTCATGTTCAAATTATGAATCTTATCAATGAAGATAAGTATCATGAACTTGAAGATGTGTATCTTATTCCTAATAAGCTGTTGTGCTTTTACTGTTTAATAGCTGCTTCAGTCTCAGGATATACTCAAGACCTGAAACAGTCTGGGAATACTACCATCATGACTACATAAATATCACTCTATTAATACAAAGAATAAATAAAGTCTCATTTAATAACTCCCATATAAATAGTGAACTTTATTCTAACTTTAAAGCCATTCTTCAAAGGAGGCAAGAATATACAGTGGATTAAAGACAATCTTTTTAACAAGTGGTGCTGGGAAAACTGGTCAACCACTTGTAAAAGAATGAAATTAGATCACTTTCTAACACCATACACAAAAATAAACTCAAAATGGATTAAAGATCTAAACCTAAGACAAGAAACTATAAAACTCCTAGAGGAGAACATAGGCAAAACACTCTCTGACATAAATCACAGCAGGATCCTCTATGACCCACCTCCCAGAATACTGGAAATAAAAGCAAAAATAAACAAATGGGATCTAATTAAAATTAAAAGCTTCTGCACAACAAAGGAAACTATAAGCAAGGTGAAAAGACAGCCTTCTGAATGGGAGAAAATAATAGCAAATGAAGCAACTGACAAACAACTAATCTCAAAAATATACAAGCANAATACTGGAAATAAAAGCAAAAATAAACAAATGGGATCTAACTAAAATTAAAAGCTTCTGCACAACAAAGGAAACTATAAGCAAGGTGAAAAGAGAGCCTTCAGAATGGGAGAAAATAATAGCAAATGAAGCAACTGACAAAGAATTAATCTCAAAAATATACAAGCAACTCCTGCAGCTCAATTCCAGAAAAATAAATGGCCCAATCAAAAAATGGTCCAAAGAACTAAACAGGCATTTCTCCAAAGAAGACATACAGATGGCTAACAAACACATGAAAAGATATTCAACATCACTCATTGTCAGAGAAATGCAAATCAAAACCATAGTGAGGTACCATTTCACACCAGTCAGAATGGCTGCAATCCAAAAGTCTACAAGCAATATATGCTGGAGAGGGTGTGGAGAAAAGGGAACCCTCTTACACTGTTAGTGGGAATGAAATTAGTACAGCCACTATGGAGAACAGTGTGGAGATTCCTTTAAAAACTGCAAATAGAACTGCCTTATGATCCAGCAATCCCACTGCTGGGCATATACACCAAGGAAACCAGAATTGAAAGAGACACGTGTACCCCAGTGTTCATCAGAGCACTGTTTATAATAGCCAAGACATGGAAGCAACCTAGATGTCCATCAGCAGACGAATGGATAAGAAAGCTGTGGTACATATACACAACGGAGTATTACTCAGCCATAAGAAAAATACATTTGAATCAGTTCTAATGAGGTGGCTGAAACTGGAGCTGATTATACAGAGTGAAGTAAACCAGAAAGAAAAACACCAATACAGTATATTAACACATATATATGGAATTTAGAAAGATGGTAATGATACCCTGTAAGTGAGACAGCAAAAGAGACACAGATGTATAGAACAGTTTTTTGGACTCTGTGGGAAAGGGAGAGGGTGGGATGATTTGGGAGAATGGCATTGAAACATGTATAATATCATATAAGAAATGAATTTCCAGTCTAGGTTCAATGCAGGATACAGGATGCTTGGGGCTAGTGCACTGGGATGACCCAGAGAGATGTATGGGGAGGGAGGTAGGAGTGGGGTTCAGGATTGGGAACACATGTATACCCGTGGCAGATTCGTGTTGATGTATGGCAAAACCAACACAGTATTGTAAAGTAAAATAAAGTAAAAAATAAATTAAATAAAATAAAGGCTTAAAAAATTTACAGAATAGTGTGTGAATTAAGATCCCAATTTTGTAAGACAAGTGTGCATGAAACCTACCTCGAGATGTTAACTAGAAGAGAACTTATTATTTTTGGTAGTTTTCTACTATAACCATTATTCAGAAAAGAATATATGCTATTTAAAAAGAAGGAGAAGCAGCTTTTTACAGGTGATTAGAAGCTTTCTGGGCCTTACTTTGCTTCCAGGGCTAGAGCAAAGATGCCAGCGGCCAGGGGTGCAGAGGCTGAGGTGCCTGTGTGGGTCTCCGTGCAGTCGTTGTGCAGGTCAGCGCTCGTCTGGGGGTATCAGGAGAGAAAGAAACGTGGGAGAACATGTGAGGCGTGTGATCCTGTCCCTGGGGGTTAACCCGTACCGAGGGGTGCATCTGCTCTGATCAGGAAGGCCAGCGGATTCGACTCGCTACTTCCTCTCCTGAGCCACAGGCGGATGTTTGCCATCTGCTGATATTTTAGCTCCCTCTCCTCTATATGCAACTTGTCTATAATTCTGGCATCAGAATGCCTTTTCTGGGGATGAAGTCCTCCCACTGTGAATTTTTTTTTTTTTCTCTACTGAGATTTTCAAATGAAATGCTGTCTGTAAAAAAGGGACTGTTTCAGAATCGCTGTGAATCATGCTGGCCCATTAATCATCAGGTCCATTGTGTTTGGCCTGGCATATTTAGAAATTTTGCCTCATGCCCAATTCCCCATTACCTTCAGATTGACATTTGACTGCCTCTTCAGCAAAAAGAAGTTGTGCTGATTTTGGCCACTTGAACTACTTGCGCAAAACGTGTTGAGTGTGTTTCGCTTGCACTCACTGTTGATGTCTTCTGATGGCTGGGAGTTAGCATCATATTTTTACTTTGAAAATGGTGAGTTTTTCAAATGAAAGTGTGCTAGACACAGATCTGGGCTCAAATTCTAAACCTGCCGCTCAGCAGACATGTCCCATGGCAAGTCACTTGGTTGTCCCTGTCTGTCAAGTGAGTTGACATTTCTTGACTCATATTCTGAAGCTGAAATGAGATCCTGTCTGTGAAAGCAAATTTTCACACAATGGCATTGCACGTAAGGAATTACCAGGGCTAATTTTAGCTTACTGAAGAGGTTGCTGAAACTAAGGGAAGAAACCAAAAAGACTTCCAATTAGTCTTCCTTAAGGACCACAGTATTGTTGGTTGAACCAGAAGTTGGGCCAAAGGATTGCTAGCAAGACACCCACCCAGGCTCTTGCACTGTGATTTTTAGCTAGAGATTTCAATGTGTGGGAGGGAAGTGTAAAAAAATAATTTGTTCCATTATCACCTCCTCTGGCTTCCCACTTGGAGTCACTGAATATCTCCATTGATAGTGGCTCTGTTCCTCCGAGGGCTACAGAAGCAAGTTTGCCCTTTTTACCTGTTGACACAAGTAAGCCCCCAGAGATGACTGTGCTGAGGGAGAGGTTTGCGTAAGACAAAGGCTGTGTTACTGCAACTGTCTCAAATAGAAGCCACCAGCTGTCTCTTCTATGGCTGGTGTACCTAAAGAGGGATCTTTACAAAGATGAAAATTCTTCCTCCTGCTTCGGAGCAGAGTAGCTCAGATGAGGTCTGTCTATGTAATGGTGACTCCAAAATGGACAACAGGCCATTTTTTTTGAAAAGCTACTCTGGACACCCATGGGTTTATTAAGAGCTAGAGGCTGTGCATGCGAGCCGGACACATGTCTCATAGGCTTCTTTCAAAGGCTCTAAGTTATCTCTGCTGTCAAGAGCCCCTGGGTAGAATGTCACTGTCTCTTTGAGCAATTGAAAATACCAGAGTGAGAGGGAGGCCAGGGCTTCCAAGTTGAGACCCCAGTTTTACTGTCTTAACTAGAGTAGATTGCAGAGTGATCCTGCATGAAGATCTTAGTTCTGACAATTGTGTTGCGATGTCATTAATATGAATTTTACACACATTCCAAAGGCTAATTATTAGGGGGTTGACTCACAATCTAATTAGATCTTGACCTATTATTTTATTAAGTCTACATGCTTTAGCTAGTTGATTCTTCTCTGTGTCAGGAGTTAAGTTTGAGGCTTTCCATTTTTAAATTAAAAGTGCCTCTCTTTTTTTCTTAAAGCCCCCGGATGGCCCTTCATCATCGTGCCCTTGAAGGGAAATCCAATAATTGCCCTTGGCAGTCTGACTCATGGAAGAGAAGGCACAGCCAAGCGTGGGCTGGAGATGCTCTCTGAGCATATAACCTTCCTAAGCTGCTTATTCGGATGCTGAGAAGTTCACCTCAGGGGAAACTTAGGCTGTTATTTTCCTGTAGGTCATCCATTCTTAGGAGACATAGCTGGTGCAGGCTCCATACTTTTATCATCCACTAACAGGCAAGTCAGACATTCTCCCTGCTATTAGAGGATCAGCAAGTACCAGGGTGATAAGCCCTCACAACCCTAAAATCTCCTTTAAAGCTGTTTTCAGGGAGGCATCACACAAGCTGAAGAGCCATTTGAAGTCTCGGTCATTGAATGACAAGTTGGTGGCTTCTCAGGGCTGAGTTTAGACATGACTGAGGGATAACAGCATCTTAGCAGATGTATCATTATCCCTGAGAGAGAAGACTTCCCAATACATACCCACCCTTTACGTGAGTAACGTGTGAGTCTCCCCAACTGAGACAGGAAGCTTAAGCAAATCCATCTGACCCAAGGATCCTTTGGAAGGCGAACCACGCTCTCCTACCTAAGCAGAGAAAGGCAGACAAAAGCAGCTTACGATTCGCTGGTCGGTGTAGTCCCCGCTGCTGTACGAGGTGGCCAGCGTGGAGGAGCACTTCTCTGCATACCAGGGGGACAGGCCTTGCTGTGAGGCACTGCTGATGGAGATGGTGTAGATGCTGTCTGTGTACCCATCGCAGTCACAGTTGTCTCCCTGACGCCCCCCGTTCCCGGAGGCCCAGACGAAGATAGAGCCCTTTCCTTGTCTGCCCTAAAGGAAAGCCAAAATTTACAGTGTCTGTTATCATCTGCTGAGATCACTGTCATCTCCCAATAAAACCCCGAGAAGTATATAAATGCATGCATGAAGTTCTCAGAGACAGGAATTTGTGATCAGTTTCGTCTCCAGGTCCTCCAGCAGGAGGACTCTCCCAAGACTGTGTGTTACAAGCCCCTGGTGGGCTCTGGCGTGCTGGTCCTCCTCCATCCTCCTCTCTGGGATGGTGTGGGGTGAGGACTTTTCTTTTTTTTTTTTTTTTTTATTATGTGGATTCATAATCTGGCCTTTAGCTCTCACTTATTATTATTATTATTTGGCCGTTCCCTTGGCTTATGTCACTCCATTTGACTCTCTGAACTTCCTCTCTTCATTTCTGGTTGAATCTTCTGGCTGACTGATAGCGTGACAAAATCAGGCATTATTCAGATCTGCTTTGCAGCTGCGTTGAAAGGGACTCTTCAATTGAATGGAACTCATCAAGGCTACTCTTTCTATGGTTTTTCATTTTGTGCTCTCCAAAGTTTCTACTTTTGTTTCATCTTGTGCAGAACTGGACCTTAGAATCTCGGCAAGGATGCCCTCAAACCCAGTTTTAGAGCAACAAAACCAAGGCACAAGTGTCCACCAGGCACGTGTAGAGAGGGAGGCGCCACGTTCCTGAATTGAAGGGTGCCTTTTCAGAGTATCTGAAAAAAGTCCAAGGAGTAGTTTACCTAGTGTAGACATTCAGAAGCAGCAGGAAAATGAGAAAGGACCTATCCAGAGTATGTTTTTTTTAAGTAAATATTCTAAGAGGAATGAATATCTGTTGAATGTCAGGCCCAAATGGGGAAAACATTAACTTCCATCCCTCTGAAGAATGATTTGGCTTCCTAAATGCAGTTCAAATCATTAACAGCAGCAAGAAATTCACAACCATTTCTTTGCACATAAGCTAAGTGTTCTTCCCTTCTTTTTCTTTTCCAGTGATCAGGTTTCATTTCAGTTGGGTCTGTGTTAAGCATCTCACCTGTCTGACACCATACTCAAAAGCCTTCTGGGCCAGTCGGCCAGGCCCCTCCACAGTTTTCCCATCATCGTTGGGCCCCAGCTCGCACTGTAAATATCCACATGCCCAGGATTAAATCCAATTGAGCTGGCTTCAATAGCATCAGTCACAATGCCATCTAGCATTCTTATGCCTGAACAGCAAAACAGACAAATAGAAAATATGTTGATGTCAGTGTGTGCATGCAGGATGGCACAAGGCTCTTAATATTTTATTCTTCAGAAGACTCCCCAAAGAGTCAAAAACAGGGTAACCATTGTATGTCCCAAGTGCCTGTGACCCAGCTGCTAACAGCACCATGGGAAGATACAAGTCACTGCCTCCAGAAGCTTTCTTTATCTGTCCTTTAGAGGTAACTATTTGTGCTATGCAGTGGGCATGATTGTTGTCAATTATAAAAATGTCATGGGCGTGTAGACACTGCTGTATTTAAAATGGGTAACTGACAAGGACCTACTGTGTAGCACAGGGAACTCTGCTCAGTGTTATGTGGAAGTCTGCGTGGGAGGGGAGTTTGAAGGTGAGTGGATACATGTATATGTATGGCTGAGTCCCTTTGCTGTTCATCTGAAATGATCACAACATTGTTTGTTAATTGGCTATACCCCAGTACAAAATGAAATGTTTTTTTAAAAAGCTAAAGTATAATCAGTAAGAATAAAGACTTATTTTTCCACTGGAAAAAAAAATGTCTCCCCTCCGCCTGCTGACCTAATAACCTAAAAGTGATGGGATAGTTTCAGAAAGAGGCATCAAACAACCCTCTGACAACTTGCCTGCTCATGACTATACCATGAACAGCTGAGGCCCAGCCAGCGCTTTACAAAGGGCTCTGTATGGGAACCCGTGCAGCTCGGGAAGACCTACCTACAGAAGGAGACTAACAAATAGGGAAAGAACTCCTGTTTCTAAGCACTGATTAAAAATAACCCAGAGGCCATTCTTTTATGTGTTTGCTAAGAAACATTTGCCAAGGAACATGCTTCCTTTTCTCCTAAATAATTTCAAGGATGAAATCACTGCCATGGATTTCACTCCTGAGGGGGAATCATTTTCATCAGGAGAAGGCAGATGCAGCGGCTCGTTGTGCTTTTCCAACAGCCTGTCACCCATCATCAGACTCATGGACGCAAGAGCCAGGAAGGCAAAACCAGTTTAGACAGATATCGGCAGCTACCTGGTTATTGCTGGCTTCAGGCAAATGATGCGATGGAGTGCACGGCCTTAGGTTTTCACACTACTATTTACGATGGAGCATGGGTAAAGGAAATGTGGAGCTGACATGACTAGTAGAAGTCATATTTATTTTTTTAAGAAAATTGTTTAAAATGCATTTGGGGGTGGCGGGGGGAAAGTCCCAGCTTTACTATTTGCCAGCTCTGTGATCTTGGGCAAGCCACTTCTTTGTGCCTCAGTTTCTTCAACTGTAAAATGGGTTTGATCATAGCTCATGTGCTTTGAGGACATACTGTATGCAGTTACCATTACACAGGGCTTCAATGTGTGAACTTATCTATCCATATGAGAACCATTTGAGGTGGATGCTGTAATTTTTCCCAGGGAGAGAGACTGAGGTCAGAGAGGGACGGGGATTTGCCCAAGGCCACATGGCTTGCAACTGGGGAGCTGGGACTTGAAGCCCAGAAATCTGGCACTCAGATCCATGCTGTTAACTTCCAGGATGTGGATCCTGTCTCGGGAGTTAAATGTTGGACACACAGTAGGTATGTTTTTGTTTCCTTGAGGATCTTGCTTCTGATTCCGCCTCTGTAAAATGAAAGGGTGAAATGATTCTCTCACAGACTATAGCTACTTTGTTCATCACTCCTTAGAAAGTGCTTTCTTTTTCTAGGTGATTATGTAATTTGTGCTCCTGCCTTCATTTTCCGTAGATTAACGTGTCACTTTGACAACACTGGCATCAAAGGACTCAGGAATGACCCCTAAAACCTAGGAGTATGTGCTGTGTTAGTGAGAGATGCATTCTGTATGCTAGGATGTATATTTATTTGATTTCTGAAAAGGATTGCAAAACCACATTCAAGGTATGCTCATGTAGAGCTTGAAAGGGTCTCACTTTGTGGCCATATTCTACAATGAATCTTTTTTGTTGTGGTTTATAGTGTGTCCATGAGCTCCAGAGGAAGGGCTAGTGTGAAGAGAAGAGGCAAGTGCTTTATTCTCTCTGACCCCCTGCAGATCCAGAGGAATGTGGATGGCAGCAGTGGGCTCCCTTGTCTTCACGTTGGTGTCAGCCGACTGACACGGGGGCAGGAGGCTGGGGGGTGAGGGGAGAATGAAGTGCTCCTTTCAGGATCCTCCCTGCCTCGAAGCAGCTCTGCTGTTGCACTCCAGGCCCCAGCTCTTGTCCTGTGGCTGTCTCGTGTGCCACAGCTTTCTCTTCCCAGTTTCCATGACTACTTTCTCCCTTGGCTCCACTAGGTCTGAAGGTGGTAACATCTGCTTACAACAGTCACTTGTTGGTTCCCTTGAACTCTTGTAAACAGTTCCTTTATCAAATTGTGCTGATGGAACTTACCATATGCTTACCCATAAAGACATTGAGACAACCAGAGATTCTAAATTCTTGCTACTACAGATAACTTTTGTCTTCTTTCTGTAATACATATGCATTCTTTTTATTTATTTTTTGACTGTTCTTTGTTGTGAACTGAAGGACTACAGAACCGAGAAGCAGGGAAAGTCTTTGCCTAAATTTACCTTTTCCTTCTGTTTTCTTAGCCAGAACTCAATAACAAGCCCTTCTAAATCAGAACACAGAGAAAATCAGATTTGCTTCAAAAGCTATTGAACATTTCCATCCCCGCCCCCTCCTCCCCCAAAAGAGATGTATGGGCTTTATTCAGGTATCATTTTCTGAGAACCCAGATCCATTGATTTGCACATTTCAAATCACACTCAAGTTCTGTAGCAAATTTTGCATGGGGTTCACTTCTTCCTCTGGTTGTTGAAAAGTCCCCTCAGCCCACCCCATTTACACCAGTTAACACAAGACTCAAAGCGCGAATCTACAGGAACAACCCTCTGCTTTACCTCCAACTTTGGAATTGTATGCAACTCCGACCCCACACTTGTGATATTTGCTTGCATTGCAATTTCTCCTGCACATCTGGTCCCATGTCTGAGGATGAGAAAATAGAATTTATAAAATGTAAATGAGGGCAAACATTGGTTTTGCATACAAATCGATGGTCCATGGATATACTACTTTTTGTCAGCCTTGTTGCCGGTTTTTATCCCATCAGTGTTAGATGACATGTAGGTAGGTGAAGGGAACAAGCACCTGAGCCCAAGTATATGAGTTTAAATTCTAGCTTCTGCCACTAATTAGAGATATGACCTTGGGAAAGTGACTGGTCCTCCAAAAGATGTGGTATCCCATGAAATACTAAGTATGCAGAACACTTAGAACAGTGGCTGGTATACAGAAAGAACCAGGAAGTGTTAGCTATTAATACTTACTATGAGCAGCTCTGACACTTTCAGAAACCACATGAAATAAATGATTTCGGTCCCATGTTTTTGGTGTTGAAGTGACTCCTCCTCTCCTCCTTCACTAGTGACTTCCTTGGATCAGGTTAATTTGGACCAGTTTTAGGGGGATATGTAGAACAGAGCCCCCTCCCAACCCCTCCTCTCCTCTTCTAACCATACACCAGACTAAAACATCCAAAGCTTTCCTGGTCCCAAGGGGATTTCAAAATTTTTAACAAGGCACTCCAGGCTATTTGGGATGCCAGGGTGCTCTTGCAACTCTAATTGGGACAAGCAGCCTGAACAAGACTAGTTTTGCAATCAGACGAGGAGGGTAATTTACGACTTCAGAACATTTGGGGGAAAAGAAAATCCATCTCTTAAACAGACCAAAGTCTACCATTAAAGTATCATTTCTGCTAGAGATAGTGATTATCTTTTCCTGTCACCTTCCTGACCTCAGGAAGGTAAATAAGTTGAGGGAACTTTAAAGTGAGCTTGGTTGCTTCATGCCTTTATTCCATTGTGAAAGCTCCCGGGAGCAGCATGAAGGCTGTGGATGCCTTTGGAGGAGCCGCTGACCACATATGCTGACACAGAGGGAAAAAGAGCAAGGGTTAGGTCTGGCAAATGTCAGCCAGCTCCTTCTGATTACTACTCTACTGGGCATCTATTAATTTAGGCCAGCCAGAATGAAATAGAAAAATTCTTAATTGACTGGTCTTTTAAAATAAACCTGTTTCACTCTTCTATTTTTACCTAAAATACCAAAGATGATTTCCTGGTCTCCTTCCACTGAATGATGGCCTCCTTTATGTTAATACTGGATGGGAGTCCTAAGTCAGAACAATGCAATTCACAGTCTTCCCTGATGAAGCAGGCACCGACTTCTTTTTGGTCTTCCCCAGCATCTTCCCATTTGGGGAAGTAACTCTCAGCCACTCCTTGTGAGTCTCTATCATGAGACTTGTCCTCCCAGACAGCTTTCAAGAACTGATGCTTTACATTCCATGTGAGCTTGTGGATCTTGCTATGAGGCGTTCTCTGTTGAGAATGAAGCTAAGTAGAGGTGAGCAGCGCTAGGAGATGGAGATAGAGTAATTGGTGTCCTCAAGGCATATTATTTGAGTTTCTGGATCTTGCCATGCTTGGAGCTGATCATCTCTTGGGTAAAAAATATTTTAAAATCTCCATTTTACTTAATTTTCAAGTTAGGATTCTCTCACTTGCAACTGAAGCTGTCTTGACCCATACACATCCATTCTCTGCAAAATGCATGCATATTGAACATGTAGAAGGCATCTTATGCTTCTTTGAGGGCTTAGCCCTCTCTACCTTTGTAGAAGGGAAAATTCAGTTGCCATCCTCTGAGAAATATGCTACCAGAAGTCACCACCACCTGAATTTCTGATACAAAATGGAAGACAGGGCCCAAGATAGCAAGGTCTCCAGGTGGATAGGTAGAGCTTACAGAACCAGCCTGTGAGCAGACATCTCCAGCACTGTGCCTCTGTCCTAAAAATGATGGAGCATGACACTACCTATTATTTATCTCTCTCTACATACTAAGGACTATTTTCTTTAAAAAATGTAGGATCATGTACAAATAGGAATGGATATCTTTTCTTCCTCTTATGCTCACTTCTCACTCCTTACCTTGAGAAAAAGAAGACTTTATCAAAGTGCTTCCATGTCATTCTTTTTAGACATATGGCTTTCTTCCCTTAAATCAGCCTCTGGGGTAAAAGCAACCTCTATTATCTTAGAACACAATGGTTGTAACCGGCATTTAAACAAATTTATTTTTAAAAAATTATTTCAGACAGTAATTTAAAGACTACCATGGCACTTGTTAAAACATCCTTGTCATATATGTTACATAGCTAGAAAAATAATTTGAAAATTTTGTTGCAATATTGATTACAAATTCATTCTAGATTACTAGTAAGAGTTACCTGCACTTTTAAGATTTTGTTATTTAGTGATGCCTCTCTTGATTTGCAGAGAAGAATTCAAATGCAGCTTTTATTAACTTCATTTACATAGTAATAAAGAACAGCAGCAACACAGATAGTTTGGAGAGATAAAGCCCTTGGAACTGGGAGATAATAGGTCTCTAACTGCTATGAAGGCCAAAACAAAATGGGGCAATTCATTTTCTAAACCTAAGGGATTTATTTCTGACATGATGCTGGAAGGGTTAGTAACTATTTTTTATTGTGCCTTTTGATAAATTATGGGGATGTTAGCTTTTTTGTTGATAATCAAGAGGACCCTGAGATATAGTTGCTTTTTGTGTAATTTTCAAATAGCAGATTCCGAATTGGCTCAGAAAATTGACTTGTCTCTGCTTCTGTTCTTATCAGATGATATTATTCTTGTCGTGCTTTTTTTCCTCACTGAAAGGAGTCCTACCTTAGTTGCTAAATGAGAAGCCTTATCATCATTATCATAGTACATGTTTAACTTGTTCTAAGTACCAGACACTATGCAAGTCAATTATATATATAAACCTATTTAATCCTCACAAATCCCCAGTGAAATAGGTACCATCATTATCTTTTTGGTGGTTGTTCAGTTGCTCAGTGGTGTCTGACTCTTTGTTACGGGGGTAAAGGCTCCCCCGTCCTTTACCATCTGCAGGAGTTTGCTCAAACTCAAGTCCATTGATCGGTGATGCCATCCAACCATCCCGTCCTGTGTCACCCTTTCTCCTCCTGCCTTCAGTCTTTCCCAGCCCCAGGTCTTTTCTAATGTGTCGGCTCTTTGCATCAGGTGGCCAAAAGTATTGGAGCTTCAGTATCAATCCTTCTAGTGAGTATTAAGGATTGATTTCCTTTAGGATTGAGTGGTTTGATCTCCTTGCAGTCCAAGGGACTCTCAAGAGTCTTCTCCAACATCACAGTTCAAAAGCATCACTTCTTCGGTTGCTCAGCTTTCTTTATGATCCAACTCTCAAATCCATACAGGATTACTGGAAAAACCATAGCTTTGACTATACAGACCTTTGTCAGCAAAGTAGTGTCCCTGCCTTTTAATATGGTGTGTAGGTTGGTCATAATTTTTCTTCCAAGGAGCAAGTGTCTTATAATATCATGGCTGAAGTCACCATCTGCAGTGATTTTGGAGCCCAAGAAAATAAAAGTCTATCACAGTAGATGATAAAACTAGTCACAAAGAAGTTAAATAATTTGCTCATGGTCACTCTGCTATTAAGTGAAAGATCCAAGATTTGATCTAAATCTAACGACACCCTCTGTGCTCTTAAGTGTTTGGCTGTGCGACCTAACCCTACACTGTGTGCATGGCCCGTGGTCTGCTATGCTCCGGAAGCTCATAGTTTTCAGGCACAAATTAAATAAAATTGTATAGACTGCTACCTTGGGGCCTTTGAAACTCTGGGAGTCGGCTATCATCAGTTCCATGAGTTGCAAGTCTATTTTGTTTGGCAGTGGGAAAGAAGGACACCCGAGTTCCCCTTTTCACAAGTACAAACTCCAAGAATATCATTTCACCAGGTATTCTCCCATCATGCGTCTGTCACACGAATCATCGCCCACGTTGGATCCTGGACCAGACCCAAGGCCCACTGCCTGGGAAAGAGGCTGGCCTGACACCTCCAGCTGAGTCTCCTCAGCTGAACCCATGGGCGCGGGAGCAGATTTCCCTCTTAGTCTTGACCAAGGGAAAGGATGAGAGTTGTCACTGCTAGTTCATTCTAGGAAGAGTGCCCCTTTCTTCTCAGCACTTACTGCCCATTTCCTTAGGTAGTTTCTTTTAGGAGAGTAGGTAAACAGGGATCTTGTCACCTTGTTTTGAGACAAAATTAAAAAAAAAAATAGAGGCAGAGTGAGGTGAGTGACTTCCTCAAAGCCATCCTCCTTTCTGGTGATTGGCAAAGCTCTCACTACCAGCCAGGCTAACATTGCAAAGTCCTGCTGTAAAGGGATAGAAGTTCCTCCTAGTCCCACACTGCTCTCACTCAGAAATATGGCTGAACATTTGTCTGGGGGAGTCCTGCTCTAAGTTTCTGGGACATCCTACTTTCCTCCAAGGGAGCCCTCATGGCTCCTATTGTGTTGTTACTGGAATATGCTAACCTCTAGGGCTGCTTGTGGTTGACCACACCAGCCACGTGGGAATTCTGAGACAATCAGGGAGAAACTGGGAGGGAAAGTGAAAGCGAGAGAGAGAGAGCTGATTGACCCAAGCTGGCTACTAATCCAAGAGGGAGGAAGAAAGGACAGGAAAGTACCTTACATGACAGCCACAAAGAGGTTTTCCCTGCTTGCTCTTTCCCCCCAATTGTAGCCATGCTCATTTTGCCTTGACCTTCTTCTCTTTTGGTGTGAGTTTCTTTTGGGTGAAGCAAATGAAGAGGAAAGAGTGAAAGGTCTCTTTCAAGTCCGTGAGAGATGTCTTTATGCACAAAGATGAGTTTTCCCATGGGCATGGACATGGGGCTGTGTGCCTAGAGGATGAAGTTCCTTTGGAGCTAAGAAAAAAGGTTAAAATGTCTCCTGCCTTTGGGTCTTCATTTGCCTTGTTGCTTTGCCAAGTCTGGCTCTTAGCCTCACTCATTACCCAGTGGATACTGTGGAGAGTTAGTTTAGGAGTCAGAAGATGTCCTTTGCCTCTTCCTTTCAGCTTTAAAATACCCAGAAGAAACTCTGGAACAGACTAATTAGCCCAATGCCCTGGAGACTGTGTTGGATTGAGGGCCAAGCCTTATGGTATATTTCTCTTGTCTGGTGCCTTGCCATGCTCTTCTGAGGGGACTAGTGAGCATGGTTGTGGCTACCATAGGAAGTTGTAGAGATTTGTTATTTTGGCCATCTGTATTTCTCTTTGTGGCTAGCAATAAGCATGTTGCTAATAGTGAAAGATTCATAGAGGAACTAGGTGCAATGGTAATGGAGTGAAAATTTTTATTCTTTAATGCTTTGGACTGAAAGCAAATCAAACCAATGAATCCTAAAGGAAATCAGCCCTGAGTATTCATTGGAAGAACTGTTGCTGAAGCTGAGGCTTGAATAAATACTTTGCCACCTGTTGGACAGCTGACTCATTGGAAAAGACCTTGATACTGATAAAGACTGAAGGCAAAAGGAGAAAGGGGCATCAGAGGATGAGGTGGTTAGATAGCATCATAAACTCAATGGATGTGAGTCTGAGCAAGCTCTGGGAGATAGTGAAAGACAGGGGAGCCTGGCCTGTTGCAGGCCATGGGATCTCAAAGAGTTGAACACGATTTAGCAACTGAACAACAAAAAATGTCCCAAATATTTCTTCTAAAGCCATAGGTATTCAGTAACATTTTGAGGGGAACATTTCATAGTATAAGAAGAAAGTTTAATTGAAATATAGTCCTGTAAGCCAAAAGGGATATTAAAATAGAAGCTTCTGTTTCCTGTTTTAAAAGCAACAAAATGTTGTAGTATGGATGGTGTACACGAGCATTTTCTGAGAGCAAAAATGTGGATCATATTTATAGTGTAATTTTCTCAAATAAGATGAAAGCATTTTAAAGCACTTACCCCACCCCCAAATCCACATTTACTTACTTGTTTTCATTTGTGGGATCATATCGGGGAAATGGATCATGGTCATTATCGTTAAAATCATAGCTGGCCTCCGGATCCTAAAGAGAAAGCAAAAATAACACTGTAGCATCAAAAAAAAAAAAAAAAAAAAAAACAGTGCTTTCCGAGTCTTCTTCAGTTCCGTTCAGTTCAGTCAGTCACTCAGTTGTGTTTGACTCTTTTAACCACAGCATGCCAGGCCTCCCTGTCCATCACCAACTTCCGGAGTCGACCCAAACTCATGTCTATTGAGGATGTGATGCCATCTAACCATCTCATCCTCTGTCACTCCCTTCTCCTCTTGCCCTCAATCTTTCCCAGCATCAGGGTCTTTTCAAATGAGTCAGCTCTTTGCATCAGGTGGCCAAAGTATTGGAGTTTCAGCTTCAACATCAGTCCTTCCAATCTATTCCCATCCTGGCTGATGGCTTGAGACTCTGCAGTTTAGAGTTTCTGATCATTTAGAGTTTTGATCATTCATCAGAGCCAGAAACCAGGCAGAGATGACATGCACAGAGAAGTGAGCCAACAGTTCTCAGGGAATGCTTCCAAACCTATAGAATCTCAGAGGCTATTAGAACAGGAGGAGTCAGTTTATTTAGTTCAACCAGGTCATTTTCCAAATGAGAAAATTGAGATCCTGAGAAGTGGAATGGTTCAACTGGCTGTAGAGCTAGTTAGTAACACTTTGACACTCATCTTTCCTAAGGATACAGGTGCAAAGAGCTGGCTATGGGATGGGGGAGGGGGGTGCTCAGGTCTACAGTGAGCTCCTTCAGCCACCCCAGTTACACTAAATAGACTTAAAACAGACTGCTGTTCTCTATATTTCTATGCTGCTGCTGCTTAGTCACTCAGTCATGTCCAACTCTTTGTGACCCCATGGACTGTAGCCTGCCAGGTTCCTCTGTCCATGGGATTCTCCAGGCAAGAATACTGGAGTGGATTGCCATTCCCTCCTCCAATAAAGAAGGCTGAGTGCTGAAGAACTGATGCTGTTGAATTGTGGTGCTAGAGAAGACTCTTAAGAGTCCCTTGGACTGCAAGGAGATCCAACCACCTTTTAAAAATTGTGTCACCACTCAGGCTGTTCTTTATGTTTCTCTGTCTTAATAATTGCTAATCTTTTTTGTCTCTTCTTTTCCACCCCATTTCCTTTGTTCTTTAGCTTTGGAGGTTGGTTGAGTAGAAAGGCTGGGATAAAGACAGGAGGTAGTATTCAAGATAAAACACAGATCTTTAAATCAAAACCTGAAATATTTTTAATTCATTAGTTTGCTGGGTCTCAGGTGTGGCTCATTGGGTCTTTGAGCTCTGTTGCGGCATGTAAGATCTTTTAACTGTGGCCTGTGGAATATTCAGTTGTAGTCTGCGAGGTCTTAGTTGTGGCATGTGGGATCTATTAATAGTTCCTTGACCAGGGATCGAACCCAGGACCCTTGCTTTGGGCGCATGGAGTCTTCTTATCCACTGGACCATCAGGGAAGTCCCCTAAAGACCTAAAATATTATGGATAACTTCATAAACAAGTAAATAATTTACTTACTTCCCATTTTTGGTAAACTTTTCTCAGCTTGTCATTTTTGCACTATGAAGTATATGCTTTGATTTGCATGGATGGAGTCACATTCATATAACTTCACAATGTGAGAGCTATTGACCCACAGGGAATTGTGAGGAGGATGACTGTGAAAATGATCTCAGATGTGAGGCTTGATCTGATTGCTTTCATGTCCCCCAGTACTGAGTGGCATAGAATTTGAATGGCTTTTTAATAATCTAGCCGGTGTAAGTGCCTCCTCCAACCACAACACACATAACTTTTGTACAATTATGTCTGGCTTCAGTGAATCCTTTCAAAGTCTGCTGCTGCTGCTGCTAAGTTGCTTCAGTCGTGTCCGACTCTGTGCGACCCCATAGACGGCAGCTCACCAGGCTCCCCTGTCCCTGGGATTCTCCAGGCAAGAACACTGGAGTGGGTTGCCATTTCCTTCTCCAATTTTCAAAGTCTAGTGATACCAAAAAAAAAAAAAAAAAAAAGAAAGAAAGAAATTTATGTGCACTGGCAGAGGGGTGAGGGAAGTAACCAAAGCTTGGCTCCTCAACCCCAGGGCTCACTCAGAGCACGTCCTGCTTGAGGGAAGTGAAGCCCTAACTGTATGTCTGTGTAGACAGCTCCCTAAGCTGCAGCAGTAGGAGGTTTAGACTCACATAGTTGGCATAGATGTCTGTGTGATTCCACTCCAAGCCATCATCCAGTACAGTGATAACAACGCCTTTGCCTGTGATGCCTTTTTGCCAAACAGGTATCACATGGAGATCCAGCTTGGGCAGGGTTGCAGTCATCCTTGTATCTTGCTGGTAAAAAAAGAACAAAGAAGTGTTGGTAAAATCATGATTTGTTTGCTGCACAATGAGAACTGAAGCTCCAGTCTTGAGACCCATCTTTCTTTTTCCTGGGGTCATTCTATTCTTTAGAAGCAGACAATTAGGTGAAATAAAAGACAAAGTTGAGGGGAGGACCAAGTGAATCATCACAGTTCTGCTCTTTTTCCAGTTGTTCCGATGGAAAATCGCTCGAAAAGATGAATCACACTGTGCCCCTTGTCTTTGAGCTGTGTGGCTTTGAAGAAGTTTATCCCTAAGTTGCTTTCATTTATAATTACATGCTCAAGCTTTTCATCTACTGAAGCTTTATTTGCTGCCCCAAGTTTCCATCTCCCCCAAATCCTAAACCTCCACTGCCACACTGAACATACTTTATTTTGTCTGGTTCACAGTTACGCATGGATTTTTTTTTATATAACTTTTCTAAAAGAAAAAGCAGAACCTGGAATGCCCACAAAGCTGTGTTCTTACCAGGACTTGGAATTGAACTGCCTGTTTCCAAGTATGAGTGATTTAGGGAGTCAGTATCTGTGAGAGGTGATTTAGGATTTTTTTTTTCAGGTAACTTTTCTGAGAGTTACAGTGTGTGGGGCTGTAGGGAAGAGAAATTGGACAGCAAAGGAATACAGATATGAGCACATCCCCAAGCATTCAAGAGAGATGCGTTAGAAGAGAGCCAGGTTTTTAGTGAAGGGATCAACAGGAAACTTACAAATAACAGCAATCAAAAGTATCAATGCAGTGCCCCCTGGCTGATGCCCATCAGAAAGAAGAGGAGCAAAACCAGAATTTTCTAGGCCAACATGAAGCCAAATCCCAGGAGGCTGGAACTCACACAGATTGTTGGCCAAAGCCAGAGAAGGACTCTCTGTCAGTGGGAGGAACAGTCGGAGACTGTGGCTGTTAAGAGTATGGCCTCTGGAGCTATGAACTATGGTCCCACAAGAATCATGTGATTTTTGGCAAGTTATTGAACTTGCCAATGTCTCTGTTTCTTCATCTGTTAAAAGGGAACACTTCTTATATGAACAACAAAATGTTGTGTGAGAACTAAATGAGTTAATTCATGTCAAACAGGATAGTATTAATATTTGGCACACAGCAGATGCAAGGGTGTTAATGAGTGTCTTCTGCAGTGAGCAAGTATCGCTTAGGTTAGGAGAGTTTCAAGAGGAATTAATCTCCTTTCCTGTCCATTCTGCAACCAGAATGTCTAGGCCTCAGCTTATGGTTCTCATGAAATTTTATCTTTTACAATATTCTCAACAATAAGCACCTCTATTCCCATGTGTTACTACAGGAGAGGCTTAACGTGAAAACAGAAGGGAGAGCACTCTGCAGGCAGGCAGGAGCATGTACAGTTTCTCCACTCACTGCACACATTCCTGTAAGGATTTGGTAACTGTCTTAAAGGTAGACTAAGTGTGCGTTAGTTGCTCAGTCGTGTTTGACTCTCTGCAATCCCATGGACTGTAGCTTGCGAGGCTTCTCTGTCCATGGGATTCTCCGGGCAAGAATACTGGAGTGGGTTGCCATTTCCTTCTCCAGGGGATCTTCCCGACCCAGGGATCGAACACGTCTGCATTGCAGGCAGATTCTTTACCGTCTGAGCCACCAGGGAAGCCCCTTAAGGTAGAACTGGTTTATAAGTCTAGACATTCACAGATAGACGCCTTTTCTCTTTCCTCGTGTTCCTTCCTTTAGCCTAGTTCAGAGATTCTCACCTGGGAGCATGTAAGAATTATCATTCAGGGCTATATATACTGAGTCACGTTCACTGTCCTCTTCAGGAAATTTAAAGGGTTCTCAGGAGTAACCTTGAGCAGGTCTGATTTTTGCCATGAATGCTGTTTTCAACCCTACCTTACAAGAACTGATTCTTCTGTACTTATTCCAGATAAATGTAAGGAGACTTCCTCTTGTAGAAGTTAAAGATCTGTGTTTTCAGACGTTCCCACACAGAGCCAAACAGAAGATCCAGATCCTGGAAGGTCCCATGCTCCCTGATCTCTGGGTAACACAGCCCTGTACTGAATTATCTGTTACTTAAAAATATCTGTTGTTCAGAGATAACAAGTAACCCAGGGCCTATGCAGTCCTCATGCAGGTACTTACCAAGTACCACTGCTGATTCCACATCGGATCGTTGAAGAGATCTAGTGCTGAGTCTCTTAGAACTGAACGTTTACTTCTTTCTTTTTCATACTGTTGCTCTGCCCATATCACCTACCAGGAATTTTATAGCAAGAAAATCAACAGTTAAACAGCCACCTCTGGTGTAATCATCTTCCCTCTAACTAGCTCTAGTATTCGCTCCCTCAGTGTTTTCACCTGACTACAAATCACACTGGCAGCTCAGTGAGAATAAGGGCTTGCCCTCTGGGGAGATGACCATTTCCTCTATTATGGTAAAGTGTGCTTTTACGAGGAGAAGTAGTCAGTGAAGTGATGGTTCCCTCAAATTATTGACACTGTGATTCCAGTGGAAGTAAAAGTTCAGCCTGCTTTCATCAGCAAATGGACCATAATACCCATTTTTATATTGAGGTTCCAGGGTTCCATAGCTGAAAATTTGTCCATTTGCACAGAATGAGTCAACAAGCTAAGAGATCTCAGAGACTGCTGTTATGTTGCTCTTACAGCCTAATTTCTCTTTCTTTATTCACAAAAATAGAAACTGCAGATGTGACAAAAGACGGGAAAGGTGCTGTGTCTTTGCCGATTCAAAATTCTGGCTCCCCTGTGCTTCAGCCTTCTGCTTAAGAATATTTAATATGAGAAACAGATCTGGGATGATGGATGAGCCCTGCTGACCATGCACACTTATCATTAATTTTGTTTCATGTATTATGCAAGGAGATCTGACAATTCAAAAATACCTTTCCAACATTTATAGCTTAATCCTATTATACTTGAGGCCCCAAGAGGTGAGGAGCTGCCTTGTGGTTATATTCATTATGAGATGCTACCGTGCTCTGATTCTGCTGAGCAACATGACTGTTTTCTACCCAAAACATATCCTCTCTTTCGTACACATGATGCCAGTCCAGTGTGTGATAGGATATTGCTAATGTGAGAATACTAATGAGTCAGATCCAAAAATAAAAACTGAGAAATAATTTGCAGCTAAAGGATAAAACCGTCCAGTAAGACCATCCTAAATTTCCAATTAGAAAACATACTGCAAACCTATTATAAACATTGGGAGGGACTTGAGGGTTGGAAATTAGTCATTATAATTTATTTTTAAAGTGCCTGTATTTTCAAGCTTAATTGTTTTGGCTTAAAATACCTCAATGCTTGGAATATACTGCCTGCCATCTGAGTTGGTCTTTGGAAGCTGGCTGCTAGAGAATAAGTACTAATCTTTGAGGGAAAGAGTCACTTACAGTTAGAGGTTTCATTAACAGACTTACAGATAGTGTATTGGTGCACTTCAGAGTGCTAATTTGGAAGAATATTATCCCTATCAAAAAAAAGAGCAATAAAATGAAAATCAAGAGCATTTTTAAAAAAGTGGAATAAAAGAAGAGGCACTCTGCCGTCTGATCATGTAAACAACCAATTGGTGGAAACAGAGTTATGATTAATGTCATTAACTCCAAGTCCCACATTAGTCTCTGTAAGAGCAGACCAAATGGAACAGAGCAAATTGTATATATAGTAAGTATCATGTACTGAATGGTAAATAATCCTTTTGGGATTTAATGCCCTTTGAAAAGGTCATTAAAAAGCATCTAGTCCAACCTTCCACTTCAAGCTTCAGTGGGTTCTAGAATTTTTCCTGAAATTAAATTATTCTGGGGATAACTTTCATAGGATTACATAGACTCCCTTCTAATGAAGTTATGCTAGAGAGTAAACTCAGATGGCAACAACCAACTCAGATGGCAAGCAGATATTCCAAGCATTTTTAGTTCTTCTTCACTATGTTTTGTGATTTCTCTCCCAAGTCAATTGTTAAGGAATTACAAATCAATTATCTAAAGAATAGAACTGGGCCATCTGTTCATTTTAGTGAGATACTTTGAATAATAACAGTTATATCTGCTTCACTCTATCCAGTTTTCTCCTGTGAAGATGAGAAGGGAGGTCAGTTTGACTTCCTTGTACATTAATGTCAGGCATGGATTTAGGCAGACAAGGAAATAGTTCTCTTGTTTTTTGCCCAAAGACTAAGCCTAGCTAGAGTACTGGAAGTTGTCATAATTTCAGTTGTCATAATGTCACAATGAACCATCTGCCTTGGGACAGTGAAGGGAAGATTTTATTGGACAAGAAACTTTTAAAATGATGTTAAGGGCCTCTGCTTAGCTCTGTCCCTTCTAAGCCATTTACTTGAGTAAAAGCCAGCAGTGGTTGTTTATGAGCTGCGGGTTGCTGCCCACGGTCCTGATACAACTTTCTTGGTCTGGGTTAGGTTGCTGCTTTCATGTTGGAACACTGGTAACCCAGGCCCAGTCATTGCCAACTCTCATAATTTGTCTTCCTTTCCCTCTTCTTTAAAAAAATTCTATCAGCTGTGTAACAAAGTAGCAAATTATTTTATAGCGGTTGTGAATTCCATGAACTTTCAACAATTTTAGCCCTGTTCTGTCACTTTTACTTTTCTTTATGGGAAGTTGAACGTGTATGTTTTATCTCTCACAAAGCTTTCATGATTCTTGAGAATGTCCTAGACAACAAAAATCATGTATGCAGATATCCGGCTTCCCAGGATAAATTTTCATCAGTATGGCATATTACTGAGAAAAGGCAAATTTTTCTCAAATTTTACTTCAAATTTTAATTTCATATCAGCATTTCTATTGATGTTTATAACCTCGAAAACAGACTTCAAAAAGACCCTGAGGGATGGGATGGGGTGGGAGATGGGAGGAGGGTTCAGGATGGGGACCACATGTACACCCGTGGCTGATTATGTCAATGTATGACAAAAGCCACTACAATAGTGTAATTAGCCTCCAATTAAAATAAATAAATTAATTAAAAAATCAAAAGGTACATTAGATATGCATGAAACTAGCCCCACACTTTACCTGTGTTCATTCTAGACTTTTCCTGCTGGTACCTAATTGTTGAATATGTATACAAACCAGAATAAAAGGAGATCAAATACTCTGGGTCAAATAATACAATACTTGTGGAAACATTTGCCTCCTGAAGACAGTGATTTAAAACTCAAAAACACTAGTTCCCTATTTAACCAAATCAGATAGAAACAGCAGAATGTATTTTCAGATAACACTGAAATGTTATTAAGAATGGAGTTTCTGTATTATATTTGTTTGGCATCATTACATTGGATATCAAAGTGCTTGGTACATAGATAGCCATATAATAAAAGGATGTTGATTGATTGTATTGTCAAACCGTTCATTAGTGCTGCCACTTGATTCTCAGGATTCATTTTCATGCTCTTAGACTGAATTTGTGAACTGGCATTATATAGTTCATATATGTGTGTGTATATGTGTGTCTGTATGTATCTACACACATATAATGTAGCCAAGCAATTAGATTCAGTTATTATTGTGTGCAGTTATAACCCTATGGAAATGATAAGAAACACTACAGATAAATAACTGTGAAAACAAGAAGAAAGAATAACACTCGCTTTTGTTCTTGTTAGCAAGCACAAAGAAAGCAGATAAGTCGGGTTACTGGCTTGAAGACAAATGCACAACACTTACACGATCATCGTCAGACAATCTCTTCGTGATGTGAAGGGCACTCCTTCGAGACCTCTGAGGATGGTTTCTGTGTTTGAATAAGTAGTGATTTTCAAGTGATCCAATCTATAAAAGAAAAAATTAAAATAAACATCCTCTTTCCAAAATAAGTGTGTATAGGTCAGATTGAAACTCAGCTAAGTTGCAAACGGGCAATTTTTATTAAGTCCATTTCTTGTACTTGAAGGTAACCTTTTTCTTGATGAGGAAACAGTTAGAAGCCTTCTCTTTCTTCTTAGTCTGTTCAGTGAGATGAGCTTCCCAATATTATCACTGGGGTCACAGCATTCTTAAGGGCTGATGATGCTTCTGTCTTTTATATTTCAGAGAAACCACATTTTCTTTTCTAGGTGATGTTATTGTGTAGATAGACATTTCTAAAAAATATATTCACTTTATAAAATGTATCCTGTCAGAGAACGATACTGTGTAGAAAGCAGGAAAACTCTTTGGTACTATACATGTATAGTGCCACACTCAGCTAGAACAATTTGTTGTTATAAAATACAGCAATTGAATCCATAGTGATGATTGTTATAAGCTACTAGCAATGACTACTTGACTTTCCAATAGTTCAAAGCTTTGAGCAAGAAGCCAGCATTTGGACAAGTATTACACCTTAGAGTGTGTAAATTTCTCTAGATGACTATCAATACATTTGGTATCAATACAAATGGTCCATTTAGAGCTAAGTTCATTATTCTTTTAAGATAATTTCCCTTTATTCCAAATAGTATTTAATTTGAACCTACTGAATTCTGTAGATGCCTTGTATTTTTTTTTAATTGAGACAAGCAATTGACAATGGGTTATTTCAGAAGAATTACTTTCTTTAAATTGATGTTTCTCATCACCTAGAGACTTTTTTCATGAGATGCTTAGGTCCTGCTCCAAGCCTGAATCTCTGGGAGTGAATCTGCTATAAGCTTTACGTAGAGTTGGGGAGAGAGAACAGTAGCCTTAAGAAAGATCACCAGTGCTTAGCTCTGTTTCTGCTATCAGTTGGTTTTGCCTTTTGTCATCCCCTCCCTATCCTATCTTTATCTTGAGGCCTTAAGAAGTTCAAGATGGTGATGCATCTAAGTGTAAACAAAGGAAGAAATAAACAGAACCAGGAAAGCACCATCGGTCTTTTATAAGGAATTATTATTTTAAAAACATTTATTAGTAATGTCATTTAACTGGAAATATGTGTATGCAAGTCATAAGCAATTCTAGGTAGGTTTTCCCACCTTTTCTAAAGTTTCTTGTTACTATGCCACCCCTTCCTTGAAGATCCTACCAACAGTACTGATTTACTGTTATTTATTTGTTTATTGGGACTTATGATTTTAAAAAGCAGTTCCCACAATGAATGGTTTGGGTTTGGATGAATGTCTGAGGCTAATAGGTGAGAAAAGGAAGAGGGAGTTATTTTTTTGCTCTCTCCTCCAGTCTCCTTCCACACAGTTACCAATGTTATTTAGCTTTAGTCCAAAGGATTAAGTTCCCAGGGTTTTTTTTTTCCCTTCATAGGACACACAAGATGTCCATGGTGCCCACAGTACCCACCAGTACAATTCTACCCACTACTCACTCTCTTTTTAGACTCCAAGAATTCCTTGCAGTTTCCTGACTTCTAAATAAGTCACTTTCTTTGTATCTCCCTGCTTTCCTACAAGCCATTTTCTGTGCCTTGAGTGCCTTCCCCAATCTCATCCTGTTCCCACCTTTGACTCTTCTTCCTAAACCCTGTGCAAATGTTTCCTCCTTGGATTGTCTTCTTTCCCCTCTTCCCAGTTCCCTTCCATCTTCAATCTTTCAATCAAGACTCCAGGAAGAGTTTCTGTTGCTATACCAATTACTTGCAGTTGCAATCATTTATTTTTAAATCAGTCTCTAGACCCTTGGTTCCTTGAAGGTTTCTTTTCCTTCTATTATTCCTTAGCCCTCAACACAGAGCCTAGCACAGAATAAGAACTTGGCAAAAGCAAAACTATTGGTCTGCTACTGGTACCCAGAGAAGAGATGTCAATATGGGCATTGACTTTCGTGCTGGGCATTTCAGGCAGTTTGGCTCATAAAGTTGGAGCATGAAGCCTCTGGCAAGGAAAGGCACATTCTCCAGAGGATTTGAATCTATGGAATCGCAACGCCCACACCGATTACTCATCCCTGACTTCAGCTGCATCTCTACCACCAGCTCTAGAAAAAACGCGCCAAAATGTTTTACAACTCCCTCCTCCCTCATTTCAACGAACAACTTACAAGGCAAAAATAAGGGCTTGATTCTGAGCCAAGGGAAAGGAAAGCTTCCATGAGAACTCACAGCCCCCTACATAATGGCTCAATGCCCGTACCCCCTCAGCTATTTATTAACTCAGTCCTCACTTGAGCGGGCAACAGTTTCTTTCCCCCATCCTCCCAAATGGAAACCCCTGGGAAGCTAAAACACATTTGGCTGAGGAACAGAAAGAAATCCTTTCCCCACCGTCACTTCGGCAGCCTGACCCTTTAGGGGAACTGACCGAGCGAAGTTGTGAGGCTCGGACTTTACAAGTTTCCAGTGAGAGTCCGGAGCTTGCAGTAGAGGGCTGGAGAGTTGGTCCCATCCCTCTCACTCACCTCATCTACCACTCCGAAACCCCCAGCCCCGGGTTGTGAGTCGAGGCCACTGGCACTCTCCAGAAAGAGCTGAGCCGTGGGCGTATCTGAGAAGGCTGCAGCGAACATCTCCAAGCCTACTTGGCCCCTTGCAGCAGGACTTGGATCTGATGCTGCCATATTGAAAAGAAGGAAACAGCGGGCTCCTGACGCAGACCTGCTGAGACCCGGGGGACTGAGCGCACTGCCTCTCCCTGCCCTGGTGCTGGTTGGTACGAGCCTGCATGCATCTCAAGTTGCGTGAACGACAGTGGAGGGATTTTTCTTCCAAACCGCGCGGGAAACGGATTTCAGTTCCAGAACGGACAGCAGCCAAGACTAAGCTGTACCCAGCTGCAGCGGCTGGGTTCTGCCTGGCTGCGCCCAGCCCAAACAATAAATAATGCAAAGCTTCTGCAAGCGCGCCAGGGGCGAGAGCCGGAAAAGCGCCTGCTCTTTGCCACTGGGCTCAGGAGAGTGCAGTCTGGGACTCCCACTTGGGAGACGGCGCTCCAGTCCCTCCAGTCCCTTCGGGCCCCAGAAAGTTTCTTGAAAGTGCAAACTCTTACCTGACCCAAAAGGTCATAGCCTAGCTCCTGGGCTATCGCCGAGGCTGCCTCAGGTCCCCCGGGGATCTCCGCCGCCCATTCATTCCAAACTGCCTCTTCGCTTTTACACTGTTCATTGCACACCAAGCGCAAAAGAGAGTGAAAGCAGTACACTGCAGAGTCCAGGCTCTTCGCCCCATGGCTTTCACGCCGGCTCGCACCCAAGTGGGGAGGGAGGGGAGCGAGAAGAAAGCCAGAGAAGCCAGAAATGACTGCCCCTTCCACTGCGGGGCTCGGGACCACTTTCGCCCCGGCTGGCTCTGCGATGAGATAAGAGACGCGCAGGAGACGCTGGGCGGTGGCGAGCGCTCAGCGCAGCGTTTCGGTCTCCCTGCCGAGTGGAGCCCCAGCCCTTCCGAGGAGGAATGGAAATGAGTGTTTACACGTCAAATCTACGAAAGCCATCTCTTGACGTCAGATCTACCTGGACTGAGATCTGGATGGTATTCCCGGCGGGGTGGAGAAGCTGCTAAAATAAGCAGCGAGGGATTAAGAAAAGGAAGAAACATTTGCTGGTATTGGTTAAGTCGGCTCCCTTTCCGACCGTAAATTTTGCAGCCGCGAGAAACACCTTCACATCTCTTTGAGAAGTGCCCCCCATTTGAATATAACTACCAAGAATCAAAGACCTGGAGCGCAGCACACTTTCCTTCCCTTTTGTCCATTTTCTTGACCTTTGCTTGATTATCTCCTGTGTGGGGGAAGGGAGAGAGGAGGATTTTTATAACGACCCTGTGGATATCAGCACCTGCTATGAAGAACAGGGCCTTTCCGTCTTTCAAATGGGACAGCGGCTGGGAAGGCAGAGACCAGAAGGGAAGCTTCTGACCTAATTTGCCCAAGAGAATGAGCACCTCTGGGAAGACAATGTTAAAGCAACATTTTAAAGAACGTATTTTTAACCATTCAAGACATCTTAGTTAACAAGTTTACATCCTTCTCTCCTCTGTTTCTTAACCTCAGTAAAACAATATCTAAAATTCTATCTCAGGTATTGCAGCACCCACTACCACCCATTTTGCAGTCTTTATCAGAAAAAAATGATTAATCACATTATTTTTAATTTTCTTTATTTTTATCATACAATTTTTAAAAAGTTTCCTTTATTTATTAACAAGGAAGTGTACCCAAGTAGTATTCAGAGAGAGGAAGAGCAGGTTTCATTAACTCTGAAATTTCCATTCTTTCTTCAGGAGACCTTTTCACTTTGGTGTTGAACAGAAACTGTGCCATTACTTTCCAGTAAGAGGCACAGTTTCTTTTGGTGGAAGAGGGTTTTCTTCTGGAAAGAGAATAAGAAGATGTCTAAATGGTCCTCTATCCCAGAAAAGGGAAGTGGGTACAGTGTACTGTGGCTGAACCTTTTCTGATCCTGAGAAGTTGAGCCTGGTGGTAAATGCTAGGGTCTCTCTGCATTCAGCACCAAGGAGTGGACAGCGCCACCAGCACTTGCCTACGGGAGCTCGGCTTCTGAGTTCCAAGAATCGCCGTCTCCCCAAGAATCAAACTATTTCCTTTTGACTGGTACCATCCCCCTCTTTAAAAAGGAAAAACAGAAACTTGACCACAAGGAAAAAGTATGGTTAGGTCATGATCGTGACTAAATTGCATTGGAATTCTCGGGAACACAATGCACTCAGCTCCAAAATAAAATTGCGGGGGATTCAAAGTCTTGCCTGAGAAAGGTTTTTTCTTTCTTGTTTTTCTTTTTAAAGCTCCCAACCGCTGGGGGGCGCAGCCTATTCTAGAGAAAAGAGAAAAGGGATAAGAGTGGGAGAAAGCAAGTGCGCTTGTGGAGAAAGGAAGCAAGAGATAACTCTTGACAGAAAGCAAATGAAATGGAGGCTTGGTGGAGGATAAGGCTAGTAATGATTTTTCATTTGCCTCCATGTTTTCAGAAATGTGGAGGAGATCAATAATTTCTTTAAACATAAAGCTTCTTAATGAGAACAAATGCCAATGTTAATAAACCATGTGATGCTGTTAAGTCTATTATAATAATGTAATTCTCACATGAGGTGCTGTAGAATGGACTCAGATTGATAGTTTTTCTGTTGGCACTGTAAATTCACATGTGTGAGTATTGATGGTAGGTGAGCTGTCTTTTCATATCTCAGCTGAGTTGTGGACTCAAGCTGTCTAGGGTATTTCATTCTTACAGCAGACAGATGCTAACTGTGTGCTAGCAAAACAAGAGAAATTTGTTGCAAATGTTTAATAATGGTAGGAATAGTTAGAGCAAGAACATGTTTGCCCTTATTATTCTTCAAGTAAATCAGTTGGCAGTTCAAGTAAATCATTAAGGAGGCCAGTGTCTCATTAATGAATCATTTATCTTAAATGGAGCACCCTACACACCTGGAATAAACATTCGGTTGATATACTTAAAAGTGCATACTAAATTCTCACAGTAGAAAGATAATATACCCATCCAAAGATATATATATATATCAGTAATTTATTTTGACATTCTCTGAATTTTATCTGATGGACCTTAATCGCCACAGTTTCTGGGATGCAGAAGGGATGAGTGTTTGCCGAGGCTAGGGGTGTAAACATAGATGTAGGAGTCATCCTAAATTTGTCATATCAAGGGCTAACCCTGTCCTGCTATGTAGATCATAGTAACAACCTCCAAGCCCATCACTGTCATATTTTATATAATGAATTAGAAGTCTCAATTATCACCCTTAAGTCGGTTTTAATAGCATTTGGTTCATCTGATTAATTTATGTAGGAAACAGGATAATTCAGAAACTGCAAAGGACTGTTTCTATTATGAATTATCAAGTCTCATGCCTTTCATGACTGCTCCCAACTGCCCAGTGATACAGTTAATCATTTATTAGGTATTCTTGGAGGGCGATGAGGTATTATAAACCGGAGGTAAAAGATGTTCAGAGATCTGTAGATCACCATATCTCTTTAGTATTAGAAAATAAAAACTTCAAGCTTTTTGTTACAGTGAAATAAAGTAGGTATACTAGAGTATACAAAACCATTTACCCAATGATTTATCACAAAGTGAACACCATATAACCATTCAGGTCAAGAAAAAGAGTATTGCCAGCCCTTCAGAGTAATTTTTCAGTTTTTTTTTTTTTCAAGAAGCTAGGGGAAGGACTGAGGAAATAACTTAGGAAATAACATTTTCCAATTGTTATATAGGCTTACATGTTTTCTTTGGGTAAATTTCCAGTTTTTAAAGGAATCACCACACTGTTCTCCATAGTGGCTGTACTAGTTTGCATTCCCAACTGTGTAAGAGGGTTCTCTTTTCTCCACACCCTCTCCAGCATTTATTGCTTGTAGACTTTTAGATAGCAGCCATTCTGACTGGGATTGTGGTTTTGATTTGCATTTCTCTGACAATGAGTGATGTTGAGCATCTTTTTCATGTGTTTGTTAGCCACCTGTATGTCTTCTTTGGAGAAATGTCAGTTTAGTTCTTTGGCCTATTTTTTGATTGGGTCATTTATTTTTCTGGAATTGAGCTGCAGGAGTTGCTTGTATATTTTTGAGATTAATTCTTTGTCAGTTACTTCATTTGCTATTATTTTCTCCCATTCTGAAGGCTGTCCTTTCACCTTGCTTATAATTTGCTTTATTGTACAGAAGCTTTTAATTTTAATCAGGTCCCATTTGTTTATTTTTGTTTTTATTTCCAATATTCTGGGAGGTGGGTCATAGAGGATCCTGCTGTGATTTATGTAGGAGAGTGTTTTTCCTATGTTCTCCTCTAGGAGTTTTATAGTTTCTGGTCTCACATTTAGATCTTTAATCCAGTTTGAGTTTATTTTTGTGTGTGGTGTTAGAAAGTGTTCTAGTTTCATTCTTTTACAAGTGGTTGACCAGTCTTCCCAGCACCACTTGTTAAAGAGATTGTCTTTAATCCATTGTATATTCTTGTCTCCTTTGTCAAAGATAAGGTGTCCATAGGTGCTTGGGTTTATCTCTGGGCTTTCTATTTTGTTCCATTGATCTATATTTCTGTCTTTGTGCCAGTACCATACTGTCTTGATGACTATGGCTTTGTAGTAGAGCCTGAAGTCAGGCAGGTTGATTCCTCCAGTTCCATTCTTCTTTCTCAAGATTGCTTTGGCTATTTGAGGTTTTTCCTATTCCCATACAAATTGTGAAATTATTTGTTCTAGCTCTGTGAAAAATACCACTGGTAGCTTGATAGGGATTGCATTGAATCTGTAGATTGCTTTGGGTATTATACTCATTTTCACTATATTGATTCTTCCAATCTATGAACACAGTATATTTCTCCATCTATTAGTGTCCTCTTTGATTTCTTTCACCAGTGTTTTATAGTTTTCTATATATAGGTCTTTTGTTTCCTTAGGTAGATATATTCCTAAGCATTTTATTCTTTTTGTTGCAATGGTGAATGGAATTGTTTCCTTAATTTCTCTTTCTGTTTTCTCATTGCTAGTGTATAGGAATGCAAGGGATTTCTGTGTGTTGATTTTATATTCTGCAATTTTACTATATTCATTGATTAGCTCTAGTAATTTTCTGGTGAAGTCTTTAGGGTTTTCTATGTAGAGGATCATGTCATCTGCAAAGAGTGAGAGTTTTATTTCTTCCTTTCCAATCTGGATTCCTTTGATTTCTTTTTCTGCTCTGATTGCTGTGGCCAAAACTTCCAGAACTATGTTGAATAGTAGTGGTGAAAGCAGGCACCCTTGTCTTGTTCCTGACTTTAGGGGAAATGCTTTCAATTTTTCACCATTGAAGATAATGTTTGCTGTGGGTTTGTCATATAGTATGTTCCTTCTATTCCTGCTTTCTGGAGGAGGGTTTTTTAATATCATAAATGGATGTTGAATTTTGTCAAAGGCTTTCTCTGCATTTATTGAGATAATCATATGATTTTTTTTCAATATGTTAATGTGGTGTATTACATTGATTGAGTTGCAGATATTGAAGAATCTTTGCATCCTTGGGATAAAGCCCACTTGGTCATGATGTATGATCTTTTTAATATGTTGTTGGATTCTGTTTGCTAGAATTTTGTTAAGGATTTTTGCATCTATGTTCATCAGTGATATTGGCCTGTAGTTTTCTTTTTTTGTGGTGTCTTTGTCAGGTTTTGGTATTAGGGTGATGGTTGCCTCATAGAATGAGTTTGGAAGTTTACCGTTCTCTGCAGTTTTCTGGAAGAGTTTGAGTAGGATAGGTGTTAGGTCTTCTCTAAATTTTTGGTAAAATTCAGCTATGAAGCCATCTGGTCCTGGGCTTTTGTTTGCTGGAAGATTTCTGATTACAGTTTCAATTTCTGTGCTTGTGATGGGTGTTGGAGAAAACTCTTGAGAGTCCCTTGGACTGCAAAGAGATCCAACCAGTCCATTCTAAAGGAGGTCAGCCCTGGGTGTTCTATGGAAGGAATGCTGCAGAAGCTGAAACTCAAGTACTTTGGCCACCTCATGTGAAGAGTTGACTCATTGGAAAAGACTCTGAGGCTGGGAGGGATTGGGGACAGGAGGAAAAGAGGACGACAGAGGATGAGATGGCTGGATGGCATAACCAAATCGATGGACGTGAGTCTGAGTGAACTCCAGGAGATGGTGATGGACAGGGAGGCCTGGCATGCTGAGATTCATGGTTTTACTATATTCATTGATTAGCTCTAGTAATTTTCTGGTGAAGTCTTTAGGGTTTTCTATGTAGAGGATCATGTCATCTGCAAAGAGTGAGAGTTTTATTTCTTCCTTTCCAATCTGGATTCCTTTTATTTCTTTTTCTGCTCTGATTGCTGTGGCCAAAACTTCCAGAACTATGTTGAATAGTAGTGGTGAAAGCAGGCACCCTTGTCTTGTTCCTGACTTTAGGGGAAATGCTTTCAATTTTTCACCATTGAAGATAATGTTTGCTGTGGGTTTGTCATATAGTATGTTCCTTCTATTCCTGCTTTCTGGAGGAGGGTTTTTTAATATCATAAATGGATGTTGAATTTTGTCAAAGGCTTTCTCTGCATTTATTGAGATAATCATATGATTTTTTTTCAATATGTTAATGTGGTGTATTACATTGATTGAGTTGCAGATATTGAAGAATCTTTGCATCCTTGGGATAAAGCCCACTTGGTCATGATGTATGATCTTTTTAATATGTTGTTGGATTCTGTTTGCTAGAATTTTGTTAAGGATTTTTGCATCTATGTTCATCAGTGATATTGGCCTGTAGTTTTCTTTTTTTGTGGTGTCTTTGTCAGGTTTTGGTATTAGGGTGATGGTTGCCTCATAGAATGAGTTTGGAAGTTTACCGTTCTCTGCAGTTTTCTGGAAGAGTTTGAGTAGGATAGGTGTTAGGTCTTCTCTAAATTTTTGGTAAAATTCAGCTATGAAGCCATCTGGTCCTGGGCTTTTGTTTGCTGGAAGATTTCTGATTACAGTTTCAATTTCTGTGCTTGTGATGGGTGTTGGAGAAAACTCTTGAGAGTCCCTTGGACTGCAAAGAGATCCAACCAGTCCATTCTAAAGGAGGTCAGCCCTGGGTGTTCTATGGAAGGAATGCTGCAGAAGCTGAAACTCAAGTACTTTGGCCACCTCATGTGAAGAGTTGACTCATTGGAAAAGACTCTGAGGCTGGGAGGGATTGGGGACAGGAGGAAAAGAGGACGACAGAGGATGAGATGGCTGGATGGCATAACCAAATCGATGGACGTGAGTCTGAGTGAACTCCAGGAGATGGTGATGGACAGGGAGGCCTGGCATGCTGAGATTCATGGGGTCACAAAGAGTTGGACACGACTGAGTGACTGAACTGAACTGAACTGATGGGTCTGTTAAGATTTTCTATTTCTTCCTGGTTCAGTTTTGGAAAGTTGTACTTTCTAAGAATTTGTCCATTTCTTCCAAGTTGTCCATTTTATTGGCATATAGTTGCTGGTAGTAGTCTCTTATGATCCTTTGCATTTTTGTGTTGTCTATTGTGATATCTCCATTTTCATTTCTAATTTTATTGATTTGATTTTTCTCCCTTTGTTTCTTGATGAGTCTGGCTAATGGTTTGTCAATTTTATTTATCTTCTCAAAGAACCAGCTTTTGGCTTTGTTGATTTTTGCTATGGTCTCTTTTGTTTCTTTTACATTTATTTCTGCCCTAATTTTTAAGATTTCTTTCCTTCTACTAACCCTGGGGTTCTTCTGCCATATGACCCAGCAATCCCACTGCTGGGCATACACACCGAGGAAACCCGCATTGAAAGAGAAAAGTGTAGCCCAATGTTCATCGTAGCACTGTTTATAGTAGCCAGGACATGGAAGCAACCTAGATGTCCATCAGCAGATGATTGGATAAGAAAGCTGTGGTACATATACACAATGGAGTATTACTCATCCATTAAGAAGAAAAAAAAAAAAAAAGAATACATTTGAATCAGTTCTAATGAGGTGGATAAAACTGGAGCCTATTATACAGAGTGAAGTAAGCCAGAAAGAAAAACACCACAGTATAATAATGCATATATATGGAATTTAGAAAGATGGCAAAAGAGACACAGATGTATAGAACAGTCTTTTGGACTCTGTGGGAGAGGGCAAGGGCGGGATGATTTGGGAGAATGGTATTGAAACATGTATATTATATGTGAAATGAATCGCCAGTCCAGGTTTGATGCATGATACAGGATGGTTGGGGCTGGTGCACTGGGATGACCCAGAGGGATGGGATGGGGAGGGAGGTGGGAGGGGGGTTCAGGATGGGGAACACATGTACACCCATGCAGATTCATGTCAATGTATGGCAAAACCAATACAATATTGTAAAGCAATTAGCCTCCAATTAAAATAAATAAATTTATATTTAAAAAAGAAAAAAATAGTATCTATATACTAAGATAAGTATTTGATTATTAGTCTATAATTATACTAGAGATATTTGGTAACAGAACATATTATAGAGGGAAATCTACCTATAGCAGTATTTTTGTCCCAAATAGAAAATTATAATATTTTTATGACACACAGGGTAAGCTGGAAGACATTTGGGAATATCTGTACAGCACCTAATAAAGCTATTTTTTGCATTTTTAAAACTGTGATACAGTTTTGAAAAGAAAATGCAATATAATATTTGGAGCAGTATATTAAAATTGAATATAGATAACATTAAATTAAAAACTGTAAATGTACTTCCACCAATGTAACCATTTAATCTCAGATTTTATGCTTGAAAGCCTATATCATTTCTAATCAAAACATTCCAGTGTTGGTCTTTTTGAATTGTTTATGGCTGCTGTCCATTAAAAAACAATTTTGTAGAAGAGAATAAAAATCTTGAAACAACTTTTACAATCATTAAAAATTTGCAACATTTGATCTTAAGTATAGCAATTCTTCTTTTTAGCTCCTTGCTAAATTCACCTTAGGAATTTCATAAGAGGTTGCTGTAAATTTAGAATTCACCTAAATTTTATAAAGTATTACAAAATCATTTTTCTAAATTGAAAAATACATGTGCCTTTTAGAAATGTTACCATGAACCTACTTTACCACAAGTGGATAAAGGTATTTAACACATAGGAAGACTGACATTGGTGCCATTGCCTAAAGATATACTGCCAAAAGCTTCTTTCTCATTGTCTGACCTCCCATGGCCAAATTTTGGTGGGGCTGCTATGCTAATTAAGCACTTAGGACATGAAATTCTCCAATAGATCCAAAGTTCCTTCTCCTAAGGTAAAAACGGATGTGCTTGCAGCAAGTTGCTGAAGATGATAACAAGATAGATGCTCAGCTTGGTTGAGCTCACTCTCTTGAGGCCAGACCAATGTGTGCTAGGTGTCACTCACTAATCATGATTGACTAATTGCCGACCTGGTTGAATCTTCTCCCCAGGAGCCCAGGATCAGGCTGCTTGCCTGGCCTTCCCAAAGATGAAAAGACCAAATATCTTGAGGCACATCTATAATCCTGCAGGCTAGGAAGTTCTATCTACAGGAATGAAGGTAAGAGGATAATAAAGCAAAGTCTGTACACTGAAAGGCTCCAGAGTGGATGAGTAATTATAAAGGATTTATTGAGTGAACTGGACAAAGTGCTGAATTTAATACAAAGTTGAATTATTAAAATTGAAGAAATGAGTGCTATTAATTCCAATTATTGAACATGACTTGTCACTTCTAGTGAAAGTAGACAATTAAATGTAGTCATGTACAAATATTTATATATATATATATATATATATTTACTTTAGAATGGGGTCCTTAAAAATTTGCATTTACTGAGAAAGTTTTGAATTCCAGGCAATCCTCTTGCTTCCTCTGTGCTCTCAAACACTACCATTTTCATAGTATTTGGAAAACAGAGAATATAATTGCTTTTGCTGTTCCTGAAGTGTATTTTTTTTTTTTTTTAGTGAAAATTATAGACTGTCAGTAACCTTAACAGTTATCTGGTTCCTTGCTTCTCAGAGTGTGGTTCACATACTACATGATAGGCATCACTTTGGAGCTTTTTAGGAATTCATTTGGTCTATCAACCCCCACACCAACACTACTGAATCAGAACTGGTTTTTCTAATGAGTCCATGTTGATTCATATACAATTAAAGTTTGAGAAGCATTGATCTAGTTGACACGTTCTTAAATATATGAAACTCCTAAGGAATATTCCTTTTCACCATTGAGAATGACATTAACAATGGCTTTGTCATATGTGACCTTTTTTGTGTTGGGATAAGTTTCCTCTATTCTCACTTTCTGGAAAGCTTTTTTTTTTTATCATGAATCGGTATTGAATTTTGTCAAAAGCTTTTTGTGCCTCTGTTGAGATGATTATATGGTTTTCATTCTTCACTTTGTTAATGTGGTGTTTCACATTGATTGATTTGTGGATATTAAGGAATTCTTGCATCCCTGAGATAAATCCCACTTGATTGTGGTATATGATCCTTTCGTGTATTGTTGGATTCGGTTTTGTTGAGTATTTTTGCGTCTGTGTTCATCAGTGATATTGGCCTATAATTTTATTCTTTGTGTGTTATCTTTGGTTTTGGTATCAAGGTAATGGTGGCCTCATAGAATGAACTTGAGTTTTCCTTCCTCTGTGATTTTTGGAAGAGTTTCAGAAGGGTAGGTGTTAACTTTTCTCTAAATGTTTAATAGAATGCACCTGTGAAGCTATCTTATCCTGGGCTTTTGTTTGTTGGATGTTTTAAATCACTGATTCAATTTCAGTACTTGGGATTGATCTGTTCATATTTTCTATTTCTTCCTGATTCAGTCCTGGAAGGTTTTATCTTTTTTAAGAATTTGTCTATTTCTTCCAGGTTGTCCATCTTTTGGCAGGTAGTTATTAGTAGTAGTCTCATGATTCTGTTAATTGCTGTACTGTCAGCTGTAACTTCAAATTTTACCGAGCTGAGTGGATAAAAAAATACATGGTACAAATAAACAATGAAATATTCAGTTCAGTTCAGTTCAGTTCAGTCACTTAGTCGTGTCCAGCTCTTTGCGACCCCATGAATTGCAGTATGCCAGGCCTCCCTGTCCATCACCAACTCCCGGAGTTCACTCAGACTCAAGTCCATTGAGTCCGTGATGCCATCCAGCTATCTCATCCTCAGTCGTCCCCTTCTTCTCCTGCCCCCAATCCCTCCCAGCATCAGGGTCTTTTCCAATGAGTCAACTCTTCGCATAAGGTGGCCAAAGTACTGGAGATTCAGCTTTAGCATCATTCCTTCCAAAGAAATCCCAGGGTTGATCTCCTTCAGAATGGACTGGTTGGATCTCCTTGCAGTCCAAGGGACTCTCAAGAGTCTTTTCTAACACCACAGTTCAAAAGCATCAATTCTTCTGTGCTCAGCCTAAAACAACACCATGAGTCTAGGGATTATCATAACAAGTGAAGTGACTCGGAGAAAGACATGCATGTGATATCACTCATGTGTGGACTCTAATAAACAAATAAAGATTAAATGAACTTATTTACAAAATGGAAGCAGACTTACAGATAGCGAAAACAAACTCATGGCTACCAAAGTGGAAATGGAGAGGGTAAATCAGGAGCTTGAGATGAATGCATATGCTCTACTATGTGTAAGACAGAGAACCAGCAAGGACCTGCTGTGTGGTGCAGAGAACTCTACTCAATACTCTGTGATAACCTATGTGAGAAAAGAATCTAAAAAATTAAACAAATGTGCATAGATAACTGAGGCACTTTGCTGTACAGCTGAAACTAACACAACATTGTAAATCAACTATATGCCAATAAAATTAGAAATTTTTAAAAAGGAATATTTCTATCAAATAGGTAATTCAGAGTCTCTCCCAAAACAGCCTATTCTTTGGTTTGGGTTAGGTCAAATGGTTACAAACCCTTTCCTTATAATGACATAAATCTTTGCTCATTTTTTTCCTCCAGTCATGCTAATTTTTCCCTACTGCACCATACTGGTAGGCATTAAGCTTCTTTTTTTTGTGTGACAGCTTTTCTGATTTGGAAGACAGATTTATTATGTCTTGTCTAAGTTTTCTTACTTTAGTTTAAACATTCTCATTCTGTTTCAATTATTTAGCATTCTGGTTACTCTTGTCTGAACAGGATCTTTTAAACATACTTTTAAAAATATGGCACCCAGAATTAAATGTAATATAGTCAGCCAAACCTGTGTTGATTAGAGCAAGAATTTTACCTCTGCCACGATAGCATAAAACTGAGTTAGCTTTACTTTTTCCTTGTTGAACAAATAGTTTACAATAATCTCTATTTATAGTCACATGTGCTATTAAGCCACATTTCCACCCTGATTTGCACAGTTTTTGTGTTCTTGTTATCTGTGTATATGGATGCAGGATGTTTGGAATCTTGATTTTATCATCCTTTGATTTGCTCTGAGCTTCATGGTATATACAAATGAAGTCAGCTTTCTATTAGTAGCTTTGTTCAGGTTATTAATAAAAAGATTTCAGTTAGTTAACTTATTGAAAGAGAAAAGTAGAACTACTAGAAACTTCCTTACAAGTTAATTTAATAACAGTATACTTTAGAAGCAGTTTCAGCTTTCCCTCACCAGTGACTGTTCCAAAGAGTAGCAGAAGACCTTGTTACATGTTGTGTAGAAGTCTAGATATACAATTGCTATAGGATTGACTCTCTGCATGTCATTCTGAGTGTCCGTGATCAAAATTTATTTTGTGAGTAATTCAAACCCAAACTTTAATAATTTGATCTGGAATTGATGATTGCCCATTGATCTAGTTCATAAAACTTACTTTCTTTTCATTCTTGGAACTGAGAATTTTTGACCAGCTCATCTTTCAGCACTGATCTTTATTCTGCCTTCTAATATTCCTCAGTGATCTTTGACACTGGTTCAGGTGTCTCTCTTTTATAATGAATTTATTCTTCATTGACATTTACCCATATTATCTGTCCCCTCCCCTTGAATTAGTCCCAGGTAGTAGTGGTATACAACAGAAGTCATCTTGGATGAATCAAAATTATTTTGGTTTCAAAAGACAAAGAACTGTGTCCTAACTAAAACTAGCTTAAGCACGAGAAGGGAAATATATTGAGTTATGTTATTAAAGCATGAAAAATGAAATATAGAACTGGCCCAAGGGACTGGAATCAGAGACTTAAATAGCTTTTATCAAGTGCCCTCCTCATCCCCTCTCTCATTTCTCAGCTTTTACATCTTCATAGTTCTCATTCCTCAAGCTTTTCCACAGGGTGACATATGTGACCATTGCCACTTCTGAGATCACAGCTTTGGAGTTCATAATATAAGGGGGAAAGAGGATTTCCTTTCAGTCCTCAATGTGAAAGTCCCAGAGCAAACCTATGGGAGCTAGGCTTCGCGGATGCTGGTACCTTCACCCCGGCCCAGTCAGTGTGTTCTGATTGGCTAGATGTAGACCATGTGACCAACACCGTATTTGAAAGTGTAAGAAGGGTATTAGTTTTAGTATGACTTGTAGTTACATCATTATTTCAGTGTTTTCAGTAAGGAAAGAGAGTTCCCCAAAGAAAGGGTGAAGTGGAGGTTTGTATAATAAAGAAAGGAAAAGTGTTTAGAAACAAAAAGAAGTTCCCATTAAAAAAAAAGAAAAAAAAAGTCTAGAAACGTAAACAATCACCATGCCCTTCAGCAGACAGAAAGCAAGTAAAAAATAGTCATCGACAATCCATATTTTCCCATTCTGTGGTATTATCTCTCCTGTGGTTCGTGCATGTAAGCGTTGTTCAACGTTTAAGAGCAAATACCGATGTTGAATTAGTTAATTCAGACAAGATAAATATAGCATGTAGTAAATTCAAATCCTTTTAAATTGTTTTGAAAAGACTTAGGGGTGAGGTTATAAAAACAAGATCTTTTCTAGCTTTTCATCTTGAAGTAATTTTAGATTTACAGAAAGTTGTAAAGACAGCATATAGGGCTCATTTATCTTTCACTCAGCTTTCCCCTATTATGTATCTATAGTACTAGTTAGCTAAACCAAGACATTACCATTGGTATACTACTATTAGCTATTCTAAAGAGCTTCTTCAAATTTCTCATGATTAGGTTAGAATTATGCTTTTATTTTTTAGTAGGAAGTGATGTTATGTCATTTTCACTGCTGGTGTCAGGAGGTACACATATCCACATGTCTAAACTACTAGAGATGCTGTTTCTGATCACTTGAATAAAGTGGCATTGTCCAGATTATTCTCCACTACAAAATTACTGTTTGAGAAAGCATATTTCAGTACAAAAATGATTGTTGAAGTCGTGGTGAAAAGAACAAAAGTATGTTAATAATATCCAATTTGAGAAAATGAAAATAATTTCACTTCCACAAGCCCTTGTACCTTGTGATCCTCATTATTTATTATTCCACAAGCCAGGAGATGGCTTTTCAGTCTTGCTGAGTGTATTTCTTACTTGTCATATCTGGGATCAGGGTTGGTCCACTCTTAGAACCACAGTTAGAAACAATTGTTTGAGGCCTGCTTTTCCTTGCCTATTTACAACAGCATCAGTCCAGTCCTTCACAATTATGTTTATTTAAACAAAAGGAAGATTAATCCCAGCATTCACTGGAAGGAGATGAGAAGCAAAGGAAAAGTTCAGTTCAGTTCAGTCTCTCAGTCGTGTTCGACTCTTTGCGACCCCATGAATCGCAGCACGCCAGGCCTCCCTGTCCATCACTAACTCCCAGAGTTCACTCAGACTCACATCCATTGAGTCGGTGATGCCATCCAGCCATCTCATCCTCTGTCGTCCCTTTCTCCTCCTGCCACCAATCCCTCTCAGCATCAGGGTCTTTTCCAGTGAGTCAACTGTTCGCATGAGGTGGCCAAAGTATTGGAGTTTCAGCTTTAGCATCAGTCCTTCCAAAGAGCACCCAGGACTGAGCTTCTTTAGAATGGACTGGTTGGATATCCTTGCAGTTCAAGGGACTCTCAAGAGTCTTCTCCAACACCACAGTTCAAAAGCATCAATTCTTCGGTGCTCAGCTTTCTTCACAGTCCAACTCTCACATCCATACATGACCACTGTAACAACCATAGCCTTGACCAGATGGACCTTAGTCGGCAAAGTAATGTCTCTGCTTTTGAATATGCTATCTAGGTTGGTCATAACTTTCCTTCCAAGGAGTAAGTGTCTTTTAATTTCATGGCTGCAATCACCATCTGCAGTGATTTTGGAGCCCCCCAAAATAAAGTCTGACACTGTTTCCACTGTTTCCCCATCTATTTCCCATGAAGTGATGGGACTAGATGCCGTGATCTTCGTTTTCTGAATGTTGAGCTTTAAGCCAACTTTATCGCTCTTCTCTTTAAGTTAGGTTCAATCTATTACTGTTGTTTGTCCCTCAGTGGTCCTGCTAGAAATAGAACCTGAAGATGACCAATCCTACAACTGGCACTGGGGGGTCTTAGATTGCTTCCCACCCTGGCACAGATGTCTCAGTCCTCAGTTGCCTTCTCAGGCCTCTTTGAGCACCACTAACTCACTGCAAAGAGCAAACAAGTCTGTGAAAGTAGAATCGGTCCACCACACATTACTTTAAAATCTGAGTTGATTTCTGACACTTAAACTTGGGAGTTGTCTAATGCAAATCTGGTTTTCTGGCTTCTTAAAAAAGACATAAAAAAAAAAAAACTAAGAAATACAGGTCTGAATTTCCACCATTATCAGACACTGAGACAAAGGGTAAATTTCTGCAATTATGTTTACCTCCGCTATTTTTTCTTATGATAAAGTTCAGGTATCCTTGACTCTATTAAAAGTAGGAAAACAAAGCATAGCAGGAGTCAGAGATTTAAAGAAAACTGTGCCTTAAGCTTGACTTACACAATCAGTTGTGGTATCTGCCTGTCTTCTCTGAGCATTTGTGTCTGTACCCTTTTCCCTGAAGCCTCCTGCAGACTCTTTCCTGCATTATCCAAACCCAGTCACACTGCAGCCATGGCTCTTTACTCACAACAAGGAAGAGGACAACAGGTCCAATATCTTAAGCAAATGTGTATTGACCAGTTCTGGGTTGTTACATCCCAGGGAGAAAGCTACATCCCAGGAAGTAATGTTATGTCATTTTCACTGCTGGTGTCAGGAGGTATGGATATCCACATGTCTAAATTACTAGAGATGCTATCTCTGATCACCTGAATTAAGTGGCATTTGTCTAGATTATTCTCCACTACAAAATTACTATTTGAGAAAGTCCATTTTGGTGCAAAAATAATTGTGACCAAGAGTTCCTTCCCAGCCTGCAAATTTGGGAAAGAGATGGACTTGTGTGTGTGTGTGTGTGTGTGTGTGTGTGTGTGGTGGTAGGGGAGATGGAACAGATGTTAGCAAGGTGAAGGAGTCAATTTAGGCCATTCATGTTCTTCTGACTCTTCAGTTCAGGTTAATCAGGATTCTGGGGTGGGGCCACACCCACACTTGGGGAAATACAGGGCTTTGTCACTGGGAAAGCTTGGGAAAATTAGCTTTGAGAAAGTGTTTTGTGGAGGGTGGTGGCTGGTGATCCAGTTTCTTCTTTCCTGGTGCTTTATCACTAGAAAAAGCAGAAGCAGTGCCTTTAATTTATTTGCAAGGTGAATTAAGAGTTGATTGGAAAACTGACAGCATTTGACAAATGGATCCCAAGCTCGACATGGACACTCTTTTGAGAAGCAGTAAGTGCAGAGGCAACAGCAGGCTCTGGGGCCAGACTGCCCGGGGTAGAATCCCAGTGCAGCCACTTTTATTCCCTTGGGATGTTTGGTCATGGTTTTACCCTTGTGTGCTTTCGTTTCTTCATATGTAAAAAGGGCTGTAATGGTAATTTACCTGACGCAGTTATATGATATACCTAGTGCAAGTTAATGAGTTACTTTTATTAAGAAAATAGCACCTTTAGTTAGTCAAAGCATTTTTCCAGTGGGGAGGATGTGGTACCGTTTTGGAGGCACATTGGTTGTGTGATTTCTGAGCTTAATCCTGCCTGGCTCTGATACCCAATTCACACATTATTCCCTTCTCTTCTTCTACTCCAATATGCTCCCCTTCCTCTTTTCTTTTGACCATAGCCTTGAATATTCTCAGTAAAATTTCCCCGTGATCCTGCTGAGAGAAGCAAGACAGATTTGATGGGCTCCAGTGCGCAGAAATGCAGACGAGTGAAGTGAGTTACCCATGGCTCCTGCAGCTGGTGTGACCAGGGTCCCAGCTCCTTTCTCTCTGAGCTCTTGGCATTTGATTTCATGGTGGAAAATAGTCACTGAGTTTAGGCTAATGGGAAGAACTAGAAAGACTAGAAAGTTGCTCCTCCAAACACAGTCTCTAAAAATGGCACTTTAAAAAAATTAGGTACTATGTTGAGTTGCTGTGTGAAATATGATGGAAATGTATTGTGAAAGCTTGAGCCCAGTGGATCCTACTGTCAGTATCAAGAGTGGCATTCAGACCTTGAGGCACACATAGACAGCCGTCAAAGGAGCACCTTCTGGAAAACTTGACTTCAGCCCTCCATTTTGCCCTCCTGCTGTTAGAACCTGCCTGTGATTCTGCTTGTGTGATTGAACAGTAACACAGTCACTTCATTTCTATTTCTTTACTTCATCTGGGAGGTTTAGATCTGGCCCACGTGCACCATGATTACAGGAATATAATGATAACTGGCACTTGGACCGTACTGTATGCTCTTCATAAGGAGTTAACATTTACTAGCTTCTCACTACACTAGTCCCACCAATTCCATTCTACAGACACGTAACCTAAGTCATAGGCTGAGTCCAGCAGAGTCTGCCTAATTGATCTGATAGAGCTAAAAGGAGAACTCAGGCTTGCGGTACTTCTTCATTTGCATGGAATATTTGGATGCTTAGTAGTTTGAGCAGTTGAGGGCATGAGTCCCCTCTGCCCCTTACAAGCACTGTTGTTTTAACCTGAAACTTCAGCTTCCTTATCTGTGCATTAGGGGAAATAAAACTGGCGACTCTTCATAAGAACTGGAGGTACCTCAGTCATGTACATCTTCTAGAACAGGGCTTGCCACATGCTCAGTAAAGCCTAACTGTTGCCTCTTTGTCTTCCCTGGTCATTTTCTTGGAGTTACAGCAAAGAGAACTGCCCATGCTTTGAGATTAATCCTAGAAACACCCTGTTCCTGAGTGTATATTACCTGAAAAAATGATTACCCTTTGTTGCTTTGGCAAGACTGAGAGCTCAAAAAATAAATTGATTAAATTGAACAGCATCTCTGACCATTGGCAGTAGGCATATCTTGAGGCCAGTAATTTTCAAACAGTTTATTTTGCATAAAGCTCATCTCGGGTGCTTGTCTAAAATGCAGATTGTTAGGTGTCCCTCTTCCCATTCTGATTCTTGGATAACATGGGGCCTAGGAATCTGCAAACTTGAACCAATACCCTTGGAGGACGTAGGAAACTCGGAAAGACCCTCAGCGAGTGTTGGCTCCTATCCTGCGGTTCTTCTCCTACTGCTTTTCCTTCTGTTTCTCTCTCTTTTCTTTCTTTTTTTTTTCCATGATGACCACTGTCCTCTTCATCACCTTATCTTCTCTATCTTCTCATTGCCTGTTTTTCCTCCTCCCTCCCAGCCCCCCACCCCCACCTTTCAAATAGACTGCCTGTTATTTTCCACTATTATGCTAACTCTATTTTATCTCTCTAGAGAAAATGCCAC
>SJXQ01005412.1:641879-755590 GCA_006408695.1 Aepyceros melampus | reverse complement strand
AAAGTTCTATAAAATCCTATGATTTTATTTTTTAAATATTTCAGTTGATAATCTTTGATACTGAATATTTCATAATTGGTAGACAGAGTTACTGAAGCTGATGCATATAGCAATAATATGTCAATCACTGACAAATTATACTTAGCAGAGTTCTCCTGATAACATTACCAATGGTTGAAACGTTTACGGAACATGGACAGTGCTGTTATGCTATAAAGAGCAATTGACATCGTTAGAGGGAAGCCTGTATCAAGAAATCAAAAGATACACAAAGGCAGCAAACACATACAGAAAGTAAAGGACCTTTCAAAATAGGAAAGTTTATTTTCAAATGTTCTTTTTATAAAAGATCTTATTGGTGATAAACTAATTTGTATGTTCTTTTTCTTTTGTAAATTGTTATTTTCATTGAGTTGGTAAATCAATGCATTATCAAGCATTATGTAAAAACAACAGTAGAATGCACTGGGCAGAGTTTCTATGACATCAACAAATTAAGTTGATACATTTGTGAAAGATAATATTTTATCCTTATTTTCACTATGAAGGAGAAAGAAGAGTCAAGGCAAATGTGAGTCATGATCCTTTGTAACTGTATATACTTGGAAGTGAAGACTCCAGTTTTATTTCATTTAGTACTAGTGCTGCCTGAAGCTATGAGTGCTCCCTGAAGCTGGTTGGACTACTGGATACCAAGAGACTGATGATGCAAAACATTTGTAAAAAAAACTAAAATAGCAACTTTTTCCTTCGAAATTACTGCATCTCTAAATGTGAGTGACCTCATATCACTTCACCTATGTATTTATTTATTCTACCAACAGCTACTGAGCACCACCTATCTCTATAGCATTTTGCTAGGCATTGTCAGTATTGTTTTAACAAAAGTTTTAATAACCAACCTATCTACATATCAATAATCTGTCAGTCTATATCTGTGCAATATATAAAAATATGTACATATATATCTAATGGAATAAAAATGGCTCAGTTAACTTGAAATTCTGTTAAGATCTGTAATATATAGACATGCACAAATTATGGAGGTTTATCGTATAAGTCTCTGAGAGAATTGAATTCATACTTTATTGAATTCATACTAATTCATATTTTAATTGAATGCTATCATTCAATTAATATCAACTATTTCCTGACTCAAAAGAATTTTGCTTTGGTCACATCTAGCTACAAGAAACAAAACATCATTTTTAATAAAAGTACTTAATTTAAAAGTAGAAATATTTGACTTTAAAGAGAGGTTTCTGAATAAGTAATGCCAGCTTTCACTGCTAAAATTCTGTCCTCTTCTTTCCCCAAAGTGTTATTTATACAGTAATATCTCAGCATCTAAAATGCTAAAGATTCATAAAAAGAACTTATAAAAGATATACTCTCAACTGAGCCATCAAACATATTAGTTATATAATAGCAATACTTATTTGACAAACTAAAAAAAGCAGGATAAATAAAACATTTGATTTTCAGTAAAAGACACCTAGAAGTTTCATGTAGAAGTATAATATATATTCACACACACACACATATATACATGTATACAACATTTCAGTCTAAAATAGAAGTAAGGCATCTTAAAACCAAAAGGGCATTTGGATATAAATAAACATAAAAGTACAATAAGAGAGCCTAAAACATGGAGTCTCAAGGAGTAATGAAATTGCAAGTAAAAAGCTTGCAAAAAGAATGAAAATAAAGAAAAAAAAAAACCAGAGGTAACATGTATATCATGTTAATTAATACAAACCAAAATAGAGAAAAAGAAGAATTCTACCTTTTCATTATACAACTCCTCTTCACCAATATTCAGTTGATTTGTCAGTAAAAGCCCTGCCAATTCTACCTTTAATTATCTTTTGAGTCAGTGTCCCCTTTATTCTAGAATTTCTGACCCATTTAAGCCCTCATATATTTAATCTGCTATTTCAGTAGTCTCTTACTTACCTTTTTCAATCTAACTTTGACACTCTTTACGTCAATCCTATACAGCTAGGAAGAACATTACTTAAATGCATATCTATTCTTCTTACTCCCTTGTTTGTTTCTTCAATGGTTCTTGATTGCCTTAGAATAAAATAAAAATTATATATTTTTTCTCTTATGCAGTCTTTGGCTACAATTCCAGCCCCATGACTCAATTATGTTTCACTATATATGCAGATGACACCACCCTTCTGGCAGAAAGTGAAGAAGAATTAAAAAGCCTCTTGATAAAAGTGAAAGTGAAAAAGTTGGCTTAAAGCTCAACATTCAGAAAACAAAGATCATGGCATCCGGTCCCACCACTTAATGGCAACTAGATGGGGAAACAGTGGAAACAGTGTCAGACTTTATTTTGGGGGCTCCAAAATCACTGCAGATGGTGATTGCAGCCATGAAATTAAAAGACGCTTACTCCTTGGAAGAAAAGTTATGACCAACCTAGATAGCATATAAAAAGCAGAGACATTACTTTGCCGACTAAGGTCCGTCTAGTCAAGGTTATGGTTTTTCCTGTGATCATGTTTGGATGTGAGAGTTGGACTGTGAAGAAGGCTGTGCGCAGAAGAATTGATGCTTTTGAACTGTGGTGTTGGAGAAGACTCTTGAGAGTCCCTTGGACTGCAAGAAGATCCAACCAGTCCATTCTGAAGGAGATCAGCCCTGGGATTTCTATGGAAAGAATGATGCTAAAGCTGAAACTCCAGTACTTTGGCCACCTCATGGGAAGAGTTGACTCATTGGAAAAGACTCTGATGCTGAGAGGGATTGGGGGCAGGAGAAGAAGGGGACGACAGAGGATGAGATGGCTGGATGGCATCACTAACTCGATGGATGTGAGTCTGAGTGAACTCCCGGAGTTGGTGATGGACAGGGAGGCCTGGCATGCTGCAATTCATGGGGTCGCAAAGAGTCAGACACGACTGAGTGACTGAACTGAACTGAACTGATATTCATAAACATACTAATTTACGTGTGGCATAAGCTGTTTCTTTCACCTACAGTGTAGTTCTACATTTATAAAAAAAGTATTTTAAGTCTCAGCTGAAGCATTCTCCACTCTCAGATTCCCCTCCTCAATTATCCCTCATCCAGAGTAAAGTTTATCACAACCTTTGTGTCCTAACAAACCTCATTTATATTTTCTATTATAGACTCTTCCATATTGCACTTGGAATCATTTGTTATATGCCTGTCTCTCTGATAGAGAGAGCTTCTTGAGGGCAAAGTAATATTACACTCATCACTGAATCTTTTGTGCTTCACATATGGTGCATGCTTAGTGACTATCAGCAGAATAACAAAATTACAAGGCACAGACTCTGGAGTTAGCCTTCTTGAGTTTGGATCACATTTGCTCACTTTCTTTGGGCAAGTTACTTAGCTCTTCCATGAGTTCATTTCCTGTCCAAAAAAAGTGTGTGTGTGTGTGTGTGTGTGTGTGTGTGTGTAGGGGGCAGATGAAATAGTGCCTACTTGGAAGGTTACTGCAAGGAGAATCAGAGTAACATATGTGAAAACCTGGCTTATAAGTGCTACATTAATATTTGCTATCTTTGCTTAACAAATATTCATTGTACACTTACTCTGCATCAGCTATTTCCCTAGTAATTCAAGATACAGTAAATAAGGCAAAAGAAAAAAAAAAGATTGAATGAAAGTAGATTGTCTCTGGTTATGTCAATATATTTTGCCATGAATTTTTTCATTATAGAAATGAGTCCAGAAACAAAAGAAAAAACAATATATATATTCAATATGTGTCAGACTTTGTTTTTTGGGGCTCCAAAATCACTGCAGATGGTGACTGCAGCCATGAAATTAAAAGACGCTTACTCCTTGGAAGAAAAGTTGTGACCAACCTAGATAGCATATTCAAAAGCAGAGACATTACTTTGCCGACTAAGGTCCGTCTAGTCAAGGCTATGGTTTTTCCTGTGGTCATGTATGGATGTGAGAGTTGGACTGTGAAGAAGGCTGAGCGCAGAAGAATCGATGCTTTTGAACTGTGGTGTTGGAGAAGACTCTTGAGAGTCCCTTGGACTGCAAGGAGATCCAACCAGTCCATTCTGAAGGAGATCAACCCTGGGATTTCTTTGGAAGGAGTGATGCTAAAACTGAAGCTCCAGTACTTTGGCCACCTCATGCGAAGAGCTGACTCATTGGAAAAGACCCTGATGCTGGGAGGGATTGGGGGCAGGAGGAGAAGGGGACGACCGAGGATGAGATGGCTGGATGGCATCACGGACTCAATGGACGTGAGTCTGAGTGAACTCCGGGAGTTGGTGATGGACAGGGAGGCCTGGCGTGCTGCCATTCATGGGGTCACAAAGAGTTGGACATGACTGAGCGACTGAACTGAACTGATATTCTTTTTTCCACCAGAGAAGAAATGGATTTGTGAGGTTTATTGAAAGAGAAGCAAAAAGGTGTCTGTGCATATTATAACCTTTCTAAATCGTTCTGGCCCCCAGGACATGGGAATTTCTATAGAGGCTGGCCAGGGAGTAGCTTTCAGATCACCCATTTAGTTTTCTCTGATTCATCTTTCATGAACTGATTATCCAGTGACGAGTCAGTTCACAGGGATTTGGTCTACTATCATACAATTCTTTTCACACTTAACTCTTCATTAGAAGGCGCTGTTATGTGCCTCTCATGTAAATAACAAATTGACTGTTAAGATTTATAATTTTCCCTCATAGCTCAGTTGGTAAAGAATCTGCCTGCAATGCAGGAGACCCGGGTTCAATTCCTGGGTCAGGTAGATCCCCTGGAGAAGGAAACGGCGACCCATTCCAGTATTCTTGCCTGGAGAATCCCATGGACGTAGGAGCCTGGCAGGCTGCAGTCCACGGGGTCGCAAGAGTCGGCCATGACTTAGTGACTGAGTGAAAGTGAAGTCGCTCAGTCATGTCCAACTCTTTGTGACCCCATAGACTGTAGTCTGTAACCAGGCTCCTCAGTCCATGGGATCTTCCAGGCAAGACTACTGGAGTGGGTTGCCATTTCCTTCTCCAGGCGATCTTCCCGACCAAGGGATTGAACCCAGGTCTCTCGCATTGTAGGCAGACGCTTTACCATCTGAGCCACCAGGGAAGATCAAAATATAGTTGACTAAACCACCACATATATATGTATATTATCAGTCACAGCTCCCAGTGCCAAGCATCAGAGTCTAACTGATATAAATAGAAAAGGTACTTTGTTAAAGAAACAATTCACAGTAGAAGTGTATTTCACAGACTCCCCAGGAATAAGATTTCCAAAATATTCTCAGAGAATGATACTTGGAGGTTTTATAGCGAGAAACCATGCTGAATAATGCTGCAGAACCTTCTGGTGAATCCACCCTTGCAGTTGACACTGGACACACCCACTGCCAAAGCCACTGATACTATATCATGAATACTGTTTTTACAATGACTATTTCTTGAAACTTGATGTAGCTAATCTCCTGTTACCAGCCATCACCAAAAAAAACTATTTCTGCATAGTTCTTGCTTCTCATGTCATTTCTTACTTCCTTATGCAAAGGTTGAATTGGAAGTGTCTGATTGGTGCAGTCTAGTTGACAAGCTTGAGTCCTAGATACCAGGAAGGCCAGGTGAGTGAGTGTATGGTATTTGCAGCTTCTGCCAGTGGAGACTGGTTCTGCCTCATGGGATGGTAAAGTCCCCAGGGGTAGACAGAGGTGCAGATGTCCAAAAGAATGAAAATAGGACATTATCTTTCCTAAGAAAGTGTTATTTTTCAAAACTGCAGTCTTATTAATCAAACAGAAACCAGTTAAAAACACAAGAAAAGGGATGCCATTCATTGTAGAAAACACTATTCATGTCTTATGATGAAATTGATTCGGGCTTATTTCTTGGTAATATATCTTCCATTTGACTTCACAAATTCCTTTGGGAGGACTGAGACAGTAAAATTTCTGTGCTAAAAGGATCATGAAGAGTTTCTGTTATACAAGCCTGCCTCCTTCTTTCACCATCCCTCTGAGTCTTTATGGTCATCAGTCTTACTCACTGGAGGGATACATTTTAATTCCTTATAGAAAAGTCCAAGCAGAAGAAAGTACAATAAAACAGATTTAGCTCTGATATAAGCATTCCAAGATAATCTGTGCAAACAAAGCCTTTCAGAGTAATTATTAATTATGATTACAAATTAATTCTGATCACTTCGGTTTTCTTCAAAAAGGGAAATTTCTGAAAAATAAAAGGGTAATTAGTTGCACTGGTGAATGTATCTACTGGTAACATCAGGAATGGAAAGATAATGAAGTGGAAATAGGAATGGTGGATTATGAGCTGGAGTTTGTCATCAATTCAAGTGAGAAATCAGGTAAGTAAATGACAGCTAATTTCAGTCGCAGTTAGAATCCTGATTTGTAACCTGCTGGGGTGGAGTGTAGGGAAGCATTGAAGGAGACAGAAGGAAAGACCTACCTCTGACTGAGTGCTGTAATGTCAGGAAATACACAAGGCCCTTCACACTTTATAACATCTGATTTGTTAACAGTTTTACCATTTTTAAATCTACATGTTGATTACCCACGGACTTAATCAGTAAAAGGAGTTGAAGGGAAAATGCTGCACAAGATTTGAAAATTCCAAACATATATCATGGTACAGAGGTTAACAAGAATTCCATCAGTATAGAATCAGTGCTTTAACACCTAAAAGCAGTAAGTTATGTGCTCAACATGCACTTGTGATGTACCTGAAGTGTGTTTAAACTAGGAACAAGAAAGGAGAGTCATTATCCTCAAGTAGCTAAATATTTATGCTGAAGAACTGCAATGAAACACCTTCAAAGAATTAAAAAATTAATAGTTATGTGCTGTAATTTTTATTGCACATTGATTTAAAAAAAATCACTGAGTCTTTTCCCCTAATATGGTTTTTACTAGTCTATCAGGTAACTGCACAATTTTCTTTATTTCTTTTAAGGTTGGTGATTCCGTGAAACATCTTTTCTATCAATACAATACTGGTAATCACATGCAAAGATTTAAAAAATACATAAGTTAGAGGGGTCTCAAAATTGAAAAGAGACTGTTACAAAAAAAGGACAAAGAACTATTTGCTTTAAGTAGATGTTTAAATAGTTTCATTTTGCCTTAAAGTATACATCTATAGCTTTTAAAAATTGAGCCATTTAACTCTTATACATATATAGAAACTAATCAAATGAAATGAAATTTAAGACCATAGCCTTTGATCTGTATTGGATTTTTCTCCAATTATACTTATTAATTCCAGGGCAATGTAAAGGGTAGAACACCCACCCACTTGCTGGAGATTCATGACTGAAGATCAAATTAGTTCTGTAAGGAGGGGTCAGAGCAGATGAGATTCAAATAGACTTTACTAAGAAGGGGTGATAGTCTTGTCTTTAAAACTTCAAGTATAGTGGTCTAGGAAGCAGTAGAAGATAAATACTTGATTATATATCTCAAAATTATAACAGAAATTATACTGAGCATAAGCGCTAAACATAGAGACAATGATCATTATATTTAAATAAGTTAACCTGTATTTTGTCTGAAATGATATTGCTCACCACTATTTTAACAGGAGGAAATCAACACATTTGTATCTGATTCTGAAGTAGTTGTGTATGTAAGTATCTCTAATTCTCTCACCCTTATTTCTTTACATTCCCTCATCTCCATAAATTACTGCTTTTTCGTTCTCTATTTTCTGTACCCAGACTTGATGGTACACTCTTGTCATTGTCATAATCCCCTCCTTAGTAATGAAAAGGCTGGAAACAATAAAGACAGGAAAGAAAAGAAATTGAGGGGAAGAAAGGAATGCTCCTTTTTTAGATCCTCTAAGAAAAACAAAACAACAAAAATGTGATTGGAGGAATTTGTTGTTGATACTTTTAGAATAATGACAAAAAATGCTTATGATAACAGGTTCACAAACTGGACCCCAGCCTAAAGTCTTGACTTCACTGAAGCCTCACAAACCTTCCCCAAACATATTTCTATACACTATGCAATATGATGAATTGCATATCCAATGGAGGGATTTCAAATACCAAAGCAGAATGATGTCTCTAGAAGACCATGGCATATACCCAAGGGTAAGGAAGATGGATTGAGTACTTGGCTCTCCATTTTTGGTGTCCACCTAGTGGCTGCTACCTGAAGTGCTCTGTCCTCCTGACGAGGTTGAAAATGAAGGCTCTTCAGGAGTTGGTGATGGACAGGGAGGCCTGGAGTGCTGCAGTCCATGGGGTCACAAAGAGCCAGACACAACTGAGCAACTGAACTGAACTGAACTGAAAGAGCTGTTTATTGGACCGTGCTGAGTAGATCACTCAGGACAGAGAGGGGTAAAGAAGAAGAACAAGAAAAGCCTGTGAGAAGGAGATGTAATCTTACTTTTGGGTTCTGTGATGTTGAGATTTGCAAAGAAACTGGAAAAAAATGAAGAATTTCCTAAACATATCTCTGCAGAAGCATTTCCTCTAAGCACAGAATCTCTTTATGCTCTTCTTCTTTGTTCATGCCTTGTGTTCTTCCAGTTTTACTTTTTTAGCAGGATAATTCATTTGTAATTATGCAAATAATAAATAAATGAACATCCAAAAGAACAGACAGGCTCGACTCAATCCAATCATTTTTAGAGCCCCAAGAGGACAGGTTTATTTTGAGAAATATCAGATCCAGAAGCAGCAGAAAAAGCTAATAATAATTCCTCTGATGTCAAGTACTTATAGAAAATGCCCATTTTCATAAAAGTAATTATATGAAAAAAACATTTTTGCAGATTTTACTAAGTTCTGAAAACATAATGATTGTATAATGTTAATGATTTCTATTGGTGCTATAATTTTCCTTGCTCTTCACAAACTAGCAAAATCTCAGAACTTAAAATTCGGTATCTTGCCATTTTCTTATTAAATTTAAAAAGAAAGTTTATTTAGTAAATATATTATACTATATTGTTTACATACTTGAGAAGCTTTTTAGGTGTAATTATACGAATAGCACAGTTATAATTCTAAACTAATAGGACAATTCAGATTGAAGAAGGGGCTATACAAATACATATTCTTTTTTCTATTCCAACTTTCCCTAAATGTCTACTCTCTCCCATAAAAGAAGACATACAACTTGATTATGTCTAAATAATCTTTACATCTTTATCAACATCAAAAGCTTTTTGAGATCATGTGTTGGAGCACTGAGAATATGAAATTCTGCTGTGATTTTTTGTCTTTGTGGAAAGGGTCCAGGTGACACTCTCAACAACCACAGGCCCTGTGATAAGCACAATGCCATTCCTTTCCTCCTGAGCAATCCTAACTCCTTCTACTTGAACTAAGTGAAGGGTATATCTGTAAAAGATATACTTGTCTTCTGTAAAAGAAATTGAAAATGGGTTCTATAAGAACAAATAGGTTACAGAAATGGATAACTCACAGTACCATTCAGAAGAAGAGGAACTATGGTCATAATATTCCAATAACTGGGATAAATCTTGTTCCTACATATTTTGTTTTGGAGAATCAGTAAGATGATCACAGAAAGAAAAGCAATCAGTTCAAGATATTTTGAAAGTGTTGAATCTATGCTTGTAACTTAGCTTATTTATGAGTATTTGTACTATCCCCCAAGGTCCTGCCTGCCTGAGAAACAAGGGGATAGGGGTGGGGCTTCATATGGTAATACTTCTAAATCCCTCTAAGCCACCAGGCAGATTAGTTTTTTTGCTCATTTTTAGCACAATAAAGGTTAACAGAGATTTGTCAAGAGAACAAACACACTGATCATAACAAATAGCCTCTTCCAACAACACAAGAGATGACTCTACACATGGACATCATCAGATGGTCAATACTGAAACCAGATCGATTATATTCTTTGCAGCTGAAGAGGGAAAAGCTCTATACAGTTAGCAAAAACAAGACTGGGAGCGGACTGTGGCTTAGATCATGAACTCCTTATTGCATAATTCAGAATTAAATTGAAGAAAGTAGGGAAAACCACTAGACCATTGAGGTATGACCTAAATCAAAGTCAGGAATAGATTCAAGGGATAAGATCTGGTAGACAGAATGCCTGAAGAAATATGGACAGAGGTTCGTAACACTGTTAGGAGGTGGTAATCAAAACTATCCTAAAGAAAATTAAATGTAAGAAGTCAACGTGGTTGTCTGAGGAGGCTTTACAAATAGCTGAGAAAAGAAGAGAGGCAAAAGGCAAAAGGGAAAGACATACCCAAATGAATGCAGAGTTCAAGAGGATAGCAAGGAGAGATAAGAAAGACTTCTTAAGTGAACAATTCAAAGAAATAGAAGGAAACAATGGAATTGGAAAGACCAGATCTCTTCAAGAAAATTGGAGATAAAAAGGGAATATTTCATGCAAAGATGGGCACAATCAAGCACAGAAATGGCAAGGACCTAGCAGAAGCAGAAGAGATTAAGAGGAGGTAGTAAGAATACATAGAACTATACAAAAAAGGCCTTAATGATCTGGATAACCACAATGATGTGGTCATTTACCTAGAGCCAAACATTCTGGAGTGTGAAGTCAAGTGGGCCTTAGGAAGCATTATTATGAACAAAGCTATTGGAGGTGATAGAATTCCAGCTGAGTCCAAAATGATGCTGTTAAAATGCTGCATGTAATATGCCAGCAAATTTGGAAAACTCAGTAGCAGCCACATGACTAGAAAAAGTCAGTTTTCATTCTAATCCCAAAGAAGGGCAATGCAAAACAATGTTCGGACTACCACACAATTGCACTCATTTCACATGCTAGCAAGGTAATGCTCAAAATCCTTTAAGCTAGGCTTCAACAGTACATGAGCCAAGAAACTTCAGATGTACAAGCTGGATTTGGAAAAGGCAGAGGAACCAGAGATCAAATTGCCAACATTCACTGGATCATAGAGAAAGCAAGAGAACTCTGGAAAAACATCTACTTCTGTTTTACTCACTATGTCAAAGCTTTTGACTGTGTGGATCACAAAAACTGTGGATAATTTGTAAAGAGATGGGAATACCAGACCACCTTACCTGTCTTCTGAGAAACCTGTGTGCAGGCTGAATAGCAACAGTTAGAACTGGACATGGTTTTACCAAGACACACAGAGCTACAGGAAGGTGGACAGGAATAAGAAGAGAGGAGGCAAATGGAGACTGGGTAGCCGGAGGTTGCAAGTTGCAAAGCATGTTCAGGGATGTTAATTTTAAACTAATCTTGAATTGCCTATGAGGTTCTAGGAAATGATTCTGTCTCCCCAGGCTAAAAAGGTGAAAAGAAAGAAGGCGTGAGGCATAGAACAATGCCATCCTTCTTTGTCATTTTACTTATGAATAAAATAAGTTTATGAATCGTATTCTACTTTGAATGGCAAAGTAGTGGCAATACTACTACTGATAGAAGCTGGTGTTTACTGAACTGTTCATATCTGCTGATCAGTTCTGGTAAGAACTTTACATGAACCATCTCGTTTTATTCTTAACACACACAGTACTTAATCCTCATTTTATAGAGGTGGTTATGTGGTTAACTCAGGAGACTATAACCTGGGCTGTCTGATTCTGGAACTGATAGGCTTAACCATTCCTCTAAACTGCCTTAGTTTGATTGGGTTACTTTAGTTACAGCAGTCATTTAAAACCATGCACATAACTTCAAAAGAAAAAAAAAACATTTCAAGACATACTTTTGGTCACAATCCTGTGTGCTGATAGAGATATAGGTTAGGTTGGGGTTGTTAATAGCAATCCAGGCCCTTGAAAAATTATGTATGTGGCAAAAAGCTAAAGTAATGCTTAAAACACTTTTTATGAGCAATGCTTTGCAATGTGGACATACAGTTGATAAAAATATGTTTAGCTTGCTAGAAAATAATTATGGGTCATTTTTTTTTAAAGAGTCTAAAACACACAGATGTCAGATATGTCACAAGCTGTCAAAAATGTTTTCTATCAACCTAAAATTGTCTAGAGATTGCTTCAAATCCACATAACCTTAATAGAGTACGACTGTTTATGTGAGGCTTTTTGCAACAGCAGATGTGTGTGGAAAGTTACACCCTGTCTTGCAGCTCCCTACTGGTCCACATCAGACTTGGCAGCAGGGAGTGGAGGTCAGGCATGCTTTAGACTCTTGACACAGATTCAGTGCCGCCGTTCTCATATGAAAGCAATTACCTAAGCACAGCATCGCACTGAGTACTTACCAGATTTTTGGAGCTCCATCTGTTCTTCCCTATGTAGACCACTTAAAATGAGGGAAAAAAGAAGCAACTCCAGAAAAGAGCTGCTAGGACTTCACAATTAATATGCAAAGAGCTACTCAGTACTGTGTAAATACAAGAGAAAGAAAATGAAGAGGAAATAAGCATGAGAGGATGAAGATCAAATCCTGAATGTGAGAATATAGCACAAAGAAGGAAGGTCCTAAGATTGCTAATGGGTCCAAGGTTTGGTTTTTGGAAGAATGGGAAAGTTCTAAAATTAGATTGTGGCGACACCGCACAACTCTGTAAATACATTAAACAGCCATTGAACTGTACACAGAAAATGGGTGAACTTTATGGTATGCAAATTACCTCAATAAAGCTGTTAAAGATGAAGAAAGAGAGGATGAAAGTCTTTAAAAAGAACAACAACCCAGCAACCATACAATGGGTGAGGAAAATAAACTCTGACAAGAATAATGGCATTTTCCTCCCAACAACACATTTATCCTAATATCCGCTCCGTGTACTTCAAGATCTCTTTTTAAAGATGAGGGAATGGATTATTCAGAATGTTTTCCCAAATGGAGCCTGTTGTAGTGAGTGGATTAAAAATATCCCTCTTAAGTGGTCCTTTCTATTCTAGTATTAAGAACCTACTGCTTTTCACTGGCATAGAATTCTGAGAATTCAGTCCTAAGACAAAATGAGAAACAATGCTAATGTGGTATTTCTAACCTAAATATCAACAGGACACATACTGAATGGCTCGTAATCCCTTAAGGAGGGTTGGATTTCATTCTTATTTACAGGAATAAGTAATGGATGCTTTGAAAAACAGACTTTAAATGGATGATATTAAAAATAGTACTAACTACCAGAACCTCTGATAATAATAAAGTTTTCCCCAACACATTCTTCTAAGAAGCTGAACTCCATACCCCTGTTACCCAGAGACCATGACTGTTCAGAATGGTTTCTTTTTCTAATTTACATAAGGATACTCCCCCAGGCTAGCAGTGATGCTGCTAACTGTTAGGGAGAACCATAAAGTCAAAGTCTAGAATACATAAATAGGACATTATTCCAAGTTTAAAATGTTTGGCATAGTGAGTGTTCCTATATTTTGTACCTGCTCTCCCCCCACTATTTAAACCTCTTTTTCAATAGGTATAATCAATTAATAAAAGAGAGAACTTTACCCTCAGCTGCTGCTGCTAAGTCACTTCAGCTGTGTCCGACTCTGTGTGACCCCATAGATGGCCTCCCACCAGGCTTCCCCCGTCCCTGGGATTCTCCAGGCAAGAACACTGGAGTGGGTTGCCATTTCCTTCTCCAATGCGTGAAAGTGAAAAGTTAAAGTGAAGTCGCTTAGTTGTGTCCGACTCTCCACGACTCCATGGACTATAGCCTACCAGGCTCCTCCATCCATGGGATTTTCCAGGCAAGAGTACTGGAATGGGTTGCCATTTCCTTCTCAAGAGATAGCTTAATTTTCAAAACCTGTTTAGTCCTGTTTCCTTTCTTCTAGACAAACTGCTTCCAAATAGCTAATTACCTTGAAACATCTGACTTCAGTACATTAGGAAAAAAAGAGGTAGATTGGAATTCACATTACACCTTATGAAATTATTGGAGGAGGAAATGGCAACCCACTCCAGTATTCTTGCCTGGAGAATTCCATGAACAGAGGAGCCCGGCAGGCTGTAAGTCCATGGGGTCTCAAAGAGTTGGACACAACTGAGTGACTAAAATTTTCACTTCACTAGAAGAGTTGACTCATTGGAAAAGACTGATGCTGGGAGGGATTGGGGGCAGGAGGAGAGGGGGGTGACAGAGGATGAGATGGCAGGATGGCATTACTGACTCTATGGACGTGAGTCTGAGTAAATTCCGGAGTTGGTGATGGACAGGGAGGCCTGGCATGCTGCAGTTCATGGGGTTGCAAAGAGTAGGACACAACTGAGCGACTGAACTGAACTGAACTGATGAAGTTATTACTAATTGTGATGTTAAATACTGTCAGAAATCCAAAACAAATGTTCTTTCTTTTAACTCTAATTAAACTTTATTTTCAAGTTAATTTATATATGTTAGCAAACTAAATATTTTTCTGGCTATTGGCAGAACTTAACAGAGAGATAAATCTCAAGTACTTTAAACAAAGAGACAGAAAACACTCTCAGGCATGACAGCAATTTGGATAAAACAGAATTAACTGTTTGTCTACCAATAAATGTTTTGTCCTCAATCCCTGCTGATAAAAGAAGAGATTTTTAGAATGCATTCAGAATGCTTTAAACGTTTAAGTGAATATCTAAAACATGATTTTTCTACATTTTCTGCTGTATAACCAAATTTGATAGATATCTCAAATTTCCATTAAGGATTATAAGTCAGTAATTTGATTTTTAAGGACAGATGACTTGTTTCTTTTATTTCCCTACAGATTTCTTGTAAGGTTCAATAAATGATATTTACTTCTTCATTCTCCCATGTTCCTTTCTATTTTGTTTATATTGCATTGCATTATGAGTTAGATTTAGCCATTTTTCATGGAATTATGGGGTATTATTAGCATGTCTAAAGGCAGATAATGAAACTGAAGTTCAGAGGTCATTACAGGCCTAGAATCATGCAGTTATTCAGATTTTTAGTGCATTTTTAAAATTACTTTTACATACTTTAGTATTTCATGTTCTCAAAGCAGGGATTACAGCCTATAATAGTACACTATATTTGCAAGGAGAAAAATACATCTGCAACACACACACACACATATATTGTTTGATTGCTTTGATTTTTTTGATTGTATTTTGATTTGATTGTTTTTACCCAGGTTTGATTTGTTTTTGATTGGTTGATTGTTTTGGTTTGGTGGTTTTTACCCAGTCTCTATTTATTGTTTGTTCCTAAGAGGATGCTGAGGACATGCACAGAGGCTGCTCAGCCAATCAGCATATTCTGGCTATAGTACTTTGGTTCTAGGGGAAGCACATGTATTCCATTTAGAGCCAATTAGATGTTATAAGGCTTTTTCCTGAGGCTTCTGGGAAAAGGATTCTCCTTTTTCTCCATCATTTTTAGTCTCTTCTGGGGAAAATTTGAGTGAAAATGGGGCCAACTGAGAGGAAGTATGGCTGAGAGGTTAAAAAAGAAAAGAAATATGATCAAGAAGATATTCAGTTTTCAAAACAAACACTTGGAAAGTGCTTATAAGGTCCAAGCACAATCTTAAGTACTTTACAAAAAACAGCTTTTTTAATGCTCTTAACATACCTATGAGGTGGGTGCTATTCTAATCTTGGCTTTATAATTGAGGAAGTTGAGACACAGAGATATAAAGAAATTTGCCTAATGTCACCAGCTAATATGTTAAAGAGGGTTTCCTTGGTGGCTCAGCAGTAAAGAATCCACTTGCCAAAGCAGGACATGTGGGTTCTATCTCAGAGTCAGGAAGATCCCCTGGAGAAGGAAATGGCAACCCACTCCAGGATTCTTGCCTGGAAATCCCATGGGCAGGGAGCCTGGCGGGCTATGGTCCATGGGGTCCCAAAGAGTTGGACACGACTGAGTGACTAAACAACAGCAATGAGTTAAGGAGCAGGGCTATGGACCCAAGCAATCTTGCTCCATCTAAGTGCTCCTAGCTACTGTGCTAGAGACATACTGTGAATCCTTAGTTAAATCAATGGTAACGTAATACATGCTTAACAATGGGTTCTCAAAGAAAAGACAGAAAGAGGAAAGGGAGGAAGAATAGAAGGGAAGGAAAGCACGAAGGAAGGGAGGAAAAATATTCCTGATTTGTTGCCAATTCCCTTGGTATTAATAATCATAATATGGCTGATTTCAAGCTATTAACATGATATTGTCTGGTTTTCAAAATTCCTAAAAATTTAATAATGAAAGCATTGGCACAAGCCAGCCACTCTAGTATACCTCTGGAGATTACGTCAAATCTCCCTTCTACAAGATTGCTTTTTTATGAATCTGAAATATTCTTTTTAGCTTAAGATGTTTGTGGTTGGGTTTTTGGTCTTTTGCAAAATAAAGCATCCTAACTGATATCAAATTTTACAGATGATGAAATGCTTTCATGGAAATTCTCTTTGGTATCTTTGACTACCACAGTCACCTCATGAAACAGACAAATCACTCATCGGTTTCTCCCTCTTTACAGAAACTAAGACTTGAGGGGGTTATGAATTTGGACTATGTAGTGCTGGCAACATAATTTGCCATACTCAGTATAAAATGAAAATGTAATGTTCCTTGTTCAAATATCACTAAGAATTCCAAGATAATAGCAGAGTATGCAAATAAGTGCAGGGCCCTTCCACCCAAGGGGTCCTGTGTAACCGCTCCCCATGAAGGTGGCCCTGAGTCTATGTGACTCAGCTGATAAATGTCAGAGGTGGTGCGTGAACTCATATCTACCAAGTCTCGTAGTTCTGACACTCTATCACACCGCTTTCCTGTAAATTAAAGGATCTGTAAAAACCTATACTTCTACATAGGATTTATTTAAATTATTAATAATGCTATATATCATGTAGTTGATCAATTTCAAGTAAACACACATACTTGATTCACTTAGATTCCTATGTTGCAAAAGCTATATTTTAGATCGCAAGTATATCCAATCCCAGGTTTCCTTGGTGGCTCAGTGGTAAAGAATCCACCTGCAAGTTTGATCCCTAGGTCGGGAAGATAGCCCTGGAGAAGGAAATGTCAACCCATTCCAGTAACCTTGACTGAAAAACTCCATGGGCAGTCCTTGAGGTCACAAAAGAGTTGGACATGTCTTAGCAACCAAACGGCAACAATATCCAATCTTAATTTATTTACATTATATTTCCTTTAGGTAAAATTAAAAGAAATCTTGCCTTAAACTTGAGCTACTTATATTGCACCTTAAAAATTTTTTTCAAACAAAGCCAGAAAAAGAAAACAAATACTATTTCACCTATCAGACTTTTAACTAATCTATCTGATAGACTTTCCCTGCTACTCGACCACCATACACACTCTACTGCCTTAATATTCAAAACTTAGACAACTCTAAATATCCTTGGGATTTTTCTGAAAAAACAAAAACAAAAAATACTTTTATGTCCTATGACAACATTTCAAAAATATCCCAGTTACTTTCTTCCTCATAGAAAGGCTATTTACAATGCAGTTACTATTTTTCACAGTGCCAGGCTCAATCTAATGAGTTTTATTACTAATATTTTCACAATCAAAAATCATTATAACCCATGACAATATTTGGTGATATATGACAATGGAGTAATGAAATGGGAAAATAAATCTTTTATGTAAGATAGCATTTAGAGGTTGCATTATTAAGTTTTATATAACATCTGGGTTCCACTACTCAATTTTTGATGATTTTAAGAAAACAGAAAACTCATCAAAATAAGCAGCTGAATAATGCTTCAAATTTAATCTATGAAAACAAGTAACAGGTAGTTTATCATGAGTTATAATGTAAAGGCAGAGGTTCAATGTAAATATTGTTCTCAACATTTCTGTTTACCTGTTAACTAACTAAGACTATTAATTTTCATTTTTGAGACATTACAAGCTGAGAAAAAAATATACCAGTGTGATTTTCTAGAAACATGTCAAAATGCTCCAATAAGTCAATACATTGATATACTTTCAGGATGATTTTCAAAACATTTCAAAATTACCATTCTTGATGAGTAATGAAAACAAATATATCACCAAAGAGGGCAGGTGTTTTACACCCGCTAATGTTTTACATTAGCACTGAAATAAGAGCATTTTAGCCAGACAGGATTTATCCTTTACTGATAGTAGTATTACCTGCTCAGATCTGTTCTGGTGTTGGTATTGGTACTGAGTGAAGGTATTAGAGGAAGAAGCAATTTTGTCCTTCTCAAATTGTTTCTTCACTCTGGCCAAACCACCAGGCGCTGTGCACATTTCTGATTCCTCTAGCATCTAAGACAAATTAAGAAAAAGGAAAATTCAACTTTACATCATCTCAGGGTAGGATTCTTAAGCTATTAAAAAAAAATCATTGACAGCTATTAATGGGTGGTATAATAGAAACAGTAACATAAATAATTATTTCAGAAGGCCTTTATTACAGAAAACCTTAATAAAAATAACCTATCCATGTTGGTTTTTCATATGTCAGTCTTTGATATAAAGTTGGAAGAATCTTCAAAGTATTGAGTTAATTTTCATTATCTCAGAAAGATTTTGATGTCTGGGGATTAGACCTATTAGAATGTATTTCTCTCATACTACACAAACTAGCCAGATACTAGAATAATGGATTAAATTTTAATCCATAATAAAGTTGCATTAAAATTCCAAATGTCTAGATAGGTAACACATTATTAAGAATATTAAAAAACATTTGACTTATTCCAAAATGTACTTAAATAATTAAGGATAGACAAAATAGCTTTGGAGTTATTTTAAGGGAGCATATTTTTAATCATATAAAAAATATTAAAGTTAATAAAAATAACCACTATTTAATACATAGTGCTGAGTGATTTTCTTCTATATATTTACATATATTTTTTCATTTGATGCTTCTCCTATCTGTAAGATATGAACATTTATCATCCTCACTTTAAAATGAGGAAATTGAGGTTTGGGGAAGTAAGACATCTTGTTAAATTCTCACAACTAGGGTGTGAGTGTGGGAGCTGGAGTTTGAAACCATATTTGCCTGTCTTAATCACAGCTGTCTGTCTTAACACTAGCCTTTAAAAAATAGGCAGAAAAACAGATACTCCGAGATGGATATACCCTAGGACTCAGCTCTTAGCCTTGGTATATGAGACTCTGGGTTGGGTGGGAGGGTCTAAGTTTAGAAAGATCCTGGTCTATCACTGGCAGTTTATGGATGAGAAAGCTCATTCTAGTAGGAGTCACTTGGAACAACCTGAACAACTTTGAGAACAACTTTGTCTCAGATACTCTGCCCCTGTGGGAAGCATAGTAACTCGAAGGCTTTGGTTTTGACGATTCAGCATATTCCCCAGCCCAGCAGGCACTGAAGCCCAGGTGGGATGACAACTGTTAAGCAAACAGGCCCCAGGCCAACCCACTCTCCTCCAGGATGTGTCCCAGTATGAGACTGGGAGGAGATTCAGTGACACTTCATGCACAGAAGGTCTCCTGAGGTCTGGCCCAGTCCTGACATAACCCTGGAAGACTTGAGACCTGAGAGTAACTGGATACTTGGGAGCTGAGGTTCCCTGGACTGTGGATTCTTAGGATCCTGAAATCCTGACTGAAATAGTTTCTCAAACAAGTACTAAAAGCACAACACTATATTGAGGTTTTCTATACGCTAAACTGGGTTTCCAGAGGTGGCACAGTGGTAAAGAATCCATCTGCCAATGTAGGAGACACGAGAGTCGCGGGTTTGATTCCTGGCTCGGGAAAATCCCCTGGTGGAGTAAATGGCAACTCACTCTAGTATTCTTGCCTGGGATATCCCATGGACAGAGTAGCCTGGCGGGCTACAGTCCGTGGGGTCACAAAGAGCTGGACAGGACTGACCGTGCATGCGTGCACACATGCAGGCAATACTCTAAAATACTGGAGATGAATTAATATTCAAGATTGTCTGAATTACTGGCAGATACTCAAGTGGTTGCTCTATCAAGTTTATAACCTTTCCCCAGTTACAGGGCCTGCCAAATATTTAAGAATAGCAAATTAGCTCAATGGAAAGAAGGGATACATTCTATCAAACTGTAACAAACTTCACACATAAATCCTGGTCAATTAACATCACTTGATACCTGTTAAAATCATAAGAAATTATGGCATCTCTTTTGAAATTTAAGATAAAGAAAAGGAAGGGTAAATTAAGGCTACAGTATTTCTCTTATCCCCTCTATCATTTAATTTACATGAATGACCTTTTTCAATGGATCATGTATAGATAATATATAAATATCAAATTACAGAAATCAAGCCAAATTTTGTTAAGAAAGTTACCTTTTCCAACAACTATAAACAATGTGCAAATAATGTGCAAATTAATCTTGTAGGCCTGATTAATTATGCTAATGAATGGATACTTTCCTAGTATGTGTGTTTGCACAAAAATATCAGTTCTTACACTGAATAGATTGCCTCTTATCTACTAAATGAATTAGAAAAAAATGAACATATCCATTAATTTCCTTTAGCATCGTGCTTTGGAATTAGACCATGTTACACGTGCAACAATGCATACAGTTTGTTGATATTTTCTAGTAATACAACCCAGTACTCCTGATGCCACTTGCTGGCCTAAGGGGGAAAGCCCTTTGAGCTATAGTTCAGTTAGTAGGAGTGAAAAGGTTTTTTTTTGTTTAGTTCAGCTTGTAAGTGGAAGTTTACCTATGTAAGATGGCAGGACTTACTCAAGAAGCAGCCTGTGACTGTGAGCTGGAGTGACGTTTCTTTGCTTAGATTGAAATCATTATGCCTTGGTTACCACCATGTACTGACATCCCAACTACTCCACGTAATTGTCAATGACCATATAACTTAGAGGCTTTGCATTGAACCTCTAAAAAAATGTTTATCCTTATTCTGTGTTTCCTATTCTTGGACACAGCAATAAGATTTGGAATTTAATGTACACCAATAATAATTATTCTATTAATGTCAATTTAAATACCTAACACAAAATCTACCTAATGTTATTTTAATAGTAAGTTAATTTAAATATATAACACTTAAACCTAGGCAAGTATATTACATAGAGAATCAGCAATTTTGTTTAAAAGAACTGTTCTTGGTTTCTAGAGCATAATAGAAATAACATAATTTGGGGAGTAGGACAAACAGTGATTCTGATCCCATGTATGAGCCTTAAAACCTTGGGCTAGAGTTCCTTAACCTCAGTTTTCTTTCTTATAAACTTGGGGGAGTAGCAACATATTTCTCACAGTTTTTTAGCAAGTGTTAAAAAAGAAGATAAAGGAAATAAAACTGCACATCACAAAATGTGTTGTTTTGTTGCTTAATAAATGTTACTTCTCTTTCTCCTCTAGGGAGCTTCTGTGGACTGATGCTTTTTCACAGGCAGGCCTTTCCTTTGGTGGTGGTGGTGGTGTAGTCCCTAAGTCATATCGGACTCTTGAGACCCCATGGACTGCAGCCCGCCAGGCTCCTCTGCTCATTGGATTCTCCAGGCAAGAATACTGGAGTGGGGTGCCATTTCCTTCTCCAGGGGATCTTCCTGACCCAGGGATTGAACCCCGGTCTCCTTTATAGGCAGATCCTTTACCAACTGAGCTCTGAGGGAAGCCCCAGCCTTTCCTTTATGTTCAACAAAATACCATCTGGCTGATTCTAGGACAAAGAGAAACTGATCTAGGACAAAGAAACTATCTCAGTGTGATTCAAATATAATGGATCCAGTTTGGGGCCAAATCAATGACTTCTGAATTCTACACATAAAATATTTGGTTTATTTATGAAGACAACACTTGGTTATAAGTAGTTTCCATGCTTTTTTGATTAAACAAACATTTGATGCAATTGACCAAATGAGGCAGTTATTTTGCTGTATCTTAGATATTTATCAGGATTTCTCTGAGATAATATCTGTGCTCATTTTTCTCAAAATATTAGCTTAGGGGCAAACCAAACAATGGGCATTTTTGGGGCCAAAGATGCTTTCCTGTATAAGAAGAGGCAGTTGAATATAGTTAAAAGAGTACTAGAGTCGAGAGACTTCGAATCTAGTCTGGCTTCGTTGCTATCTAATTACATGACCTCCCATAAATCTCTGTCCCTCAGTTTGTTTTATCTGTACATGAGCAGGAAAGACAGGGACTATTAAATTCCTTTTACATAGACTTTCTTCAGAATAGCACTGATTAAAAAGTTTTTATATTAAATAGTTAGAAATTTAGTTTCCCATGTGCCCGATTTAAATGTTTTCCTTTTAACATAATATAAATACAAATCATGCCTTGTACACATTAGTTTTATGGTATATTATCCTCATGCCTAGAAAGATAGAAGTCTTCCTAGATAAAAGATAGCTTTAAATAGCTAGTCTTTATCTAGGTATTTTCAAAGTCAGCTTGTTTCCCCAAGAAACATTTTTCCAATATATTAACTTGTGGTGAAGTTGCTTAATGATCCAGCAGGGGGTGCTATGTAAGAAGACTGGCAGGAGGCGCTGAAGGGATACTATTTGTTTTGGAAGTATTTAGATACTTATTTCTCTACATTCATTCAACATCTATGCTGCGTCTAAAATGTATTTTAATTACTATGTAAAATTTTAAATGTCATCTAGAATTGCAACATTGTTAATGAGTTTGGCACAGTCATTGTTGTCTCTGAATAATTTGTAAAGAAAAACGCGGCTTCACAGTAGCTATTTTAGAATACCACCCTTCTTGGCTATTCTCTCTCTCTTTTGGATAAAGGAACATCTTTGCTAATTTGGAGATTATAATTATAAAAGAATACCCTTACATTCCATTAAAGCTTCTACTAATAAAATGACTTCTCAAATCCTGTGGCTTGAAGGCCACAGAATATGGAGCCCAACAAACTCTTGAATATGACTTTATTATGCATCTCTTATTTCTCTACATTCATTCAACATCTATGCTGCGTCTAAAATGTATTTTAATTACTATGTAAAATTTTAAATGTCATCTAGAATTGCAACATTGTTAATGAGTTTGGCACAGTCATTGTTGTCTGTGAATAATTTGTAAAGAAAAACGCGGCTTCACAGTAGCTATTTTAGAATACCACCCTTCTTGGCTATTTTCTCTTTTGGATAAAGGAACATCTTTGCTAATTTGGAGATTATAATTATAAAAGAATATCCTTACATTCCATTAAAGCTTCTACTAATAAAATGACTTCTCAGATCCTGTGGCTTGAAGGCCACAGAATATGGAGCCCAACAAACTCTTGAATATGACTTTATTATGCATCGGCTCTAAAAATCGGTGGTCTTACTGAATCCTGCTCTTTCCTATAATTATAATTGGTTTAGCAGAGTGCCTACATTGCTAATCTCCCTCATTTCTATGTTGATTAAGCTACTCGTAATGGATTTAGTGCATACAGAGAAATGAAAAAAGCAAAAGAAATTATATTGCCAGTGAATTTAAATTAACTATACATGTGAACAAGGAGGGTGGGAGGCAGACCCACATTATTAAGATTTTAAAATTAATTCCCAGCCTTCCTGAGAATAGCTATAGGTTAAATGATAACTGTGGCAATAATAACACATTTATACAGTGCCTTACGGCTTACATGTAAATTATCTCTTTGACTCTTCACAGAGACCCTCTGCAGTAGGTGGTTTTTTCCATTTTTCAGTTAAGGAAACTGAAGTTCAGAGAGGGGTTAAGATAGGAGCCCAAGTTTATACAAATGGTAAGTGGCAGCGTGCATGCTAAGTGGCTTTAGTCGTGTCTGACTTTTTGTGACCCTAGGGGCTGTAGCCTGACAGGCTCCTCTGTCCATGGGATTCTTCATGCAAAAATACTGGAGTGGATTGCCATGCCCTCTTCTAGGGTATCTGCCTGACCCAGGGGTTAAACCTTGGTCCTTTATATCTCCTGCATCGGCAGGCAGGTTCTTTACCACTAGTGCCACCTGGGAAGCCCCAGTAAGTGGCAGAGCTGAAGCTTAATTTCAGATACCCTGAATCTGATACACATTATTTCTGTTTTCTCTACTTTATCCAATTGTCCAGTAGTATTCTTATATTGCCATGTAAAGAGGGCATGTGAAAGGCAGACAATCAGCCGGCCTAATGCAGGAGCACCAGGAGCAGCTTACATTGGCGGAGAAGCTGCGGCAGTCGCCCCTGGAAACAGCTGCCTGGTACCTCGCCATCCGTTCCTTTAAGGACACCACCTCTTGGAGGTCTGACACACTCTTGCTCTGCGTGGCAGTGTCTTCTGCAAATCCACTCGCAGGCTTATTAGGGCCAGCAGTCACTAAAAACAAACATAGCATGCTCAGATATGATTCAGGTTTTGAAAAGAAAATGACATCATCTTACGAACAGTGAAGGCACTTAAAACATCTGGTTTTGGAAAGCAGACTGTAATACACCACAGTATTTCTCATGTTTCACAGTCACCTTTTTTTTAAACTTTCAAGCAAAGCTAGAAAATGCAAATGAGAAGCATCTGCTTATGCAAACAACAAATGAAAGTACTGCCCCACTTTCCTGCCATTATTCCAATAAAGAGTAAGTATTTATTAAGAGATACATAATGTTAATGAAACTCCTGAAGCACTATGTGTTGGATTTATGCTAAATGCTATAAAAGCATAATCTCATTTACTTCTCTAACAACCTCATGAAGTATGTTCCATTATTTTCTAAAATTTATAGATAAAGAAAATGGACAATCAGAGTAATTAAAAAACTTTCCCATGATCACACAATTAGTACGTGTCAGATTTGGTGCTTTGAGTAAATCTTTAGCAAGTCTAAAAATTGCTCTTTGCCTCTCATCTTACCTTTCAACCCTCAAGGAGATAGATCTAGAAAGATCTATTGAGATAGATCTAAAATATGTGAATGCTGTGAGAATTATAGACTGGAGTTTTTCCTTTTATTTCATAGAGGCATGTGTTACATAAGACAGAATTAATAGTTCCCTTTAAAAATATGTTTTACCAGTCATTCCAGATCACCTGATATTTTCCCATGAAAGCCATCTACCTGACAAAAATATAGGGCATTAGATATTACATATTTGCAAACAGAGCAAAAGCCTGATTGCATGACCACAGAATAACAGATGTCAGAAGCAGAAACGTCTTAGAGATACTGTAGTCTCATCTGGTCTAATCTGTTCCTTTAAGGCATAAGGAGACACATTTAAATGTTTCCTGATGTGAAAGGAATATAAGGACCCTCCCTGGTGAGTGTGATTCTCCATGTTTATGTAAATATAGGTGCCAGAGTTGATTTCAAAACTAGTTTTTGGTATTTAATTCAGTGTTCTTTGCTGCTGTCACTCTGTTTGTTGGTTTACTATTTACTCTTTAAAAATTGTAATTCCAAAATCATTTCAAGGGCCCCTTCTAGGGCCAGCTAGTGAATGGTGTGTGTGTGTGTTCTGATGTGTTTACCACTCATTCACACACCCCTGCTTTTCTCCTTAGGGCTTGTGTTTTTTTGACTCATAGGGTAGTGGTCTTTGGTGTGCTTTCTTATTTGAATTGGTTTACTAACACTGACTCAAGCCCCAGACAACCCCAGTTAACAGACCACCAAGCTGTTTCCTCCCTGCCCTGTTCCCCTATCTTCTCACCTTGTCCCCACACTGAACCATCTTATTACATTGTTTTTTCCATCAGCTACTTCAAAGTTTATGTACACACAGCAATTTGAGAATAATATGTGTGGCCCAGGAGAGATTAAAAATCATTTGTAGTTTGACTCTGTATTTGGCTTTCCTTAAGGACTTCTTATTATATTAAATTATAGATATATTTTAAAGTTTTAATTTTTTATATATTTTTCACACATATCAAAAAGAAACAAAATATAAAGGAATAAGACATTGTATCATATGCATGCTGTGACTGTATAGCCTAATATATTTACAATAAATGTGAATTAGTTTTTAAAATTCACCTCTTCCGAAAACTATATATATCCACACAAAAGTATAGCTCCTCCAGATAATCCTGATAAAAAGAGATTCCTACAAACTACTGAAAGTCTTTCACATGCTGAAGAAAATATATCTTTATTTTTCTCTGTGCATTGTCTATTTGTACAGATGAATTCTGATTATGTTCAGCCATACTCCTCTTGTTGTAAATGGTCACTATATAAATTTTATTGAACATGAACCACTAAAGTTTTTCTACATTATGATATAAATTTTATTTCATACATTATTCATAAAATATGTCATTCTTTTATCAATCCTAACAGAAAGTCAGTAGTTTATTTTTCAAAAATTTACAGAGTATTTACTTTCCAAATACTTCAATTTTTATCCTACTTACTGGGAATTGCTTAAGATTATTAATGGTCAGGAAATCAGTTGCCTGAGTATTAGAGAGATTTGGCTTCCATTGCCTTGTGGCTCTTTTCTTCTGATCACAGAAAAGACATTACGTTTTAATCTGTTTCTTTCTCTCTCTCTTCCTCTCTTTTCCCCATCAGTGACTCTGCCTACCAGGCAGGGGAGTGGAGTAGAAAACCTACCTGGAGGAAATAAATTGTGTCCATGTTGTTTTTTAACCTCCTAAGTCAGTGTCTTTTAATTTCCTCATTTGAAAAACAAGGTGATGCTTCCTGTCGAATGTACTGTGAGGCAGCACACCCATCTGCTCCTATCCTGATGCTGATGACACCTGATGTGAATTTGTAAGGTTCGTAAAACAGTCTCTTTTTTTTCTTTTTAATTAATTTATTTACTGAAGGATAATTGCTTTACAGAATTTTGTTGTTTTCTGTCAAACCTCAACATGAATCAACCATAGGTATACATGTATCCCCTCCCTTTTGAACGTCCCTCTCATCTCCCTTCCTATCCTACCCCTCTAGGTTGATACAGAGCCCCTATTTGAGTTTCTTGAGATATACAGCAAATTCCCACTGGCTACCTATTTTACATATGGTAATGTAAGTTTGCATATTACTCTTTCCATATATCTCACCCTCTCCTCCCCTCTCTCCATGTCCATAAGTCTATTCTCTATGTCTGTTTCTCTATCACTGCCCTGTAAATAAATTCTTCAGTACCATTCTTATAGATTCTGTATATGTACATTAGAATACAATATTTATCTTTCTCTTTCTGACTCACTTCACTCTGTATAATAGGTTCTAGGTTCATCCACCTCATTAAAACTGACTCAAATGCATTCCTTTTTATGGCCAAGTAATAATCCATTGTGTATATGTGCCACAGCTTCTTTATCCATTCATCTGTCGATGGACATCTAGGTTGCTTCCATGTTCTAGCTATTGTAAATAGTGCTGCAATGAACAATGGGATACATGTGTCTTTTTCAATTTTGGTTTCCTCAGGGTATATGCCTGGGAGTGGGGTTGCTGGATCATATGGTGGTTTTATTCCTAGTTTTTTAAGGAATCTCCATACCATCTTCCATAGTGGCTGTATCAATTTACATTCCCATCAACAGTACAAGAGTGTTCCCTTTTCTCCACACTCTCTCCAGCGTTTATTGTTTAAGACTTTTTGATGAGGGCCATTCTGACCGGTGTGAGGTGATATCTCATTGTAGTTTTGATTTGCATTTCTCTAATAATAAGCGATGTTGAGCCTCTTTTCATGTATTTGTTAGTCATCTATAAGGACAGTCCCTTTCTTAGTGATGTGTGGCAATTTTTATAGGAACATTGGTTGTCTGACCTCATGATATGCTCTTTTGGAATACGACTGACATTAGAAACAGGGTTAACTGAGTTTGCTGCTGCTGCGACTGCTAAGTTGCTTCAGTCATGTCTGACTCTGTGCGACCCCATAGATGGCAGCCCACCAGGCTCCCCCATCCCTGGGATTCTCCAGGCAAGAACACTGGAGTGGGTTGCCATTTCCTTCTCCAGTGCATGAAAGTGAAAAGTGAGAGTGAAGTCACTCAGTCATGTCCGACTCTTAGCGACCCAGTAACTTTAAAGAGAAAGGTAACACAGAACAAAGTGGGTGTAAGACAGATTCAAAGATATCCTGTACAACACAGGAAATATAGACAATATTTTGTAATAACTGTAAATGGAAGATAACCTAAAACTAAAGATGCTATTGTCATAAAATACTTGTAGAAAATAGAGAATAATAGGACCTGTGAGTATTCTAACGGAAAACAGAGTGTGGAGGGCCATGCCATAAGGCTACAGTGGTCTGGGAAAAAGAGAAAGGGAAAGTAGAATTTTACATGACTATTTCTGATAGAAAGCATTATAAATATTTACATCACAAAACCATTGTACTAGAAGTTATTTGTCTCTGGGATTTAGAGGTAATTCACTGTGCAGATGAGTAAATAAACTTTTTAAAAAGTTCAATGAATTCTCTCAAATCTCCAGTTAATGAGTTCTCCAGCCCAGCCTAGAATCTATCGTATTCCTATATATAGAATGTTTTATTTGCTGATAAGAAAATACTTGCTAGTCCACCCCAAAATTGATTCTTTCTGTAATAGAATATATCCTGTAAAGCAGAAAGAGCATATAGGGAAGCACTTGGAAAGAATTACACCACTAACAAGTCTAAGCTGTTATCATGAGACTATTACAAACCAAGGGTAAGAATGCCTTTTCAAAGAATTCTGAGGTTCTTAGGGAAAAGATTTCTATTATTATCTTTTGTAATATAAGAAGTTATATACTCCAGTTAGACCCAATTTATGTCCACTTCCTATTTTCTTAAATCATGAGAGAGTGTGTGACTATTTTTCATGTCTCTGTTTTCCATGAGCCCCAAACATGTGCTTTTCTTCTGCAGTTTTTAAAAATGAAGAAACTGACTAAACCAATTGATCAATCAAGCAAATTTACCTAGGTTGCAAAATTTATTATGCTTCCTTGAATTTTACTTCCTGTGGAAAGTCCTTGTTTAAAGAATTTTTCAAAAAGCAAAGTAGTACAAGGTAAGGCAGAATGCCCTGATTTTGTCAAGCAATTATTCATCTGCATGTAATCAGTCACAGAAGGGTTTGCTTACTCAGCCTTCTGTGTTTTCTTGGAGGTGATAATAGTTTTAAGATATCAGGTATACAAAATGATGAGGAATAGTTAGTGTTTTGAATACACTTTGAAATTTTCTCCTAATTTCACAATTTCTATTATCAGTGAAAGAATTCTTAGAAATATGCAGAGACTAATATCAAGAGGCATTTCAAAAGGGTCACTGAGACATTTACTATGAACTAGTCTTTGAATTAGCTGTTCAGGAATTTTCAAAGATGCAATTCAGTTTTTTATTTTATAAATGATATGTTCCTAGAGCATTAAAAAGTGAATCTATCCTTATTTCTCATTAAGCAAATGTCTAAAAGCTGAAATAACAAGTTATAAATATAATTAATGACTTGGAAATAAAGGTTAATGTCTAGATACATAGTGGTAGGCTCAGTGTATTGCTTCAAAATACTGTCAAAATCATAAAAGTGTTTATTTAGAAAACACTAATGTGGCAGGATTCACACGGCCAAGTGCTTTGTCATGATCTTATTTCTAAAGCAAGATTCAATCTCAACACATTTTCTAAATTTAATATGTCTTATTATTTTCAAAATACGAGAGGCCCATTCCCAAACCGTAGTTCTGGGTAAAGTTTTATGGAAAAGATGATTATGTCAATGGATGTTATTGGATGAAAGGCTGATATTGAACACCAGGGGCTTTAAAACTGGCTTGCACAAGGATGTTGTAAATTTTTGTAAGTAACCTCTTTACTTCCCTTTTGCCTGCGCAATATGAGCTACGTGAAATAAAGTAAAAATACTTTGACCTCTTTATTTCACTAAGAGACTGTTTGCTAGAGTCTGAGTTGTGAAGCTGATATTTGGTCTCTCTGATTCAGAGCACAGGTATAAGCAGAGGTGTGTCTGATTTCCTAGCTGTGGTGAAATCAGAAGGAAAGTTTTCAAAGATGGGAAAAGAACTAAAGGTATAAAACTTTTTTTAGAAGAATTAAAGCACACATTGAAGGCAGTTAATAGAGTTACTGTATGTTGCAGAGGGCTCCCTGGTAGCTCAGATGGTAAAAAAATCTCTCTGTAATGCAGGAGACCTGGGTTTGATCCCTGGGTCAGAAGATCCCCTAGAGAAGGGAATGGCTTCCTACTCCAGTGTTCTTGCCTGGAGAATTACATGGACAGAAAAGCCTGGCGAGCTACAGTACATGGTGTCGCAAAGAGTTGGACATGACTGAGTGACTTTCTTTTCATATGCTGCAGAAGAGAAAAACCAATAGCAAAATACTAATGACAATGTGAAAGAAGATGACAAAGATAGAGAAAAGACAGCAAAATTCAAAATACTACTACAAGATAGTAGCATTTCAGTGGGAAGGAGGAGGAATGAGCAGAACAAATGAAATATAGAATTTTTGCTGAAAATAGAAGAAATATTTGCTGAAAATAAAAGTTGGGCATTGGTAGATTTAAAGTATTTACCATAATCCAGGATAAAAAATAATTTTAAAACACAGATAGTAAATCCTGGTAAAACATTTCAGAATCAAGGAAAAGAAATTGTCTAGACAGATGAAGGATTTCTGTGATGATGAGGCAAATTCAGGATGTCTTCTTTTTAACACTGATACTAAAAGCAGTTAGAAAACTGATTACTAAAATTTTAGTTTCAGTAGAGAACTAGAGTCTCTGTGAATTCAAGTCTATGTGAATTCAAGAGTCTATGTGAATTCAAAACTCTGAGAACTACCGTCTATGTGAATTCAAGTTGGTACTCATGTGAAAACTCAATAAAAATCAAAACACAATCCTTTTAACAAGTCAGCCAAAAAGAAAACAAAGAGACTTAACAAAATCAAACAGAACAGTGTAAAAACAAATGTAAATAAACATGTGCCAAACTTCACCTAAAAGACAAAGACAAATATTAATAAGTCCAATCATACGCCACCTGCAAGACAAAATTTAAAAAGAAAATATTGGGCAAGAAATTGCCAGGCAAAAATAAATGAAGAGGAGTTATCATGGCTATATTCCTTTCATGCAGTAGCATTAAAAACAAAAATATGTTCAATGAAATAGAGAGCTATTCTATAAATAGAAGATGCCACCCCACTATGAAGCCATAGCAACAATGGGCTTCTGCATGCTGGCTAGCATAGAACAGAAACATATAATGGTCATCTGTAACAAAAAGGAGAATTGTTATATAATTGTTGCGAATATAATTGCTGTGGATGACTTTAGTATTTTTCCATCTTTGCCATATGAAACTTCAAAAATAAATTAGCTGAATTATACTTTATAAGGTTTATTTTAATGTCATTTATGTATTCTTTATTATTAAACAAATACTGATTGTAATAAACATGACATATTCACTAGGCTCCAGAGCCTCCAGTCTAATTGGTAACAGAGACAGGCAATTTTAGCCCAGAGCATTCATGGTTTTCCATCACGTTGAGTTGGGAGCCCCTGGGATGGGGAGACCCTAATATGCCTGGGTGTGTCATTGCGTTGTGTTAGGAAGGCACCCTGAGATGTGGAACATCTGCACTGAAACAAGAAAGAATTGGCATGTGACTGCGTGGGAGAGAAGACGACGCAGAAAAGGAAGGAAACGCAGCATATACCAACAAATCGTGTTGGGAAAACTAGGCAATGCTTTTGAGGAAAACATGAAGAGTTTCTTATCACATGTTAAAGTCAGGAAAATATTTAGAAAACACCTAATGTGACCGGATTCACACCACCAAGTGTTTTGTTGTGATCTTATTTCTAAAGCAAGACTTAAGTGATTTTTAAAACGATGAAAATTCCTTAGAGAGATATAGCTAATTCATAAAATGAGTTCAGTTGGACTTTCTCAGCATAAAAATTCAAAGTGACAAAATCTTTCCAAGTATGTATTGAGACAAAAGAAAACTGGAGGGCAGACAAGTATAATAAATAGGCTGAAGTGTTAATTTTCTAATTTTCTGCAAAGAACACTGGTTGAAAAAAAAAAGCTAACATTATTGAAAAGACAAATAAATGCCTCAAAAGAATGATTCACGAGCAAAAAAACAATAAAAAATATGTATAAAGTGCTTTCTACATGTCAGACATTAGTCTATTTGATGCTCTCAACTGCTGCATGAGGTAGAGACTATATTTATTTTTAATCTCCATTTTACAGATAAAGAAACAGAGACATGGAAAGACTGTCAAACTTGCTCAAGATCAGGTGGCTAGTAAGCTTCACAGAGCTGGAAAGGAAGCTAGACAATCTGGCTCTGGGTTCTGTGACTTAAGTATAATTCTATGCCATATCACAAGAAGTACAAGTGTCCAAAAACCAAAAGACAAACCCAAACAATTACTTTCCCAAGGAAAGAGATGAAATAAAATTCAAACAACATAATGATGTCTTTTTTTTTTTTTTTTTGCTGACTCACTGCATATGCAATAAAAACATATAAAATAAACAAATACACCTAGGAAACTGATCTGATGTATAATTATGACTCAAAAGAAATTCTAAGGTTTAATAGTAATTTGAACTCTCAGGCAGAAAAATAAGAATTTAAAGATTTCTTTAATGAACATTGGGGTACACGTGTCTCTTTCAATTCTGGTTTCCAATGTTCATTGCGGCACTGTTTATAATAGCCAGGACATGGAAGCAACCTAGATGTCCATCAGCAGATGAATGGATAAGAAAGCTGTGGTACATATACACAATGGAGTATTACTCAGCTATTAAAAAGAATACATTTGAATCAGTTCTAATGAGGTGGATGACGCTGGAGCCAATTATACAGAGTGAAGTAAGCCAGAAAGAAAAACACCAATACAGTATACTTACACATATATATATGGAATTTAGAATGATGGTAATGATAAACCTGTACGCAAGACAGCAAAAGAGACACAGATGTATAGAACNGTGTACCCCAATGTTCATTGCGGCACTGTTTATAATAGCCAGGACATGGAAGCAACCTAGATGTCCATCAGCAGATGAATGGATAAGAAAGCAGTGGTACATATACACAATGGAGTATTACTCAGCTATTAAAAAGAATACATTTGAATCAGTTCTAATGAGGTGGATGACGCTGGAGCCAATTATACAGAGTGAAGTAAGCCAGAAAGAAAAACACCAATACAGTATACTTACACATATATATATGGAATTTAGAATGATGGTAATGATAAACCTGTACGCAAGACAGCAAAAGAGACACAGATGTATAGAACCACCTTTTGGACTCTGTAGGAGAGGGAGAGGGTGGGATGGGTTGGCAGAGTGGCAGTGTAACATGTGTGATATCATAAGTGAAATGAATCGCCACTCCAGGTTTGATGCAGGATGCAGGACGCTTGGGACTGATGCACGGGGATAATCCAGAGAGAGGGTGTGGGGCGGGAGGGGGGAGGTGGGGGTCGGGATTAGGAGTTCATATACACTCGTGGCTGATCCATGTCGATGTGTAGCAAAACGAATACAGTATTGTAAAGCAAAACAAACTAAAAAAATAAAAATTAATTAAAAAAATTTTATAGATTATGCTGCATTTATAGTTATTGTAAGACATTGGCTATATTTCCTGTATAATATATATTTGGAGCTTATTTATTTTATACCTAGTGGTTTGTACCCCTAATCCCCTCCACAGTCTCTTTTTAACACTTCTAAATAACTCGTTACTTTCAAAAATTAACATAAGAATCTTGATGTATACTTTATATTTCTACATCTTTGCAGTGATTTTTTTTCAGACATTTATCTCATTACTCGTTATAAAAGTAATACACACTTGTATAAAATTCAAGCACTGGAAAGGAGTATAAGTTAAAAAGCAAGTGGCACATGCCTATATACAGTAGAGCCACATATTTAATATGCTCACAGGAAAAGACAGACAGAATGGAAAGACAAAGATAAGCAATTTTAACAGTGCAAGAAGTTCCTCCTTCCTTTCTCCTCAATGAACATGTTCTAGAGGAGGCTTCATCTGATAGCCCCCCTGAGGGGCAGGCTAGTGTTTTACGATGCAGAGGGTATTTTTCATGCAGCAGGACACCAAAGTACAGTATAGTAATTACTTTGTCCAGTGCTAAATGAAAGCACTATAAGTCTGTTCCAATTTGGAAGGAAAACATTGAGAAATGGTGGAATTTAAAAAATTATTTTTATTATAAATTTATTTATTTTAATTGGAGGCTAATTACTTTACAATATTGTATTGGTTTTGCCATACATCAACATGAATCCACCACAGGTAACACGTGTTCCCCATCCTGAACCCCCCTCCCTCCTCCCTCCCCGTCATCCCCCATACCATCCTCTGGGTCATCTCAGTGCCCCAGCTCCAAGCATCCAGTATCATGCATCGAACCTGGACTGACAATTTGTTTCATGTATGATATTATACATGTTTCAATGCTATTAATTGGAAGATAATTGCTTTACAGTGTTGTGTTGGTTTCTGCCATATAACAACACGAATCAGCAATAAGCATATATATGGTTCCCATTCCAACCCTCTAGTTCATGACAGAGTGCCAGGCTGGGCGCCCTGTGCTCTGCAGCAGCTTCCACTAGCTGTCTATTTCACACATGGCAGTGTAGATATGGCAATGCTACTTTCGCAATTCATCCCGCCCTCTCCTTCCTCTGCTGTGTTCACAAGTCGTTCTCTGTGTCTGCATCTCCATGCCTTCCCTGCAGGTTCTTCAGGCAAGAGTACTGGAATGGGTTGCCATTTGCTCCTTTAAGGGATATTCCCTACCCAAGGATCGAACTTGGGTCTCCTGCATTGCAGGTGGTTTCTTTACTGTCTGAGCCACCTAGGAAGACCCTTCCTGCAAGGACTGCATTAATAATATATGATATTTGTTTTTCTCTTTCTGACTTGCTTCACTCTATATAACAGGCTCCAGGGTCAGGTCTGAGAGAAAACCCAACAGGGTACCTAGACAAAAGAACTTAAACAAAATCCAGGAAATGACAAAAACCAAATGAGAATCCATCAGAGTTTCTAGAAAGGATTTATGAAGTTTGTAGACACTACATGGATACAGATCCTGAAGTGTCTGAGAACGTAAGGATGATAAATAGGACATTTATCAGGCAAAGCGCCCCCAGAGACTAAAAAGTTACAGAAATCGGATGATGTATTTGAAATGAACCCTTCTCAATTAGTAGATTGTTGTTTTTATTGTATTCAATAACAGGTAACTATGACAGAAACCAAGAGATGTGAAACAAAATGCAGTTTTTCTGATAGCAGTATTGAAAGCGAGTAAACTGAAGAGGGCTTCCCAGGTGGCTCAGTGGTAAAGAATCCATTGCCAGTGCAGGAGATGCAGGTTTGATCCCTGGATGGGAAGGATCCCCTGGAGGAGAAAACGACTACCCACTCCAGTGTTTTTGCCGGGTAAATCCCATGGTCAGAGGAGCCTGGCGGGCTACAGTCCGTGGGGTCGCAAAAGAGTCAGACTCAACTGAGCACGCATGAGCATGCCAAGGGTCATCCAAGAGATGGCAGGATTTGTACCATCTCTTTGAGTGGCATTTGTGGTTTTCAAGCGTAATTTTTGCCATATGCATTCTTTTCCTTGTGTTATTCTCATACTTTAGAACCAAAATACCAGGATTACATACAATCCCTTCCTTCCTTCCCTCCTCCCTTCCTCTCTCCTTTCTACCCTTCCTTTCTTCTTACCTTCCATCAGTTTTTTTTACAAAATAGAGTAATACTTTGCAAACTATTTGGCAGTTTTCAGTCAACATCTTGACACATTTTTCCATCAGCATGGAATAGTCTGTAGAATTAAAATTCTATTAAACCAGCTTCTGCTGACAGTACAAAATACTGCAAGTCTTGGCGCACATACCTTTGTACACTTTCATGGGTTTTTTTGTCAGATAAGTTCCTTGAAGTAGATTGCTGAGTCAAGGATATGCACATTTCAATTTGCTAAATTGCCTTCTAACAGGCAATTGCCTTCTAAATATATACCAATGTGTACTTTGGTGTGTATTCATTTTCATTTCCATGAGTAGTCACAGAGAGGGTCTTACCTGTCTTGTATTTAGCTTCAGTCAGTTCAGTCGCTCAGTTGTGTCCGACTCTTTGTGACCCCATGAATTGCAGCACACCAGGCCTCCCTGTCCATCACCAACTCCCAGAGTTCACTCAGACTCATGTCCATCTAGTCGGTGATGCCATCCAGCCATCTCATCCTCTGTTGTCCCCTTCTCCCCCTTCTTCTGCCCCCAATCCCTCCCAGCATCAGAGTCTTTTCCAATGAGTCAACTCTTCACATGAGGTGGCCAAAGTACTGGAGTTTCAGCTTTAGCATCATTCCTTCCAAAGAACACCCAGGGCTGATCTCCTTCAGAATGGACTGGTTGGATCTCCTTGCAGTCCAAGGGACTCTCAAGAGTCTTCTCCAACACCACAGTTCAAAAGCATCAATTCTTCGGTGCTCAGCCTTCTTCACAGTCCAACTCTCACATCCATACATGACCATTGGAAGAACCATAGCCTTGACTAGACTGACCTTTGTTGGCAAAGTAATGTCTCTGCTTTTGAATATGTTATCTAGGTTGGTCATGACTTTCCTTCCAAGGAGTAAACGTCTTTTAATTTCATGGCTGTAGTCACCATCTGCAGTGATTTTGGAGCCCCCAAAAATAAAGTCTGACACTGTTTCCACTGTTTCCCCATCTATTTCCCATGAAGTGATGGGGCCAGATGCCATGATCCTCGTTTTCTGAATGTTGAGCTTTAAGCCAACTTTTTCACTCTCCTCTTTCACTTTCCTCTAACCCAGGGCTGATCTCCTTCAGAATGGACTGGTTGGATCTCCTTGCAGTCCAAGGGACTCTCAAGAGTCTTCTCCAACACCACAGTTCAAAAGCATCAATTCTTCGGTGCTCAGCCTTCTTCACAGTCCAACTCTCACATCCATACATGACCATTGGAAGAACCATAGCCTTGACTAGACTGACCTTTGTTGGCAAAGTAATGTCTCTGCTTTTGAATATGTTATCTAGGTTGGTCATGACTTTCCTTCCAAGGAGTAAACGTCTTTTAATTTCATGGCTGTAGTCACCATCTGCAGTGATTTTGGAGCCCCCAAAAATAAAGTCTGACACTGTTTCCACTGTTTCCCCATCTATTTCCCATGAAGTGATGGGGCCAGATGCCATGATCCTCGTTTTCTGAATGTTGAGCTTTAAGCCAACTTTTTCACTCTCCTCTTTCACTTTCCTCTTCATAGAGGCTCTTTAGTTCTTCTTCACTTTCTGCCATTAGGGCAGTGTTATCTGCATATCTGAGGTTATTGATATTTCTCCCAGCAATCTTGATCCAGCTTGTGCTTCTTCCAGTCCAGTGTTTCTTATGATATACTCTGCATAGAAGTTAAATAAGCAGTGTGACAATATACAGCCTTGACGGACTCCTTTTCCTATTTGGAACCAGTCTCTTGTTCCATGTCCAATTCTAACTGCTGCTTTCTGACCTGCATATAGGTTTCTCAAGAGCTTAGCTTAGTTTTATTTAGTATTTAGCTTAGTTTGCTGATAGAGTGAAGGTCAAGCAAGGTCATGGAAGGTAAGAGTCAGGGAAGCCTTCCAAGAGGAAGCCCCTGTTAAAATAGACCTTGAAGGATGGCATAATTTTCAACCCAGTTTAACAGGCAAAGGACATACCAAGTTTAGGCAGGAATATAAAGTCAAAGAAGTTCCTGGGGCATGGCTAAGTGGGGAGGGTGGTCTCGCCTTGGCAAATTGTTGGCAGTAGGATAGTCTAGGCCCCAACCCTCAGCATGACTCGTTCAGTCGCTTAAATAAAATACACAAAAGACAAAGGAGTAATTACATTCCAATAGGGAAAAAACAATCAACAGAACTTAAAATCAACTATATGGCATGTTAGATGGTGCTAAATGATATAGGAATAAAAATCAGAGAAAGGGGACCAAAAAAATGTGCACGGGAAGGGAAGCAGGTGGAAGTTTTCAATAAGGTGATTGGGGATGGCTTCATGAGACACTGATGTTTAATATGGCCTGTAGGGAATGAGCCTTGCAGATTTCTGTGAAGTGTCTTCCAGCAAAGGGACAGCACAGCCCTAAGGTGGGAAGGAGAATGTCTTGAGTGTTGAAGGAGGAGCAGGGAGGCCATGTAGCTGGAGCAGAGCAGACAAGCAAGGGGCATACATGAGACCTGAGGTCCCAGAGGCCTGGATGCTATAAGGCTCTGTGGTCCTTGTAAGGTTTGAGCTGCTTTACAGAGGAAGATGAGAAACCTTTGAGAGGATTTGAGCAGAGGGGTGACACAGCTGCCTTACAGTGTAAGGAGATCATTCTGGCCTGAAAATGTGGGCCCAAGTGAGGAGATGGGTTTAGAGGTTATGAGAATGATCCAGGTGAGTGATAACAGGGACATCGACCAAGGCAAGCCAGTGATGGTGGTCGGAAATGGCCAGATTATGATATATTTTGAAGGTAGAGCCTTTAAGACTTGCCCATGGATTTGATATGAGTTGTGAAAGGGAAGAAAGAATCAGAACAACACTAAGATTTTGTCTGAGAAACTAGCGGGATGAGCTGCCATTAACCAAGGCAGCGAGTAGTTTGAGGTTAGGGGATATTCAAAGGCTCAGATATGGATTTTAAACATGTGATTTCTATCAGACATCAGAATGGAGATGTCAAATATGCAACTGGATATGTTAGAAGGAATTCAGGGAGAGGCCTGGGCTAGAAATATAAATAGGTGAGTCATCAGCATGTAGATGGTTGTCAGAGTCATTAAACTAGATGAGATCACACAGGAATGATCATAGACAGAAAAAGAGATCAGAGAACTGACTCCTGGGCCCTTGAATGTTACAATGTCAGGATGGTGGCAGTCGGGGTAGGGGAGAAAGCTACAGTGGAGACAGAGGGGGTTAGAACAGAAGAAGGTCAAGGAAAACAAGCGTTCAAAGGAAAAGGGAGAGATTAGGTACTGTGCCAAATCAAAGAAGATAAGGACTGAAATCCCAACAACATGTTTTTCCCTTAAAGACAATGTATTACTTTTAATCTAGTGCTGCTCATGCCTCCCTGGCCTTGGGTAGGAACTGTATCACTTTGCATATCATTCCCCCATATATTGTTTGGATGGTTTAACTTGCAAAGGAATATTTTATTCCCAAGTCCTAAAATGGGATTCTTAACAGGAGGGAGAACAGTATTATGTATGAAACTCTGGACAAAGAAGCAATGGTGTCAGACAACCTGGGTTGCACTGGTGGCTTTTCCACTTTTGTCTTGGGTGACATTGAGACCCCTCTCTAGTTCTCAGTTTCTTCACAGGCAGTATGATGGGTGATGAACAAGGAAGCTTTGGCCAAAGAACCACTGAGATACTTTTCATCTCTGCTACTCAAGTCTCAAATTCAGACACTTCCCTCTCTCACACTGAGAACCAGCTACATAATTTGGAGTCTCTTTGTTCAAAATGCAAGGAAAAAGTGAGTGGTTTTATAGGTACTAAGATAGAAAGCATTTTAATTTCTTCTACCATCATGGTGTTTTTTATTTGCTACTTGATGTCATTATATGTGCAAAACTTAAAGAAATAAGATTTTAAATTTGTAAGAATAAATCTTACCGTTTACTTTTTTTTTCTTTTTGGCCCTGCTACATAGCTTGTGGGATCTTAGTTCCCCAAACAGAGATGGAACCCAGATCCCTGTCAGTGGAAGTGTGGAGTTCTAACTACTGGACTCCAGGGAATTCCCACCATTTTTTTTTAAACTTTTAATTTTATATTGGAGTATAACTGATTAACAATGTTGTGACAGTTTCAAGTGAACAACAAAGTGACTCAGCTATACATGTACATGTATCCATCTCCCCCAACTCCCCTCCCATCCAGGCTACCACATAACATTGAGCAGAGTTCCCTGTACTATACAGGAGATTACCCATTTTACATACAACAGAGTGTACACGTCCATGCCAAAGGAGCCTCATTTTAAATAGTGGAAAGGCAATACAAAGCTTACATTTACCATCTTAACCATTTTAAGTATACAATTCGGTTGTGTTAATTATATTCATATTATTGTGCAACCAGACTTCACAACTTTTTCATTTTGCAAAAGGAAACTCTATATCCATTAAATAGTTACCTATTTTCCCCTCCCCACTCCCTGGCAACCACCTTCTTTATCTACATTTAACTACTCTAAAAACCTCATATAACTGGAATCCTACAGTATTTGCCTTTTGTGGCTGCTTCACCATTTACTTTTATCATATAATGCCAACTTTAGATTTAATAAGCATTTAAATCATATGCAGAGTCAATGAAATCACACAATCATATTTCATAGCTAACACATGCATATATATTTCCTTCTTACAAGAGTGGCGGAAATACAGCTCAAAACTAACTCAGCTGTTTTATTTCACTTCTTGATATGCATGCATTTTCTACTTTGGCTTATTGATGAGTAAGAAAGGACTGGAAGAAGGAACTACTACAGGTTGCCTTATCTTCCGCTTTCCTTCTATGTCATCATTTTCAGCATAAGTTGTTGACTAGTGAGGAAGAATATGAGAGGGTTTCTTGGTTGTTTGTTTCTCTTAGAACATCACTGCCTTCTTTCTGCATTTGAAGGAAAGCAAGTTCTGGTTCAAACAGAAAGCATGGTGTCTCAAGGCTGTCAGCACTCACAGCTTACTTGGCTCTGGATGTAACACATTTACCTATGCTCACTTTGAGCTTCACCAAATCCCCCTGCATCACAGATTCTTGCAGATCCTGTGCTCATGGGGCGTCAGTGAGGCTGTTTGCCTTTGGGACAACAAGGAACAGCAGCGGATGTGCACATTTTGACGTCTCCTTTGCTCACACATGTACTCCACTGCCCATCAGGCATCACGTACAAATCACAAGTTTAAAGGTTCAAATTATTAAGAATTTCAAGATGGCAACACACAGAGAATCAACTCACAGACCCTTGTGAGTATGAGTCCCTGTGCCACTGACCAGGTCCAGTGCACAGGAAGCTGGCTCTGTTGTCAGTGCCCCCCTGCAAACACCATCCTGGCACTGAGCACACTGCTCTGTGAGACTTGGTGTTCCTTGTCTGTCTTCCACATCAGACTGTGAGGAATCTCATTCAGTTATAGCACCAGTAGCTAGCATGTTGCATGGTATATATTTGTTGTGGTTTAGTCGCTCAGTCACGTCCAGCTCTTTTGTGACCCCATCCATAGACTGTAGCCTGCCAGGCTCCTCTGTCCATGGGATTTCTGAGGCAAGAATACTGGAGTGGGTTGCCATTTTCTTCTCCAGAGGATCTTCCCAACCCACGCGTTGAACCTGTATCTCCTGCTTGGCAGGTGGATTCTTTACAACTGAGCCAGCTGGGAAGCCCATGCATGGTATAGTAGGGACTAACTAAATGTTGAGAGGATGAACTTACTTTAAGAGCAAGTCATTCTCTAATGCTAACCCATGACCATTGGTGGATATTTTCCTTGACCAGTCCCATCTCTCCTATTTTATTCATTCATTCTTCATCTTCAGCATACCCTCAAGAAGCTCACCATCTAGGCGGAGAATGAAATAGACATTGAAACAGTAAATTCATTCATCCACTCATGCAATTCAGTACCAAGCACAGTGGCTAGTACTGCTGCTCCTGCTAATAAGTCGCTTCAGTCATGTCCGACTCTGAGCGACCCCACAGATGGCAGCCCACCAGGCTCCCCTGTCCCTGGGATTCTCCAGGCAAGAACACTGGAGTGGGTTGCCATTTCCTTCTCCAACGCATGAAAGTGGAAAGTGAAATTGAAGTCACTCAGTCGTGTCCGACTCCTAGTGACCCCATGGACTCCAGCCTACCAGGCTCCTCCGTCCATGGGATTTTCCAGGCAAGAGTACGGAGTGGGTTGCCATTGCCTTCTCCGAGTGGCTAGTACAATCACATGTAATCTGTGAATATTTGTTATGGCTAAGACACAGTAAAGTGTAATGGAGAAGACAGATAATTTGGCATTGAAAATGGATTACAGTGACTTGTATCATGGAAATTCATTGATGATACTATGGAGGCATAAAGAAAGCACAGCTAACCCAGCCTCAGGCTTCTAGGCAAGTTTTTCCGGAGGAAGTATCTTCTTAGAGGATGGCATATCCTGAAAAGAAAGGCTTTCCAAGCAGAGTGAGCAGCATATGGAAAGGCATCAAGATATATACAAACAGAACTACGTGGGGCAGTTGTTTGACCCTGGACTCGAGTGTTATGGGAGAAGCATGAGAGATAGGGCAAGATGTATGTATTATAATTAGGACTCTGTGACAAATGCAATGGCAGTGGTATAAACAAAGAATAAGAACAAAGGAAGGAGCTGTTAACTTCTCGTGAGGGCAGTGGCAGTTGGACTCAGTCTGAAGGGTGAGTCGGAGTTAGCCTGAGAGAGGCTATGATGAGCATCCTCCACTAGCACAATGGCCCTTAATTGTAAAAGGCCGTGTTGTTGTTAAGAAATTAAGAATTCAGCATGGTTCAATGGGGAGGATGCTGAGATGCATTATAAAAATAACAGCTCAGTGCTTACAGCATGTACTACGTGCTAGGCATTGTGCTAACGCTATTGTTTTAACTCATTTTCCTCTTAATGATGGCCTCATGAAGTAGGTATTTTTATCATGCCCATTTTACAGATGAGGAAATTGGAAGGTTAAGCAATTTGGCCAGGGCCCCATAGCTAGTTAAATGGCATATCTGCAAGTCAAGCCCAGGCCTTTGAGCTTCCAAAGTTCATGCTTCAGAATACTAACTGTACTGGTCCCATCGTTGCTTGACAATAAAATCAAAATAGTCAAAGAGGAACTTCTCTGGTGATCCCCATGCAAGGGGCCCAGGTTGGATCCCTAGTGAAGGAACTAGATCCCACATGCTGAACTAAGAACCAGCACAGCCAAATAAATATTTTTTAAGAAAATAGTCAAAGAGCTTTGGAGGAAAATGATGAATTCAGTTTGGGGCATCCCAAGAAGGTGCTGAGAATACAGCGGCATATACACATCTGAGGCTAAGAAAATATGAATGGGCTATAGATAAGATCTGGGAGCCATCAGCTAATAGGTCATTGCTAACACCATGAACATGGATCTGAATAGAAAGAGAAGGCAGCCTAGGAGTGAGCCATATACCACTTAAACGTTTGAGAGCCAGTGGTGGGTATGTGGGTGGAGGGGCAAAGGATGCTGAAAAGAAGCAGCTGCAGAGTTAGGAAAGAAAAACAGAGGGGTGGTACCAATGGGCACCAGTGTCACACGCTACAGAGTTGAATGAGAACTGCAAAATGGCCTGTAGCATTTGCAGATGACCTACGTGACCTTGTGCTGACCAATTTCCTAAGACTGATAGACAAGGGGAAAGGGACCATTGATAGATTTATAACAAAACTTAGTATGACTTCTCATTTTTCACTTGTTGTTCAGTTGCTAAGTTGTGTCTAACTCTGCAAAGCCATGGACTGTAGCACAACTGGCCTCTCTGTCCCTCACTATCTTCTGGAGTTTGCCCAAGTTCATGAAAATCACCCTTTATCAAACTACATTTCCTGACCTGGGATACAGAAAAATGCAGTTGCTGCAGCAAAATGCAAGATGTAAGGAGGCTGTAGGGTATTTATCCAGGAGTTGGTGATGGACAGGGAAGGCTGGCGTGCTGCAGCCCGTGGGGTCACAAAGAGTTGGACATGACTGGGCGACTGAACTGAACTGAACTGAGGATATTGACACGACTGAGCGACTGAACTGAACTGAACTGAGGATATTTAGCAAGCCACTTCTCTTCTCGGGGCCTCAGTTTCCCCATCTAGAATAAGATAGAAGGAGAGACAGACTAGTTTTCTCCCAGACCCCAAATTCTATTTTCTGCCATCCCAGATGTTCTTTGGGCATGCTGGTGTTGATGGGATTGTGAAACAGGACTCGGGTGTGGCGAAAGAGAAGCCCCCCACCCCGCTTTAACTGCTGCAGTTCCCCTTGTGGTCTCTTCACTCTCAGTCTTGTTTTCTCCCCAGTCCTCCAAGGCAGCTATTGGAGCCAGTGATGAGAAACACATGTTTCTGGGCAGCTCTGGTGTTGCACAATGCCGCCAAGGGGAGGGGAAAAAAAAGAGAAAAAAAAAAGAAAAGAAAGGAAGGAAAGAAAAGAGCTTTGGTATTTTCAGCCTCCACAGACAATTCCTCCATTGATGTGTTGTGAGTCACGGCGGGCCGCCAGGCCATCGTGGTTTCTGAATCACTTCCTCCAAGAGAGGCTCTCCACTTGTTCCTGGGCTGGCTTCAGCCAGGGCTGGAATGCGAGGAGGTTGAGCCCTTCAGAATGCCTCCGACTGCCTTCTTCTTTGCTGAAGCTCCAACCACAGAGGTGGAAAGGCCTGGCTGGAAGGATATGGGAAGCAGGTTGAAACTGCTTGTTCCAAGGAGTGGACCACCTCCCCCCTGCCCCCAGCCACAGAACTGAAACTCATGCCCCCTCCCTGGTCAGAGATGGAAGTCTAGTGAAAACCCAGATTAAGGGCCATGGTTTTCTCCAGTGGGCGCCAGACTCAGATCTGAATTTTCCATCTCCTCCACCTTTGTTCTCTGGCTGACTTGGACAAGGCTGACACCTTTTGGGCAGAGGTAGATGTAAAGTGGATCCTGGTCATTCCTCCAGTGCCTAACATCAGGGTATCTTGGACTTCGTCTCTCGGTCTCCCATCTTGCAATTTCCATCTTTGAAGACAAGGATATTAATGGCCTGAGACACCTTCGCCAGGATGATGGTACTAAAGTGAGCCTCTGTTTTAAGTTCTTGCTTAGAATAAACTTCATTCATTCAACAAAGAGCTTTAACCTTCACTCTGGGTCACATTTTGTGTAGGCACCAGGCATTCTAAGAGGAAAGGGATGTGGTCCTAGCCATATGAAAGAAAAATGGTAAAGCAGTATGCAAATTCAGTGTGGCAAGTGCTTGGGTGGAGGGACCCAGAGGACATCCTACACATACTTGGGGTCAGGGGAACTTAGGGAGGGCATCCAGGAAGGTTTGCTGGATCGGATAAGGCATCATTAGCACCATTTTCCTCTGTTCAGCACCATTGCCCTCTCCCCTCAGCCCCTGGCTGCAGGACTTTCCAGGTTTGTACTTTGGACAGTGGAGATGAAACCCACTCTCAGCCCCTGTAAGAGAGGAAGTGGTTTCTCTCCTCCGTGCCAACAGAAGGCGCTATATCCCAATCACCCCAGCAGTTGGGAATATGCTAGAATGCCGCCACCTTGTGGGCACACTGAGCCTTGCCCACTTCTCTGAGATGGATTGACCTGGAAGCCATCCTCCAAAGAAACAGGGTCTCTGGCTTGGTTCCTTAGCTGATTGCAGTTCAGGTGAAGGGTGAAGGGAGCACACTAGAAACTCCCCTGACCACGTTGGCCGGCTGAAGTCTCCCTTAAGGAGATAGATCTGGATTAATAAGCTTTCTTAGAGCAGGCACCATATCTTAACCTTCTCTGTGTCTTTCATAGATCCCCCAAGAGGTCAGGCAGGTAAGAGGTGCTCAACACATGGATGTTAGATGGACAGTTTCTGTCAATAATCAGCCAAAATTATAGCCAGGGCTGGACATTCTTTACCATTTTATTCAACATACTAGCTAGGAGTCCTAGTTTCCCTAGGAGAACCAGTATGTATTGCACCAATATGTCCCCCAGTACCTGGCCGTACAATACATGTTGACCAAGTGAATGAAATCAGATACTTAAAAATAAAGTTCTAGAAACAGCAAATATTGTTTGCTGAAGAGGAGTATGTGCATATGTGTATATATATATATTTGTTTGTTTGTTTTTCTTCTGTAGTGTCCAGTGGAGCCTCCTTTTTCTTGGGTACATCCCAGAAAGATACAATGACTATCTGTGGTCGCACAGCTGGGGACCTGAAGGCATGTCAATTGGTTTACCACTGTGCTTGCCGGCAGGGTCAGCCTACATTTATAGGAGAGGCAAAGCAAAACAGAAGTTATCTAGAGTTGTCTAGAATTATACCTGGTAGAAGAGTTTTCCATCAAGGATTTCTGAAACACCTTTCAAAAACTCTAAGACCGGCCTGTTATGTGTTAGTTGCTCAGTCATGTCCGACTCTTTGTGACCCTATAGACTGTAGCCCACCAAACTCCTCTGTCCATGAAATTCTCCAGGCAAGAATACTGGAGTGGGTATCCATGCCCTCCTCCAGAGGATCTTCTCAAGCAAGAGATCAAGCCCAGGTCTCCTGCATCACAGGCAGGTTCTTTACTGTCTGAGCCACCAGGGAAAGGACAAGACTGGCTTATGCCCCTAGGGAAAAGGGGTCCTAGCTAGTGTGTTGAATAAAAAAAATAAAGAATGTCTCACAATCCAAGGACTATAAAAAGAGCTGAAACACAGGCGCTGGGCACACAGAAAGTGATTCAGAAAGTGCCACAGTCGTGCTTTGGGGCCATGTGGAACTTCTGTCTCCCAGGAAAAGCTTGTGAAATAGTGCGACCCATGTTCTGATGGTGTGTGGACTTGAGCTCCAGGATGGGTGATGATTATGCAAAGGGAAAGCCGTCTGGCCCACATGTAAGAACAAAGTGTCTGGTTATCTCCCCAGCGTACCCCACAAAGACCCTATTCTCTCTGGTTCGGCCTCTGCCCTGTGCCACACTCCTCAGCTTAGACCACTGGGGACTCACAGTGCCTGCAGGATAGAATCCAAATACCTTTATCCTCTTTACCGACTGGCTACTCTCCACCTCTCTAGACACATGGTCCATACCTTAACACCTTGATCACACTGTCTGCCAGTCTGAAGTGGCTTCCATTTCTGGTCACACAACTTATAATCATTGTGACCTTAAGAAAATCATTCAAACTGTCAGTGCGTCTGTTTCTTCATCTGTGCAGTGGAGATCCCAATAGCATTTCCCAGAATGGGTCACGGTGAGAATCTCTTGAGCTCAGCGTGGGAGGCCTCTGAGCTGTGCCTGGCACGTGTGTGCTCTCAGCATGTGGAGCCAAAGTCACTGTGACTATCACTGAATCCCCTATGCTTCCTCATGTTCCCTCCTCTTCGGATAGTCTATTCCCTGTGCCTGAAATATCCATCTTTACCTTCTCCAGCAGAAGGACATCTTTCTTCAAAATGCAACTCAATTTCCCCTGCAACCACAGGGAAAGTTAATTGTGCTCTCATCTTCATCCACACCCCTACTGCATGTCCATCAGAAGTCTCTGATCCTCCTTGCATGGAGGTAATGGCATCTGTTGATCATGATGCTACATGGATCAGATGGGCAACTCCATAGTCATCCCCCAGGCTGTACACAACCCTTGACAAGCATGAGACATGTTATTTTTTTAGTTACAGAAGGGATGTCAGCTGCCTAGCTTCTGACCTGCCAGGGCAGGATCAGTCTGTCCCCAGAGTCCCAGCCTCCAGCAGGGCAGACCCCCTCGCATACACACAAGCTTTCTCTGCAGCCTTGCTTGCCCACACTTGCTTCCCAGGTGCAGATAGCTTGGCCCTTGGCCCACCCACCAGGGCCCAGGGAAGTCGTGAGTTGACTCTTAGCACACAGAGCCCAGGCTTCACTGCCAGCACAGCCAGCCCAGGAGTCCCCACCCTCTCCTCACTCACCTCCTTCCTCCAGTTTCTCCTGGACTCTGGGGGCCTCCCAGACTGCCTTCCTTTCCACCCCCTCTGCCTGGCTTGGATTCTGTTTACAGTAAAAGTGGAAAGGTCCCCTCCTGTCTCCCCACCCACTTTCTCTTGTTCCTCTGTCCCCCGCAGCTCTCTTTAATGTCCTCAATCCATCCTAGGGGGGTTAACAAGCTTTTCTTCGAGCACTCATTAAGCATTGTGTGAAACACTCTCTGCAAGGCATTATGGGTGATTCAGCAATGAATAAGATGCATACACTGAGCTCGTGAGGGGAAGGGAGGACATACATTTTTGAGAGTCTGCTCTGTGCCTGCACAATGGCAAATACTTAGGTATTCCTTTGAGTTTGTACCTCTAGGGTAGGTTCTATTATATAACCCCCTCTTCACTGCAGACACAGCTAAGATTAGGAAACTCGCCTGAAGTTACTCTACTACTCTGTGGCAAAGATAAATTTTTTAACTTCATCATTTCCCTAAACCATACTCTCACACAGCACATGGCACAGTAAGACAGATGCATGTAATACAGAGATAAGTGGGATCCAGAACCTAGTAATGAGCATTCTAAAGGCAATTTCAAGTCAGATGTCTGTGTTGACTGTCATCACACATGCTCAAGATTGCTGCATTCCTCCTAATATATTCTTCTTCCTGAAACTTGTTGGGGTGAACTATAGAGCTGTCATTTTAGTTAGACCCAGGGGACTGGGTAATGGCAAGAATGCCAACAAAAACTTATTTTAAAATGACTGACATGTGAGAGTTTCACCTAAATGCTTTATGTGTACTCAGTTACTACAGCAAGACAATGAACTGGGTTCTTTTATCACTATTTTAATGATAAGAAACTGAGACACACCAAGGTGAAGAAACTTGCCCAAGATCACAGAGCTGGAAGTGGCTGAGCTGAGGTTCGAGCCTGGAGAAGGTGGCTCTGGAGTTTGGGCTCCTGGTAACTTTACTATATTGTATTTAATGCAACTACTTTGTGGATTGGGTTCTTAGGTGGTACTAGTGGTAAAGAATCTGCCTGCCGATGCAAGAGATGCAGCTTCAGTCCTGGGTCAGGAAGATCCCCTGGAGGAGGAAATGGCAGCCCACTCTAGTATCCTTGCCCGAAAAATCCCATGGACAGAGGAGTCTGGCTGGCTACAGTCCATGGGGTTGCAAAGAGTCAGGCACAACTTAGAGACTGAGTACGCAGGCACTCTATGGCTGGGATGTTTACTGTGTGCTGGTCACTATGCTGATGCCAGAGATTCAATGGTTAAACACTTATGCGTGAAGTTGCCCAAGATGTAAAGGGGAAATCAGTTATAAATGAGTGATTTCAATACCGTACCGTCAGCGCCCAGAGGCTGCAGAGTTCAGGGTTAGGAGTGGGCTGTGGATTAGAATCTCTGTTCCTCCACTTCCAAGCTGTGTGACCTTCATTCAGCATGTTAACTTACTTTTCTGTGCCTCTGTGATACCAGTACCTACACTTGAGAGCATCACAATAAGGATTAGATAAGGGAATATGGAGTGGTGGTTACCATAGTGTGATATACTACTTCAGTTTGGTTCCCAGTTCCATCACATCCTAGCTTTGTGGCCTGGAACTGATTACTTTCCGTGCCCCAGTTTCCTCATTCATAGACTGGAAATTATATTATCTACCTTGCAGAGTCATCATCAAAGAATGGGTTAATATATGTAAAGGGCTTCCCAAGTGGCTCAGGGGGTGCAGAACCTGCCTGCCAACATAGGGGACATAGGCAGACACAGGTTCAATCTTCGGATCGGGAAGATCTCCTGGATGAGGAAATGGCAACCCACTCCAGTATTCTTGCCCGGAGAATCTCATGTAGTGAGGAGCCTGGTGGGCTACAATCCATAGGGTTGCAAAGAGTCAGACACGACTGAAGTGACTGAGCTTGCACGCATGCAGTGGATGTAAAGCCCTTGCTTTATGAACATTCGTTGTGTGATAACAGGCAATATTAGTTGGGTCTGTCCTCCTGGAGATCACCGAGTGTCACTATCACTGAATACACTCTGCTCCCTCCTGCTTCCTTTGCACGTACTGTTCTCTGCACCTGAAATGCCCTTCCCTACCTTCTCCCTCAGATGGATGACAGCTCATTCTTCAAGGTCCAACTCAGTGTCCCCTATGAGCCTCTGCTGTCTTCTGCAGGGAAAATTATGCCCTCCTCTTTGCACATAGCTCTAGTTTCTAACACCCACCCTTGTCCCTGACGCAGATACTGGGGCTAAGTTCTAAGGAGACCATGACACTTTTTTCCTATTTCCTCATTGTGCTATGTTGCTTGGAATCACAGAGGACTGTGAGTAGCCTCTGAAATTAGTAATTTAAATACTAGATGTCATATAAGGAGTTGTCAGAAACTGCCACAAAACATAATACCTGTCTATTACTGAATATGCACTTAATCCACCTTTAATATCACTGTTAGCCTACTAGCTCTGCTACATATTGGCTGATGCTCTGCTGCATGCTGTTTTCCAATACAAGTCATTTGTATTCTGGTTGAGTGTGTTTTGTTTGTTTGCTTCTGAGACCCTGAGGAAAGTATAATACAGGCATTTAGCAGGCATTAAGAAACCATCTTACAGTCGATCATACTTTCTCTCGCGTTTGCATGCTTGTTATCCATTTGTTCACAGGGATTTATTATGCACCTATTATAACAATTATATATCAGAGAGTCAGGCATATGCCTGCACTCAGATGTGCAAAGAAAATGTCATTACTTTGTTTTCTAGAATTCCATAAGCATCCTAACCCCACAGATGGTGGAGAAACTTGGACATATCAATAATGGAATCTTGGCCTTTTGTGGTTTGAACAGCCTCTTGTTGGTTTACAAATTCAGTCTATCCCAGTTTTAATTCCCCAGCAGAGCTGGGTGAAGTTGCCTCTTTGGCATGACTTGATCCCTTTAGAGAAATACTCAGTTCTTCCAGTTTTCACTCTCCCCAGCTTCTCCTCCCCACGGTGGTATCTGGGTTTATAGAGACCAGCTCTGCCTTTGGGGCACTGAGGGTAGCAGAGAGGGAGGGTGCAGGCCTCCTGGCCTCATAGTGGTCTTTGGCTGGTCTCCACCAGGGGGCTGCATGCCTGACTTTGGCTGGGACCGGCTACCAAGCTTTGAGGTGTGGTCAGCCTGATCTTGTCGTGGGCACTTGGCTGATGAGCGACACTGGAGCATTACTCCGGCCATCTGTCCTCTCAGCACAGTCAAGGCCCCCAGAAGCATGGCCGGCCACCCTTGCTAACCAAGTGCCGCCTCACTCTTGCTGGTGTGTTAAACCCCCTGGGTTCTTGAGTTGTTTCCAGTCTGGCAGCCTGAATGTGAGTGGCCCCTGGCTGAAGTGTTTCTTGGCTGGATGGCAGAAGAGCCCTGCTTCTGGTTCCTTTCCTTGTCGCTCTAGAATTGAGAATGTTTCTGGAGAGAAAACTCAGGCTCTTCTGGCTGAGGCTGACAGAGTATGGGGTTGGGGGCTCCTGCAAGGAGGTCTATGCCCAGAATTCCAAATGAGGATGTGACAAAAGCCCCCACTCTCTTCATCAGCTTCTCCTCAATCCAGCAAGGGCCCCTGCTCTGACACTGCTGCTCAGAGGTGATGTCGGCAAACCCCACTTCTCACTGGCCCCTCGCCCTGCATTTCTCTCTCTCTCTTCTCTGGTAGAGAAGGTGACTTCATTCTCCATCCTCTCCAGCATGGATATCCCTACATCATGTCTTCCTCCCATGGACAGTCACCTTGTGGTTCAGCCTTAAAAGCAAAAGAGATAACCCACCCTGTCCTTTCAAAGAAACCCTATACCCCACTCCACATCTGTCAATAACATCAAAAATAATTTAGGAAAGTCTGTTTTTACTTGACACTGTGACCCTACATCAGACTCAGAAATTCCTCCGAATGTTAAAGCTGAATAATGATCCCCTGCCACTCTCATGTGCTTGCTTCTAAACTCTAGACTAAGAAGGTCTGATTTGCTCATCTGGAAAATGGGGAAATAATAGAACGCATCTCATAGGCTCTGGAGAGGGTTAAATTGGATGATGTAGATTTCATGCTCGGCCCGTGGTAGATGCTTGGTAAGTGTTCCCTGCTGTTACAGTCCTCATCCCTCCCCAGGAGGACCACATGCCAGGCAGATCACAGGGAGGTTCCAGCCAAGGAAATGCAAACAAGAGGACATTCTTCATTGTGCTTAGTCGCTCAGTCACATCCTACTCTTTGCAATGCCATGGACTGTAGCCTGCCAGACTCCTCTGTCCATGGGGATTCTTCAGGCACGAAGACTGGAGTAGGTTGCCATGACCTATTCCAGGGGATCTTCCTGACCCAGGGATTGAACCCAGGTCTCCCGCATCGTAGGCAGATTCTTTACCGTCTGAGCTGCCAGGGAGCCCAAGAATATTGGAGTGGGTAGCCTATCCCTTCTCTAGAGGATCTTCCCAACCCAAGAATTGAACCAGGGTCTCTTGCATTGCAGGCAGATTCTTTATCAGCTGACCTACCAAACAACGTACTTTAGTGTCCTTGTTCATGGAATAGGTATATCACTTGTTACATTCCATGGACCAGAGATCCAGGCGGGTGGTAAGGGAAACAGGGAGCACTCACTCTACTCCTCAGTAACCCAATGAGCACGGGATTTGAAGATTTAAAAATCAAGGCTCAGAGATGTTGAGCAATTTTCTCCAAGTTACAAAGCTAGTAAAAGATAGAGTCAGAATTTGTACCCAAGGCTTTCTCACCACATTCACTCAACTCACTATCTTCTCCAACCACACTTCCCACCTCCCCACCCCCAAGCTTTCACCTCCTATGTCTCCTGATCAATTAGAAGCTGTCTTTCATCTATGAGCAAACTAAAACTGTTCCTACTGGAAGCCACTCCATAAAAGATAGTACCAGCCTGGTCCCAGCAGACCTTCCAGGGACCCTAACTGAGTCTGGTTGGAAGGAGGGTCCCAATATTTTTTTCCTAACTGGTTTTCTTATCTTTTTCTTACTTTTTTCTTACCTTGTTTTTTTTTTTTTTTTTAAAGGAAAGAAGGGGAAATGTATCTGGGATGGGAAAATCAGTGGCGGGAAGGCAACTTGATAACTGATGATTTTCTGAGTGCTTCAGCCTGAAGGAAGCCAACAGCTGCAACATATTGGTTACATGGAAATCATTAAGTCATTCTGGGAAGGAATGACAAATGTGTGTGCCTGTGTGTGTATGGTAGACATGTGTTTACGTATGGAGCGAGGTGCCCACAGAGGGAATTGCTTCAATATTGCCTCCAGGCCAAGAGGAGGAAAAAAAAAAAAACATTGCAGAAGATTCTGAAAATTAAATTCTTGGTTAAGAGTGAAGCTTGAGCTTAAAATTTAGGGGGAAATCATCCATTCTTTGGCATCCAATCTGACAGGGACTACCTTGGCAAGAGGCAGCACAGTGGGGTGGAGCCATCCTGGACAGGGTGTCAGAAACCCCTGACTCTAATTCTTTTCTGTCAGTAACCAGGGTGTGACCCCAAAGAAGTGTCTCCTCCCTTTCAGGCTCAGTTTCAATGAGGGATTTGAGAAGGTGGTCTCTGACATCACTTCCTGTTCTGACATTCTGTCAATGTACAATAAATTTTTGTAGCATAAATTCTGAGACTGAACTTCTTATTTCTTAGCAGAGAGCTGCCTGTTCCCTTAACCCCCACCAAAATGTGTTTCCTTTAATAAAACCAAAATTTTTTATATAAATATCAATTTGCCTAGTTGCATATAATCATTCACATTCATGTTTTTGTTATGGCCCCAAACTAACTCTGCAGAGTATAAAACAGTTAAAGAAAAAGTAATTTTAAGTTAAAGTCACTTCCAGCAAAAGTGATCACATCACAGACTTGGGTGCTCGGAAGGGCTGAAGCATGTCATGGCTCATGGGACAGAGAACTAACTTCTCTAGGCTTGGCCTCTGAACTAGTAACACATGGACCTTGAGGTACCACATACTGTCCCTAGGCCATGGAGGTTCTGGCTGTCTGTTCTACATTGAGGGTATGTATTGGGGTGGGGAGTGATGGGAGGAGGAGGCAGGAGCCAGTTGTTGGTCAGACCCAGTTTGATCATCCTGATGACCTTAAAGGTATATATAATTTTCATCTCTGTCTAGAAGTAAGTGGCAGAGTCAGGACCCAAGCCAGTTCTTTTACATTCCAGTGTGCTTTTAACCAGATACTGTAATGCAGAACCTCTCAACCACAGCACATTAGCCTTCAGACTGGTTAACTGTTTGGGGTGTGTTATATGCTGAGTGTTTGTATCTCCCCAAAACTCACATGTTGAAGCCCTAACCTCCAATGTGATGGTATTGGAAAGTGGGGACTTTGGGAGTTAATTAGGTTAGATGAGATCAAGAGGGTGAGACCCTCATGATGGGATTAATGCCCTTTTAAGAAGAGGACAGAGTGAGAGATTTCTCTCTGAGCACTCACACACCTAGGAGTGGCCATGAGTCCACAGTAAGAAAGCAACTGTCTACAAACCAGGAAAAAGACTCTCACAAGGGACCCAATATGCCAGCACCTTGAACTTGGACTTCCCACCCTTCAGAACGATGAGAAATAACTGTCTGCTGCTTAAGCCACCCAGTCTATGGTAGGTAGTTACATAGCAGCTCAAGAAGACCAGGAAGGGGGCTGTCATGTACACTGTAGGCTATGTGGAAGCATCCATGGCCTCTGCCCACTAGATTCTAGTAGCACTCTTCACCAGTTATGACAAATATGTCTGGATATTGCCAAATGCTTACTGAAGGGGAAATTGTTCCTGGCTGAAAGTCACTGCTCTAATGTCACTTCAAGAAAGGAGGAGAAGATGGCAGCAACAAGGTCTGTACAACATGATGCTCAAATTCAGGTCTTAAAAATGAGCCCAGAGATTGAGCTGGGTTGGCATCAGTGGCAGTTAGGGAAGCATGGAGCAAGTCAGGAAGGTGGCATGCAGTTCCATGACTTGAGATGTAAACAACATAAGGAGTCTAAAGCACCTTCTTGGGATGAGATTCCAAGAATGACCAAGTTGGCATTCATGCAAGCAGGCACCAGTCATCCTTACTTTCATTCATTCACTCAAGAACCATGTATCCAAGGCTTGCTGAGTTCCAAGGACAGAGCTGGCCCTGGGGAGCCAAGATGAGTGAGCAGACATTCTAAGGAGAGAGATAGGCATGTTGACCATGGTACACTTATCAACAACTTTACCCAGATGTCAGCTGGAGACCTCCTGACCCTTTAGGATCCAAGGCAGATTCCTTGGCCTCCCTCACATGTTGCTAATCCTCAGGTAGACTCATCTTCTTCAGAACCCATGGCTGTCCATGACTGTTCTCTTCCAGCACATCAACTGCAGTGTAAGCTCAACTGTTTCTCCTTCTCCCATCATAGGCAATAATCTGCCACCAAGGATGGTGTCTTTAGTGGGCTCCTGACCTCCTTAATGAGGTCCCAAGGGGGAATCTCATCTCACAAGGCACAGCCTTCATCTTGTTGGTCTTCTCTGCTCTCTTATCTCCCCTCCTCAGCCCTCTCCCAGTTCACCAGCATCTCCAGTTTCTTCTCCTCTTCTATTCAGGGCATTCCCTACTACCTATAAGGCCCTGGCTCCAGCTGACCCCAGGAACTTAGGAAGATCTCTTTCTATCCTAATCAGTCAGTTACTGAGGTATTTCCACCACAAAAAAATTCCCTCTCTAAGTAAAACTATGGAAGCAGTCATTATAAAGTAATAAAATAAATTCATATTAGTGTAGTAATTCTTGGTATTATAGTAATATTTTTGTTCTCTCTAATATTAAGCATTGAGCTAAGTGCTTAACATGCATTTATCTGCTTTAGTGATAGGACCAGATCATTACAATGCTGTGCAAAAAACACACAGCAAAGTGCTTTTGACTACACTCGCAAAGCAACCTCCAGCTTTTTTGGCACCAGGGACCAGTATTGTGGAAGACAGTTTTTTCAAGGATTGGGAATAGGGGGATGGTTTGGGGATAATTTAAGAGTATTGTGGAAACAGTGGCTGACTTTATTTTTCTGGGCTCCAAAATCATTGCAGATGGTGACTGCAGCCATGAAATTAAAAGACGCTTACCCCTTGGAAGAAAAGTTATGACCAACCTAGATAGCATATTCAAAAGCAGAGACATTACTTTGCCAACTAAGGTCCGTCTAGTCAAGGCTATGGTTTTTCCAGTAGTCATATATGGATGTGAGAGTTGGACTGTTAAGAAGGCTGAGCACCGAAGAATTGATGCTTTTGAACTGTGGTGTTGGAGAAGACTCTTGAGAGTCCCTTGGACTGCAAGGAGATCCAACCAGTCCATTCTGAAGGAGATCAACCCTGGGATTTCTTTGGAAGGAATGATGCTAAAGCTGAAGCTCCAGTACTTTGGCCACCTCATGCGAAGAGTTGACTCATTAGAAAAGACCTTGATGCTGGGAGGGATTGGGGCAGGAGGAGAAGGGGACGACTGAGGATGAGATGGCTGGATGGCATCACTGACTCGATGGACGTGAATCTAAGTGAACTCCAGGAGTTGGTGATAGACAAGGAGGCTGTGCGTGCTATGATTCATGGGATTGCAAAGAGTCAGACATGACTGAGCGACCGGACTGAACAAGAGTATTGTATTTATTGTGAACTTTATTTCTATTGTTATTACATCAGCTCCACCTCATATCATCAGGTATTAGATCTGAGAAGCTGAGAACCCCTGCCTAGAGTTCCAGTCCCAGAACTATCTCTTTTTTTGTTTGTTTAATTTTATTTATTTGTCTGTGTTGGGTCTTAGTGTGACACACTGGATCCTTAGTTGCAGCATCTGGGATCTAGTCCCCTGACCAGGGGTTGAACCCAGGTCCCCTGCATTGGGAGTACAGAGTCCTAGCCACTGGGTCACTAGGGAAGCCCCAACATTGTCCCTTAATAGCTGTGTTAGTTTTGGTTTTAACTTCATTCCTCTGAGCCTCTTGTTTTCTTCTTCATTTATAAAAGAGGGATAATGAAATATCATCCACTTCAGGTTGTCATGAGGATTGAGAGGGTAAATTAAAGTGGAAAGTGCTCCAAACAGTGCCTAGCACTTCCTATGAGCTCAGTAAACATTGGTTGTTATTGTAATCACTAAAGAATAGAGAGATTTGGGGTTGAGTCTGCAACAACTCACAGGACAGGGGAATTAGAGGAAGAGAGCTATAGCCAGAGTTTGCCCCCAGGAATATCTGATGCCCTGAATTTTATGCAATCAGATCCTGCTGACCATGCCTTCCCAACTCTGTCAGCCTTCCCTCTTGGCTTTCCCCATTGATTTTTTTCATTCCCACAAGGCTCAGTGAGACACTTGGGAAAATATTTTCCAAAATAAATTTCAAGTCATTATTTGACCCAAACCACCCAATTCTGTGGCCCAACCCTGTCTACTAATGTTACCGCCCTTTTCCTATTTAGACTGAGGTTTATACCGACCAGCCTTCACCAGGGCTTCCCTGTCCTGCCACCTCCTGCCTGAGTCATCCCGTGATGTCACAATCCTAGATTTATGATATTGGCCAGCGTGGTCTCAGGGATGACTATAGACAGGCCCAGACTGAAGCACAGCTGTGAAGCCAGTCACATGGCATTCCACCACCTCCCACCCCTTTCTTTCATGATGTAATGGAAAGAGATGTTCTGGGAATCAGACAGAACAGGGTTGCTTCCAAGCTCTGCTCTTTCCTTTCTGTGTGATCTTGGACCAGAGGGCTTATGAAGTCTCAGTTTCCTCATTAGTAAATGGGGATGTTGGAGGATCAAATTAAAAAGCCTAAGTATAAGCACTTGAGCTGGTACATAACAGGGGTCATCAGCATCTTAGTGCCACAACTGTGATGCCTTGCAAAACAGCCTAAAACTCAGTGGCTTTAAAGATAACCATTAATCTTTCTCTTGCTGCTGGGTGGGGATTGGCTGGTCTAGACAGGGCCTTGGAGAAGGAAATGGCAATCCACTCCAGTAAACTTGTCCAGAAAATTCCATGGACCAAGGAGCCTGGCAGGCTACAGTCCACAGGGTTATAAAAGATGCAGACACGCCTGAGCAACTAAACAAGCCTGGGCCTAACTAGACTTGGCTCCACGTGGACCAGCAAGCTAACCAGGGCACATTGTCAGCATGGCAAGTGCAGAGGTACAAGAGGCCATGCCCAAGCACACAAGCTCATGCTAAGCCTCCACCAGATATCTACTGGTATCCTGTTGGCCAAAGCAAGTCAAATGACCAAGCCTCAAATTAAGGACAGGGGACATATATGTCTCCTTTAGTGGGAGAAATTACAAAGTTACCTGCCAAAAGGTATTGGTTCAGAGAAGCAAAGACAGTTAGGAACAGTGATGCAAAATAGTACAGGAGATGATCAGAAATCTTTCTTTCCTTATTTTTACTTTTCTCCATACCCAGGGCCTCTTGGTTTCACTTCATGCTCTTAAAACTCACCATGAAAAAGGAATGTAAAATCACACTCATTATATACAAGTCCATTGACTGTCGGATAGCACCTCAGCATTTAAAGAGTGCTTTTCCAACAAAAAACGTAATTGCTCACGTTAGTGTTTACTGTGCAGCAGGCTCTGTGTTCAGCCTCTACTTGGTGTACTTTATATCATTTAATCCATGCAGCAACCCCACAATGCAGGTGGGAGGACATTCTCATTTTATTGCTAATGAAACCAAAGCTTTGAAATCAGTTCAAGGTCATTTAGCTAATAAGTCCCAAAGAGGGCCTTACAAAGTCAGATTTCCAATGAAGATATATCACACCACTCCATTAAAACCCTGAGGGCAGGGTTCTCACTGGGACCAAAATTTTAAGTCTGAGTTTCCTCAAACTTCAATCATCAGTCACCAACTTTACAATTTTTACCATATTTATGTATTATCTATACTATATATATATGGAGTAGGAAATGGCAACCCACTCCAGTATTCTTGCCTGGAAAATTCCACAGATAGAGGAGCCTAACAGGCTACACTCCGTACGGTTGCAAAGAGTTGGACACAACTGAGCACGCGCACAGATACTGTGTATAATAATATAGTTGCTGATTATTCTTTAAATATGGTACATTTTAACTTAAATTTGTTCTAACATAAACTCAGTATGACTACTGTAAGTGGAAAATCAGTGTCTCCTGCCAGAAACAAAGGATGGTAATCACTAAAAGATTTACAAAAACAAAGCAAAGTTATGATATGCATGCCAGAAACTCTTGCCTGCTGTGAGTACCAAGAGAAAGTTACAGGTTTGCAGGTATGGAGAACAAACACTTAAAGAGCACCAAACTGAGACTCTCCTTGATGGAATCTGAAGGCTTGAAAATTGCTTGAAAAGGAAATGACCTTCTCACCATGTGCTTCAGTCTATTTGATACATAGTTTAGTTGGTAAAGAATCTGCCTGCTATACAGGAGACCGTGGTTCTATTCCTGGATTGGGAAGATCTCCTGGAGAAGGGATAAGCTACCCACACCAGTATTCTTGGCTTCCCTTGTGGCTCAGCTGGTTAAGAATCTGCCTGCAATGTGGGAGACCTGGGTTCGATCCCTGGGTTGAGAAGATACCCTGGAGAAAGAAAAGGCTACCCACTCCAGTATTCTGGCCTGGTGAATTCCATGAACTAAGTCCACGGGTTCACAAAGAATTGGACACAACTGAGCAACTTTCACTCACTTCACTCACTAATCCAAGCATCACCAAAAGTCATTACGGGAACTCCAGCCCAGCTTCATATATCTACAGCCTTAGAGGAAGAATCCTCAGTAAGTGCTGAGAAAATACCTTCAAGGGACCTTCCTAGAGGTCCTTCAGTCCCTCCCCTACTGACCACTTGGATTTGGTCTTCATAGACCTGAACGAGAGTTTATTTGATGGCATCTTCTAAGGGCAAAGGCCAGTTTTGTAGTGATATAGAGAATAAGTGGAAGAGAGAAAACCCAGACATGTCAAGCAGCTGAGCAGACCAGTCCCAAGCCTTTGGCAATGATAGGGGTATACAGATCTGGGCTGATTCCAGTCCAAGGGAGTTTCCTTGATTCCCCAGGCAAGCAAGACAGGGGACTTCAGGAGAGTCCGCCCTCATCTTTCATCCTGATGACTTCTTACTGTCCATGCAGAATGGCTCACCAAAAACCTCTCCCTCAAGCACAACAGGTGTCCACACACACTGACTGTTCTGCCTGAAATATCCACCATTATCATGTCTCCTCCAGCACAGAACCAGAGAGGGGACATTGTTAGGTGCCATCACTGTTTTCCTACAATATCTGCCTCAATCCTTCCCACCATTTCTTTGTTTCTCAGGCTCTGCTCACAAAGGCAGTCCTACCAGAAGTGCCTCAATCCTTCAATCATACCTCAGAAAACCTTGCCCAGAGTCTGCAAGGACTGGTAGGCCTTCTCAAGGCCTTCCTGCTTTGGTAGCACTGCCTTTGCAACCTTCCTGGAGCACCTCTTATAGTACATTCTGTTCTGTCTTTATTCATCTATTATCCCTAAAAGATTTGTGCAGAGAGGTCCTCAAGAAATGTTGAAACCTCAAATATAAATGTCTGTTAAAATCACCAGCACTAAATCAGCATGTGAGTAGGAATCTCAGTCCACCACCATCTCAGGAAGACTCAGAAGCAAGAAATGGGACTGGGTTTTTCTAAGGTTCAACTTACTTCCTATTTCAAACATCAGGATGGATGTAACTCAGAAATCTCTCCCCTTCTCCCAAAGTTATGCCAAAGATTTGGAGCTTAAGTTAGTTCTGAAGGTTTAGGAGGCAAGAGTCAATGTCGGTATTATTGAGCCAAGAGATGTGCATTGCCCGTGGTCCTCAGCTGATGGTCCACACAGTTCGAACCTAGTCCATTTCACCCCTGGGTTCCTTTCAGGTCTCTCTGTTGCATCTGTGCCCTCCTGGATGCACAGGAATCTTTCTGCTCTTCTCAGACCTCTTTTAGACACAGGAAATTCTGTTGGAGGCTCTATCCACCTTGGCATTTCATGTAGCAATCTCTTCTCTAGAGTCTTGCTCCCTCCCCAGTGATGTATTCTGCCAGAAAATTGTGCACTTGTCCTCTGTGCACCTGAACGTCATGAAACCTACCTGGGGATTGCCACCTACCCCAGGGCTCATGCTCCGGAAGTAGGTACACCGGCCCCCATCTTCTTCCCCTGAAAATGTCCCCCTTTACAGTTTCACCTCCTCATTTCCCCTCTCCCCAAGGACTGGGGAATCCTTCTCATCTGAGGTGAGAGGCCTTGCTCTCACTCGGCCTATTTCTCCTGAATCTCTGCCGAATCTGTGGTCCAGGGTCATTTCAGTTTTCCTAAGGACTTGGGTTTTTGAACTCAGAAGCCAGGAGGTGCTTCCTCTCCTCTCTGTATTCTATGGTCACATCCCTTTCCTGAGGCAGTGACCGCAGCACAGACTAGCTCCTCAATGGGGGAGAGTCTCAAGAGACAAAAGGACAAACTAGGTAAAAAAAAGTTACTACTTTTCAGAAATATCGTCCAGCCTCACAAACATTAAAGAAAATGAAAGCACATGTTACTTTTAGGGAAATAAGTTAATACAGACAGGTTGAAGATACAAGGGTGTATTTTCCTACCATTCCTAGACCCTTAATGAATGAATAATATTAGTCTCTCAGTCGTGTCTGACTCTGTGTGACCCTATGGACTGTAGCCCGCCAGGCTCCTCTGTCCATGGGATTCTTCAGGCAAGAATACTGGAATGGGTTGCCACGCCCTCCTCCAGAATACTGAAATGGGTTTCCATGCCCTCCACCAGGGGATCTTCCCAACCCAGGGATCGAACTCATGTCTCCTGCATCTCCCGAATTGCAGGCAGATTCTTTACCATCTGAACCCCCAAGGTTAGCTCTCTGTTAACTATTCTTTGACTTTAGGAAGGATACTGGTGCCTTCTCATCTTTTAAGAAAAGTATCCTGAAGGAAGGAATGAAAGTGAAAGAAAGAAAGAAAGTGAAGTCACTTGGTCATGTCCGACTCTTTGCTACCCCGTGGACTATAGCCCACCAGGCTCCTCTGTCCATGGATTTTCCAGGCAAGAATACTGGAGTGGGTTGCCATTTCCTTCTTCAGGGGATCTTCCCAACCCAGGGATTGAACCCAGGTTTCCCACATTGCAGGCAGATGCTTTAATCTCTGAGTGGAATGTCATTGTCAAAACTCCCATTTTTACCCTGAGCATATTTTCTCAAACTTGGAAACTGCTTCTCTCCTCCACACTGTCCCTGTTGCCATCTTCTTCCTCCCTAACTGCTTCATACCACAAGGTTTAAAATCATTCTCAAGAACTGAGCTGGGTACGGAGGTGAGAGAGGACTGGGAGGCACAAAGGCTTGGTGATTCCAAAAAGAGACCTGTCCCAAGTTTCCCTCCCTTTTCCGGGAACAGCCAGAGAAAGAGGAGAAAGTCATCCAGGCTTCGACACCAGGAGGCCCCCACGCAGCCTCCCCAGGAGTGAAAGGAGGGAGCAGGCAGGAGGTAGAGAGAGGCTGCTTATGCTATTCCAGCGGGGATTTCTTCACTTCTGGCAGGCTCCAGTACACAAGCCTGTTTGTTTAGGAGGGAAAGGAATGTCATTGATTGCCTTGGTGGTGGCGGTGAGGGGAAAACAAAAATAATCTGCCCAGCGATTCACTCTGTTTCCTGTGCATGTGTCTGTGTGTGTGAGTGTCCGTCTACAAGACTAGTGAAGCTCCCTGCTTGTTTGGACCATTAAAGATAACTTTGGAAGAGGTAGATGGAGCCAGAGCTGCTGAAAAGGCACCCCAAGGGCCCCCAACACTCACCTGGCAGAACAGCTGCCACCTGGCACCCAGAAGAAGGACCTTTATCCTCAGTTGTAGCTTCTGGGAGTGACGGGGGGCACCTCCCCCCTCCCTGCCCTGCTCCTCTGCTCTCTCTGCCAAGCACTCTCCACTGCCACTGTCTAGTCTTTGGATGTGTGGCTTGCAGCGCCCTCCCTTTCTGTCTCTCATCTCCCGGGTAAACTGGGCGCCTCCCTGAAGGGTAGTAACTCAATCCAGTTATTCTCTTGTTTGTTCTGCCTAGCACAGTCTGCACACACAGGAGGTATTTGTTGTATTTGTGGAGTGAACTCTGCCTTCTATCTTTCTCCTTTAATATTTCTTTCCTCCCACCATCTGTCTTATCTCTTCTTTGAGCATATTCTCTCACTTAATGCTCTGAACAAATAAGCACTGCTATCCCCATTTTACAAATGAGAAGGCTCAGCTCAAGGTCAGTTCATTCAGCTAGTGAAATATTGGAGCTTTGAAATATTAGGATTTGAACATGGGCCCTTCTGATCTCTTCCCACTACAGCTCTCTCCCCCCAGCCCTTCCTCTGTTCTTCATTTCTCTTTCCTTTCCGAGCCTGCTCTTGCCGACCCCCACACACCTACAAGTTCTAGAGACTTTGCTCAATGATTTCAAGGACTTTCTGGGTCTCCAGTAGAGGACGTAAGAATACCCTTGAGGAATGACTCGGTGGCAAGAAGAAAGAGTGAGAATAAACTTCACGCCGATCTCTGCTCAAATCTCAACCCTTAAAGAGGGTCTTCCTGTTCCTTTTTTTAAAACTCACCTTTTAAAATGAAAATTGTGTGCATATTTTATCATGTTCATAATGAATCCACATAATCACACTAGTATAATTTTTAAATAAATAGAAAAACCACAAATAACTAATCATATATTGAGATGCATCTTCAAATGTTTTGACAGGACCCATCACAGTTTTGTGCCTCAGATTACACTTCTGGAGTATGGAGTAAGTCCTTACCATATGAGATTGTCCACAGGAACTGCTCCGGGAGTGGGCATTCCCACCTCTGGGGGCCTGGGAGGGGCCGTCTGCAGCCCTGTGAATCCTGCAGAGTTTAACTTGGAAAAACCAGAAATGGATTCCTCAAAAGTGGAGTCCCTCACCTCCATCAGAGGGACTTGTTTGTGCATGCAGGCCAAGTTGCTCCAGTCATGTCTGATTCTTTGTGACCCTATGGACTGTAGCTCACCAGACTCCTCTGTCCATGGGGTTCTCCAGGCAAGAATACTGGAGTGGGTTTCCATGCCCTCCTCCAGGGGATCTTCTCTACCTAGGGAGTGAACCCACAGCTCCTATGTCTCCTGCATTGGCAGGCGTGTTCTTTACCACTAGCACCACCTGGGAAGCCCCAGGGACTTATTAAAGGTATCTTAATAACAGCTTTTTTGAGGTTTAATTCACATGCCATAAAATTCACCCATTGAAAAAATATAATTGACTTGTGTGAGGGGGGACCTTTTAGTTTTGGTTTGCATTTCTTGAATAATTAATAATGTTGAGCATCTTTTCATGTGTTTGTTGGCCATCTGTATGTCTGCTTTGGAGAAATGTCTATTTAGATCTTCCCCCCATTTTTTGATTGAGAAACCCCATATCTTTTAAGAAGTCACTCCTCATTCCCTTCTCTTCCTCCTCCCCCCAACCCTAAGCAGTCACCAATTTGCTTTCTGCCCCTATGGATTTGCCTTTTCTGGACAGTTCATAAGAATAGAATCATGCAATATGTGTCTGGCTTTTTTTTTTTTTTCTTTAACATAATTTTTGAAGGTTCATTCATATTGTAGCAGGTATCAGTACTTCATTCTTTTCGTGGTTGAATAATATTCTTTTGTCTGGATATGCCATATTTTGCTTATCTATTTATCCATTAATGAACATCTAGATTATTTCTACCTTTTGGCTAATATGAATAAGGCTGCTATGAACACCCTTTCACAGCTTTTGGGGTGGATGTAGATATCTAGGCGTGGACTTGCTGGGTCAAGGCTGAAATAAGCATGTTAGCAAACTCCCAAGGGATTCTGAAGTAGACTTGAGCATTAGAACCTCTGGGCTCAAGGAGGCCCATGTTCATTTTAATCACATACCAGATGACCAGTTAGGGGGAGGCCGGATGGCTAGATAGCATCACCAACTCAATGGACATGAATTTGAGCCAACTCCGGAAGAGAGTGAAGGACATGAGAGCCTGGCGTGCTGCAGTCCATGGGGGTCGCAAAGAGTAGTACACGACTTCATGACTGAACAGCGACGACAAACAAGCCCTGGCTGACTGCCTGCAATTTAATCACCATCAGGTGATATTTGTGCATAATTTAGTTAGGCTTTTCTCCTATGTGATATGATGCTGTGGAACCACATTTAGTCTGCACAACCAGTCTGAGAGGCCAGTATGATTGCCCCCATAAAATTGCAAAGAGGCAGAGGTGAGCCAACACCCAGGTGTACCCAGCTTCAGGGCAAAACAGGGCCTCCTGCCTTGTGAAGGTTCCCCAACACTTCCCTGTAATATCTCTTCTGACTCTGTTTTCTAAATCAAAGATCAATCCATGTATGTGTAAGAACTGGTCACGGTCTCACAGCATCTGTGTGAAAACGGAGCTATTGCTATCCTTATTTCACAGATGAGGAACCTGAGGCACAGAGAGGTTAGGAGACTTGTGCCAGGTCACCCAGCAAGCAAGCAGGGGTGTAAGGACATAAACCAAGCCGTCTGGCTCTAGAGATCTTGCTTTAACCCAGCACTCCATTTTACCTCTGACATGATTAGAACCTCAAACTCCCCAGGCAGAGCAAAGCAGTGTTCAACAAATGTTAATTAATTGTTGCTTTTAGTTCAGTTTTCTCAGGCTGCACACTTCAGCCTCTGCACAGCGTGACTCAGGCTTATGGTGGGGGCTAGACAGGGAAGAATAGCTCCATTTTTATTGTTTTATAAACTGGGATACTGGGTACAGTTCAATTCTTTCTCAAAAAAGGGAACCTCTGCTTTTAAAAAAAAAAATGTAAAACTGCCTATCTGATCCAGTCATCTCGTTTTTTAGCTAAAGAAGTTGAGGCCCAGCAATAATGAGCAACTAGTCCAGAGTCACACAGCAAATCAGGGATAGAATTGAGCCATGGTCTGGGTTTCCTAACACCCATTGAAAGAGCCTGTTGCTCTTTTTAGGGATTCCAGATGTCCAAGGGAAAAAAAAAAGGAGGAAATCAAAGATCCTAAGTTAAGTTTTTTGTCCAGTCCCAAATATATTGAATATTTGGCCATGGTTGCCCACCCAAGGTCAAATTCACCATTATTGAACCTCACTGCAAAAGAAGGGAGGTCAAGGTGTCAAGTCCATTTATTAATTGCCTATCACAGGGGCACCCACTTTTAAACTGGACCTTCTGTCTCACCAGTGACTGGAGAAGGTGGTAACGCCAGGCCCAGCAAAATAATGTTGACTTTCTAACAAGTCTTGTCAGGTTCTCAGCAGGCTCCCTCAGAATGAAAAGATGGCTCATTTTTCATTAGGAAGATATTCAGAATTCCAGATTCCTCCTATATCAGTACTTTTATGGAAAAAAAATTATGTATGTAGAGTTTCAAGTTCGAAAACACTTGTATTTCTGGAGGCATTGAGGAGCTCCTAATACTTTAAAGCAGGGGACTAGACAATAGGGCTTTTTCTTTTTTTCTCTCATTTCTTAAATTTTAAAAAAAAAGGTAATTCAATTATAACAAAAGGATTAATAAACTTTGGGTTCACTTCAGGTGATTCCTGAAATTCCTGGACTTGTTTGGGCATCGCTGACGTCCATCATATCCCCCTGGTTCTAGAGAGCAGATTCCTAGAGGACAACCCCCAAGCAGTGGGTTTCTGCATAAGGTGACTCAGTCCTCCATTCAGCTCATACCTGCTGAGCACCTGCAAGGAGCCAGGCACTGAGCCAGGGGCCAGGAAATTCACCATCAGCCGAAACCCAGGATTACACCAGGAACCTGTAAAGTTTCTGGCAAACATTTGCTCTGCTTTCCCTAGACATCCTTCCTTCAAATCTTTGACCCCACTGTCTCTATGGATATGCCCTGATTTGGGTCGAAAGGACAAAGGCAGTGTTGATGCCATATCAGCTACAAATAAATGCCCTAATCTGTCAAATTCACTTGAGATTAGGAGCCATTTATTTTAACTAATACCTACTGAGCCCTCCAAATATATGCCAAATACAGTGTCAGATTTTGAAGATGAAAATTAAAAAGGTGGAAGATAGTGACTAGAGATAGATAGATAATTGATTGATAAATAAGGAGCACAGAGTGAGTGCTCCTGATAGACATCATTTCTGTCAAGAGTGGAAAGGTAGAGGTGGGAAGAGGGTTCCCCTAGCCAGGGGAAACCAAGAGGTGCTTCCTGGAGAGGAGGCGATGCCTGGGGGCAGTCCTAAAGGATGAATAGGGGTTAGATGAGGAAGAGGGTACAAGTGAGCAAAAGGAGAACAGGTGAGCAAAAGCCTGGGAAGCCGTGAAACCCCTCGAGGTAGAGAGGGAACCACAAACACTTGTGTTGGTGGAGACTGGCCGGGTGACTTCACGAGGCAGCAGAGTGATCAGTCGTGCACTTCAGCTTGTAGCTGAAAGTCCTTTTTCCAGACTTCAATGCCTTTCCATTTCCTTCCACCACAGATGTCCAAATCTATTGTCCACACAGTCCCGCCCAAGGCTAAAGGCTGCCCCCGGCCATCATGATGCCCCCTGTTTTTCCTAATGCCTAAGCACTTGGGACCTGCCTTGCTTTGAGGTCCTTTCTTCATACTGCCTTAGGATTCCAAGAGAAGTCAAGTGCTTAGGCGATAGTGGAAGATGGCCTCACCTTGGTTTCAGAAATCCTGGGGTATAAACCAGGGACACTGCCATATACTAATTGTGTACTCTGCCCTCTGAGCCTGTTTCCTCAGCTAAACCTTAGGGGCAACAAAATCATTTCAGCCTTACAGAATCAATAGATATGTCAAATCAGAAAATTAACACAAAGTGCTCCATAAAAATAGCTAGTGCATTAATTATTACTCTGGACCTAATACTAACTGCTTTGTATGATGTCAAATCTATTAATCCTTCCAACAGCCCTATAGGGCAAAGTGCCATTATTTCTCCATTTGATATGTGAGGAAACCAAGGTACAGTGTGGAAGAAGTCATTTGCCCAAAGTCTATGTGAATGAGCTGGGATAGAACCTGAGGGTTAGAGTTCCGCAGCCAACACTGTGGACACCAGATAAACTCTCAAGTGCTAGCCAAAGGCCATGTATTATATTAGTGTCCACAGCTGTCCAGTGAACAAATGGAAGTGAGTGCCAAAGACATCCACAGCAGTCCTGGGTCTTACAAAACCTGAGTGCATTACATGAATAGAAAATGAGGCTAAGAAAACACAGCAAAGCAATTATAGCCCTGGCGTTTTGGTTTATTTCTCTGCCAGTAATATATCATTCCTTGAGTCAAGCTGAAAATAAATAGAAGCTTAACGAGGACTTGCCAAACAGATGCATGAAGGGCTTCTGCCCCAGCACTGAGTCAGTCAGTTCAGTCACTCAGTCATGTCCAACTCTTTGCAACCCCATGGATTGCAGCACACCAGGCTTCCCTATCCACCAACTCCTGGAGCTTGCTCAAACTCATGTCCATCGAGTTGGTGATGCCATCCAACCATCTAACCTTCTGTCGTCCCCTTCTCCTCCTGCCTTCAATCTTTCCCAACATCAGGGTCTTTTCCAATGAGTCAGTTTTTACATCAGGTGGTCAAAGTATTGGAGTTACAGCGTCAGCATCAGTCCTTCCAATGAATATTCAGACTGATTTCCTTAGAATTAACTGGTTTGATGAGTGTCTTGCCCCTTGAGCACGAGCTACCGATGCGCAGTCACAGAATCGGAGGGCAGGAAGGAACTGCGGAGATCATCTGGCCCATTCCTGATAGCTGACACACAAAAAGTTAAGACTTCAAAGGGAATGTGTCTTGCCCAAGGTCATACTGCTATTTCCCATTAATTTAGGACTTAGCAAATACTTCATACTTACAAACACAGTCTCGTTTATGCATGAAAGAGTTAGTAATTTTTCTGAGGTCACAGAGCTATCAGATGTCAGCTCTGGCATTCTAAATGTCTAGGTAAGAGCTCCAACAGCTATAGCATGCTGCCCAAACGGGAGAATATCCCCATGTCCAAGTTGCCAGCTCAAGTCTCTTTTCTTAACACCAAGCTGCCACCTCCTGTGTCCTGGGAGATTCACCACCCACTCCTCCTTCCACATCCTGGCTGCCAGTGCTGGAATACCCAAGGCTCTGTGATGTGCCTGGTGACATGGGAGCACAGCCATTCACACATTCCAACACTCCTGCATTGTTCAACAAAGCCACTAGTCCAAGAGTTGCTGTAACACCTTTATCTGCAAAGGCAGCCCCCATCTGCCAATCTACAGCGACAGTCTGGCGCCTGGTAAACCAACAGAAGGGGCAGTGAGATCCTGGCCCTTCACTATCTGATTTGTTTTTGTAGGAGGTAAAATTAAGAGCCAAAAGCAAATTCCTCACCTCACAGGCTAATCATTTCCTGCCTTCAGTGACATAAAAAGAGTTCTCACTTGGGCAAAGCAGACTTTAAGGTAAAGGATCTAAAGTCTGATTACTCCAGGTTCAGATATTGCATTGCCACTTATGGCTGTGTGATCTTGGGCAAGTGACTTACCCTTTCTGGGCCTCTGTAACTTCATCTATTAAGCAAAAGTCTTAACGGTACCGACTTCATACAGTCCTAGGAAGAATAAAGAGGTAATCAGTGAAGATGTCTAGTACATGATCGCTGTTCATAAAAAATATAAGTTCTGCTGAGACCTTAGGAAAGACCCAGCACTTCTGCGGCCCATCTTTGAACACCCAGCGTTGCATCAGGTAGTTTCCAAAGGTCCTTCTGCTCTGAGGATCTGTGAATTACTTGACTCTGGGTGAATTTTGATTCCCTTTTCCTTGTCCCTGAAGGAGCTTCAGGCTCCACAGTCATAAGCGTTAAATAGAGCTGTGCAGATATGCTCAGATGACTTAAAGGCCTGTCAGTCAGTCAGTCAGTCAGTTCAGTCTCTCATTTGTGTCCGACTCTTTGCAACCCCATGAACTGCAGCACGCCAGACCTCACTGTCCATCACCAACTCCCGGAGTTTACCCAAACTCGTGTCCATCAAGTCAGTGATGCCATCCAGCCATCTCATCCTCTGTCGTCCCTTTCTCCTCCTACCCCCAATCCCTCCCAGCATCAGGTTGTTTTCCAATGAGTCAACTCTTCATGTGAGGTGGCCAAAGTACTGGAGTTTCAGCTTCAACATCAGTCCTTCCAATGAACAACCCAGGACTGATCTCCTTCAGAATGGACTGGTTGGATCTCCTTGCAGTCCAAGGGACTCTCAAGAGTCTTCTCCAACACCACAGTTCAAAAGCATCAATTCTTCAGCACTCAGCTTTCTTCACAGTCCAACTCTCACATCCATACATGACCACAGGAAAAACCATAGCCTTGACTAGATGGACCTTTGTTGGCAAAGTAATGTCTCTGTTTTTGAATATGCTATCTACGTTGGCCCTAACTTTCCTTCCAAGGAGTAGGCATCTTTTAATTTCATGGCTGCAGTCACCATCTGCAGTGATTTTAGAGCCCAAAAAATAAAGTCTGACATTGTTTCTACTGTTTCCCCATCTATTTCCCATGAAGTGATGGGACCAGATGCCATTTTCTTAGTTTTCTGAATATTGTGCTTTAAGCCCACTTTTTCTCTCTCCTCTTTCACTTTCATCAAGAGGCTTTTTAGTTCCTCTTCACTTTCTGCCATAAGTGTGATGTCATCTGATATCTGAGTTATTGATATTTCTCCCAGCAATCTTGATTCCAGCTTGTGCTTCTTCCAGCCCAGTGTTTCTCATGATGTACTCTGCACATAAGTTAAATAAACAGGGTGACAGCCTTGACGTACTGTAGAGCTGAAGATTTCAACAAGTGTAAAAAAATGACACTTCAAGCATCATCTGACCTTTGAAGGCATCTCAAAATGCCTCTTGGTCCAGAGTCAGCGTTAGTGTTGGTATCAGCATTGCTGTTGAATTCAGGGTCAAGTTTGGCCTCCAGAGGCTCGGCAGTGTAATATGTTAGACATACAAGTTTTCAGGTGAAACATACCTGTATCTGGCTTCCCATTGAAAATTAGGACGTGCACTGCAGCCCAGGAAGGAGCCAGCACAAAGAGGTCTGATCTTTCTTCTGACAGCAGGAAAAACTCATTGAAAGATTTTAAGCAAGAAAAGGTGCCTAAGAGGGAATTTTCTGGAGTGATGGAAATGTGTTCTATTTGATTAAGTGGTGGTCTTACAGCTGTGCACGTTTACAAACAGTTATAGTCAGGAGTATCCTCTGGAGAAAGGCATGGCAATCTACTCCAGTATTCTTGCCTGGAGAATCCTATGGACAGAGGAGCCTGGTGGGCTACAATCCATAGGGTTACAAAGAGTCAGATATGACAAGCAACTTAATCATGAATGCATGGAACCATACTCTTTAGAGGTATTCATTTTACTGTATGTAAACTATACCTCAATTTTTTTAAATAGAAAAATGTGCCCTGCCTAATAATAAGAGCAGAGTGGAGACTCAGATCCACAAAAGGCCAGGATTAGGGTGAAGCAAGTGAGGCAAGAACATACAAGCACACAGTCAGATCCTGCCTTTATTTTACATGTTGGTATGTTGTCTATCATGAACTTAATTGCATTGATTTTTATTTTAAAAAACATTGCACTCCAATATGTATTTTGATTACTTAGTTTGAGATTTTGTATCTGAGGCAAGTGCCTTCCTCTCCTCACCCTAGTCACAGCCAGGCGACCCAGCCCTAGTCCTCTCCAGGGCACATGCTCTTAACCACTGTGCATGTGGCTTCCCTCTCCCATTCAGCAGCCCCATTATGGTTTCAGGAGCTTTGAAGAAGAAGGAACGTGCAGAGAGATACTTAAACAAGGAGCTAGACAAGATTGTAACAGAGACTCCCAGGGCTTGGCTCTGGCAAAATATAAAGAAAAACGTTTAGAAAGTGTTTCAATAAATCTGTGCATGACACTAAAAATAGTGAGAGAAGCAGGAGCTGGTGGGGCCTGGATGCTAGTGGGAGGTTAGCTACTCTTGGAAAAAGGAATTCCCACTAGCCTACACCCCTCCACCTGGTGTTGCCCACTGGACAAAGCCTGAGTTGGCTGTCCCAGGGCTCTGACCCAGGGAGTCAGCCTCTTTCTTAGCTGTGTTTGTAATTTTCAGCCACTCAACACAAACATTTTGATGATGGTTTGTATATATTGATATTATAACAAGGACAGCAAATGACTCTATGCATTGCACAGTACTTCAGAGTTTGTAAATGCTTTTACATATGTTGCCCAGATGTTAGCTGGGCCTCTCTCCTTGCCTTTCAGAGATCTAGATGTAGTTTTCTTGGCTCCTTACCCATTTCACGATCTCCTGGGAGATCTATGCAATGCCGGGAAACCTCTACTTGTACTTCCAGGGGTGCTATTCTGCCATCACTGACCTGGGCCCCAACTCGAACCTAAACAATTCCTGATTATACTGGGTTTCACCAGGATTTGGGGAATACACAAGAAGGGTAGCACCTGGGGACTTCCTGTCCCATCTTGCAGGCTATGAGCTCTTCAACCTCCCCAGATTTCTTGGAGAGCTACAGCTTGTCCAGCAGGCAAAGCAACGCCACAGTTCCCAAGTACCAGATCCAGCTGGGCCTAAGTCCCTCCCTAGAGGGCCCCAAAGCCCACCTGGGCCTCTTCTGGGGGAAGAAAGGCTCTTCTTCCTCCAAGAAATCTGCCCCCCACACCAAAGAAAACATTCCCAGAACAGCACAGGTTACAGGAGGGAGAAGCAAATCTCTCTCAGCTATATCTAAAGATCCCAGTGACTTTTTATGTTCCTTTCTTGTTTTGTTGTCACAGGAATTGTGGAGCCCCCCTCTCTCAAAACTTCTCTTCCAACTGCTTTTATTCAGCCCCTTTGGGGCACCAACCTGGAAACGTACAGAAATCTCCAGGGTGGGCAGATGACATGGCTGCTCCAACCAGTCCCCGACGCTTCCTCCTTGGCCCGTTTCCCTGCCTATCTCTCCTCACTTCTCCTTAGTTGTGAAGGGCTTACTTTGCAAAAGAAGAATTCAAACTTGTGAAGTAAATGAGAACACTAAGTAGAACATTTTAGAAACACCAACGCCCCAGGAAAAAGGGGAAAGGCAAAAGGACTGCCCTCGGCACCATGGAGCCTTCGGAACCTTTGTCTTGCCCACCCACTCTCCAGAGAGCTAAGGGCCTGAGCCTAGTGGGCAGCAGGCCGAACGGTGTGTGCAGAGGAGAGCTGCAGGTCTCCTTTAGAGATGCAGAGTCCCCGGGGGCCAGCTGGCTCCTTGGTCTCTGGGAGAAATACTGCCTTGTGTTTGTACAGGTGAATTCGGGGATAAGAAAAAGAGACGAGAGTTATGTGCACGCATGTATGTTTTCAATGTGTGAATCCTTCCATGAAAATGGCTGTCTCGGAGTTTCCCCGTGTCTCCGTGTGTCTGCATGTCTTTGGTGGAGTGGTGTGCCCCTGGGTCCTCAGATGTGTGTCTGCATAGGGATCTCCATGTTTCTGTTTTCATTTACCATCTGCAAATGTGGCTGTCCCTCTGTTGTTAGCAGGGTGTGTCTGTATGCACAGAAGCCTCAGCTTTCTGGTCTCTGAGTGCCTGAGGAAGGTGTAGGTAAAGGCTCTGTGTGTATCTGGATGTGTAGGTGTGCATGTGTGGACAGCGTCAGGGGTACATTAGGACTCACAGAGCCGCAGCAAATGTACACACTGTCTTTGCAAAAGCAAGTCATCTGTTTTCCTGTTTTGTTTTTCTCCTCCCTGTGGGCTCTGGACCCTCCTTGCAAACAAAGGGAGCTTAAAAAACGCGGCCCTTCCTGTGTTCCCAAATGTTCAGAATGCTGCGGTGAACTTGAATGGTGCCAGCTCGGATGTCCCGCCCTGCCGCTATTGCAGGAAGCCACCAGCCAGCCGGGCTACCAACACCCACTTACATAACATGACAGGGGGAGGGTGGGCAGGAAGGGGAGCCACCCGACTCACTGTACCCCAACTCCTGAGCTGGCAGGGGACCCTATGTGGGAACTGAGAGCCCATGTTGGGGTGTAAGTGTAGCATCTGGAGGCTTCCCCCAAAGAGGAGGGTTCCCTGGGAGTAGTGGGAGGGGAGGCAAGAGAGGAAACCTTCCCATGGAAATTATTACCAACCAGTCAACCTCACTTTCCATTTTACCAGGTCATTTCTACGCAGAAGTCAACATTTTAACCATTTCAACACAATTTTCTGACTACCATATGTTAGACACTGTGAAAGATAAAACAACTAGGCACTACCAACCCCAGGATCCATGTCCCCCAGTCCCACTCATGGTCTGTCAGTGTTCTCCAAAGCAACACGAGGAGGTTGCTGGATATCTCCAAAGCCTCATCTAGACTGGAAATTCCATGATTCTTAGTCTGGCAGCTTCATGACTCCAGACTGCCGCCATACTTCTCGCTTCTCCACTAGCCCTGGTGGGAGCAGATCAGCAGTGGTCCCTCCCCTCCTGCCTCTGCCCAAATGCTCATCTGCTTTCTTCCCTTTCTTCCTTCCCTCTGCAAAACAAGCTGTCACTCCTCCTTCACTTGAAGATAAAAATTTCTGATAACTCCACTCCCTTGTCTGCACATCACTGGGGTTCTCACCTCCTACCCAGGCAATCAAAGCTCTCCTAGGCGTGGCTCCGCCCATCTTTCCAGCCCTGGGGCCTACACCGCCCCCCACCTGCCTCTGTGTGCCAGTCACACCTGCTACACACACACCCCCTCCCCACCCTTGGGCTCGTGTCAGTTGCTCAGTGGTGTCCAACTCTTTGCAACCCCATAGACCATAACCCACCAGGCGCCCCAGTCCACGGGATTTTCCAAGAAAGAATACTGCATTGGGTTGCCATTTCCTCCTCCAGGGGATCTTCCTGATCCAGGAATTGAACTTGTGTCTCCTCCATCTCCTGCATTGGCAGGCAGATTCTTTACCAGAGCCACTTAACCTCTTCTTCAGCCCTTCCCTCTGCCTGCCTGGATCCTTCTTTCCTTCTCTCACCCCAACCAGTGCCCATTCCTTGACCTCCTAGTCATCCTTCAAAGCCCATCTCAAACACTTCCTCCATCATCAAGTCTTTCCTGATTGCTCTCATCCCTTTCCCAATGAATATGAACTGTCTTTTTTGAAACCTTTCATATGAGGCAGTGTATTTGGCCTTTGCTTTCAGTCATTCCTATCTTTGTTCCCTATATAAGATCCTTAAAACAAAGTCAGAAATGTATCTCTGTGCTTGAATCCGCATGCTTGGCCTGTTGTCGTGGGTATTCTGCAAATGTCTATACGATGCTATCCGAGTGCAGCTCTCAGCTGTGGCTCAGCAGTAAAGAATCTGCCTGCTGATGCAGGAGACATAGGAGACACGAGTTCAGTCCCTGGGTCAGGAAGATCTCTTGGAGGAGGAAATGGCAACTGACTCCAGTATTCTTGCCTGGGAAATCTCATGGACAGAGGAGCCTGGCAGGGGGTCACAAAGAGTCGAACACGACTGAGCACATATACGCGCAGGAGTTGGGTAGCATGGATGGAATGAATGACCCTGCTGGGAGGGAGGTGGGCAGAGAGAAAGGGAGCAACCTCAAAAGCCACAGCATTGGTCAGCAAGGACAGCCAATCCTGAGACCCTGATATCCCCCCTACCCAAAAGGGCCTGAGCCTGGGGAGAAAGATCACGATTGCTGAAGTCATCTCCTTATTCTATCCAGAGCATAGCTTTTCCCAGAAATAAAAAGCAAGATAGTACAATGCAGCAAAAAGTCTCTGTGCCGGGATGACAGACTCAAGGGCCACTAGACTAGCAAATGATTGAAGCAGCAAGGAGATAAGTAGGTGGGGGTGGGCAGCAAACGGGAGTACACACTGCATCTAAAAGGAGCTGGTTCTGCCTGCAGAAACACGGGCACACAGGTGACCAGATCCCTAAAAATTATTCAAGAAAAGCCTCATGTCTAAGTTTTTATATGTCATCTCCCATTGGCGACTTACTCAGTTTTAAAAAGATGAGCAGCACTGGGTAGTCCCAATGAAACAGATCTGCTGGCCGCACTCAGCCCCTGCCCTGCCAGACTGAGATCTCTGCTGAAGTACCTGCCAGGTGACTGGGTAATGTGACTGTGACTGATGAGGGCTGCGTTTGAAATTCACTCAAACTAGAGAAAATGACAGTTGTTCTGCTAAAATTGACCGGGTGCAGAAAGGGAGCCAATAAGAGTAAGAGAAACATGTCAAATGACTCCATGGTCTTTGCTCACCTCCTCCCCTGTCTCCTGGGCATCAGTCATTCATTGGTCACTCTGAGCAGTCAAGGTTGCCACCCCTGCCCAGAGTTTCCTTACTGCAACCTGACACTGCTTTATTCTCCTCTGGGGGGAAATTTGTGCTCTAGATGGCCTAGACAGATTCCTTCAGTGATCTTGATCTTTCTCCCCCAGGTCAAGCCCTTTTGGGTATGGGAGATGTTCCCTGGTATATCATGACCTAAAGGAGAGTCAGAAGGCTTGGATGGGTCACCAGCTTGCTATGACTTGAACCAATGACTTCCCTTCTGAGCGGCAGGTTCTCCTCTGTGCAAAGAATGGGCTGGACTAGCGCACCTCTGAGGTGCCTTCCAACCCCTGGCATAGGAAGTGTTAACTCTTGATTAGGCAAGGACTGTGCCTCACAGTGACTGGAGAGGATTTCTGTTGGCAGGTCCCAGGCCTGGGAGCCCAAGAAGCAGACTTTGACCCTAACCTACATGGCAGTGGTTTCCTACAGGCATCTGGCCAACAAGCCAAGCCAAATTTCTCAATCCTTCTGTGAGGAGCAGTAACCATGTTTTAGCCATAGTACAGCACAGGCATCAACTATCAGAAGACTACCGATAAGTCCTGGAGGTGCTGTAGGAATTATGGGATGTTGGCCCAGGAAGAGGCCAGGGCACCCCAGGTGTCCGGAAGGTACCCCACCCCAGCAAATGATTATCAATGGGGATGAAAGTATTTCAATATTTTAACAACTGCGGGTAGCCAGGCAGGTGTGTATCCACTGAATGTCAGCTCAGCCCTCTTCAGAATGCTGTCCTTCCTGTGTACAGCAAGGCAGATCAAGATGCCAGCAACAGAGTAGAAAATGAATCCCCCCATCCCCACAGCCCCTGGGGACCTCATGGCGCCCACCCCTCCCTCACAAGTTTGCTTCACTCCCGGGCCCCCACCCCCAGGCCTCCCGGGGCATTGGCAAAGAGCAGGCACCGTTCCAAACCCTGACTTCATGCTGACCATCAAATCCCCAAGCCAGGGAGTGAGCAATGATGTCATTGTCCCTGTGTTTCAGAAAAGCAATAATCAGACCCAGAAGAGGATCAACTTTCAAGGCAGAAGGCCAAACAGTTTATCTTGGCAAAGGCCTCTGAGGATTGCCTCATAGAAATAAAGAGCTGGCATGCCCGTGAAAATCATTTGTTATGAGCTGGGACTCTGCAGTGTCCTTGGACTCAGGAAAACCTCGGGGATCCTGTTGAGATGGAGGATGTCAAATCCAAAACAAATGAGTGTTAGTGTCATCTCTTCCTGTCAGAACCCCCTCTTCTGGGCAGAGAGTGGGAGGGGCCTCTTCCAACAAAGTTGTGCCATTCCACCCTGGACCTAAGTCTCCTCTTATTATTATAGAAGTATCACCAGTTTCCTCAATTTGAATAAGTTCCATGAAAGCAGGGACCTTTTTCACTACCTTGTCCAAGCATCTGGTATGGACTTGTGGTGGTTTAGTCACTAAGTCATGTCCAATTCCTGCAACCCCATAGACTGTCATCCACCAGGCTCCTCTGTCCAGGAATTTCCCAGGCAAGAATACTGGAGTGGGTTGCCGTTTCCTCCTCCAGGGGATCTTTGCAACCCAAGGATTGAACCCAGCTCTACTGCACTGCAGGTGGATTCTTTACCAACTGAGCTATCAGGGTAGCCCTGGTATGGGCTTGAGAAATCAATAAATACTGGCTGACTGAATGGCTAGGAAGAAAGAGCAAGGATTGAGAAGTACCCTCCTGGATTCCATGGATCCCCTGGCATATCTTGTTCTGCCAGCTGGTCTTAGGTAGGCAGGTTGGGATGGTGGGCAACTGTCATTGGTCAGTGCAGGTGTGTGTTATATATTTAAAACCTTAAACTACCTTCTCCCTATGGTTCAGTCTTGCCTTCATGCTTCTGCCAAAGCCTGTAATCTTACTCTTAATAAGCTTACTCGTAATGGCTATCTGGTCAACCTTTGGTGGTAAATGCTGTTGAAAAATGTTCTACTTTGGGGAAATGTATTCAGGAGGAACAGGTCTCCCTTCTACCAGCTCTGCTGTACTCTAACCTAAGCTGGATCACATCAGTGATCTTGAGGGTGACATTTCCCCTCTATGGCCTCCATTTCCCCTTCTACATAAAAGGCAAGACAAACTAGAAGTATCCAGTGTGCTTAGCTTTTAGGGGGAAGTGTTTTAGCTCTCTTTTCAAAAACAAGAAGCTCACAGAACCTCCCCTAAAAAAATACAATTCCTCGCACGCACAGAGGAACATTTTTGCATCCGGTGTCTGGAAGTCCACAGCCCCCTTGCAGCTCGGCAAGGGAACCCAGGGTCAGAGCCTTTTAGACTTGCTGGTCTGTAAGTTCCCTCCAGCTCTGACTCTCTGGAATGTTAACCAAAGTGTTACTGTGAGAAAACACGTTCCAGTCGCCCTCCCCTGAGTCTGCACCCTTCCACATCTTCTCTCAACTGCCCCTCGAGAACGAAGGAGCTTGGACTTCACTAATGGCCCCAGATACAGCCCCCAGTTTCCTCCAGACCCGACCTCAAGTCAATAAAGGTGCCCTCACGGAAATGAGGTGGGAAGCAAAAGGAAATCCAGGCAACTCAGCCTAAAAGGAATTTCCTCCTCTCTGCTTCTCCTTCCAATTTGGTCTTTCAAGAGTTTGACAAAGGTGGGGATGGGAGTTGGAAAAATGCTAGGAGATTTTTTTTATTGAGGCCCAGAGAGGGAGGTGGAGATGGACCACAAAATAGAGAGGTCAGGCACAGGAGGCCGAGGAGGGGGACACTGAGGAGTGTGGGCGGGGCCTCCACGCATTCCCTGGGACAAATTGGGCTTTTCCAGCCTGCTGGTTTTCAGAAAGCTATTTACAAAGCTGGGCTAATCCAGCCCAGCTGTGAGACTATAAGTAAACAGAGCCTTTAGTGGAAGGTCAGAAGCACCACTTTGCTCCCTGCTGCCTGTACTTACAGAGCTTACTTCATCTGTTCTGTAGAGGTGGCGGTGAGATGTCAACATCAGGCAGGTGAAGCTGAATATGAGTCCAGGACTCATTCCTATCTGTTGTCACTCAACCCTGACACGTCTCATCTGGAAATCAGATGGTCAGTCAGAGCCAAGTCAAGATGTTTGTTCCCATACTTCTGAGCTGGGTAATCTTGGATATGCTTCTTCATCTCCCTCAGCCTCTGTTTTCCCCATCTGCAAAATGGCCATAATAGTGCTTAAGTTGAAGACTTACTGGGCAGAATCAATGAGGAAATGAACGTAAAAGTGCTGCAGACTGTGCTCATCACAGGTCATCCCTAAGACATGCTGCAGGCAAACCCCTTTTAGCCACTCTTTGCCCCTTTGTCCTTCTCCCTGCAGTAGAGATTAACATATATGAATTAGGAAAGAGGAACCCACAACAAGGAGTGTGACTTGGAAAAGACAGCATTACCTTTAAGCTAAAAGCAGTCCCCACCCTAGATACATGGCTCAGCAAATGAAGCATGAACTGGATTGAGTCCCCATTCTCACCTCATCAGTGGGACGCTCTAGTAGAGACCACCACCCACACAGACATATGCAAACAGTGCCACAAAACCCAAGCTGTACTGCCTATCCTTGGGCTGAGTTTCTTTTTTTTTTAATATTAAAACTCCAGTCTTTTATCAAAGTCATTGATCTCTTTTGAAAATATTTCGGTTCATTTCAGTTCAGTCGCTCAGTCATGTCCGACTCTTTGCAACCCTATGAATCGCAGCATGCCAGGCCTCCCTGTCCATCACCAACTCCCGGAGTTCACTCAGACTTATGTCCATTGAGTCAGTGATGCCATCCAACCATCTCATCCTCTGTCATTCCCTTCTCCTCCTGCCTCAATCTTTCCCAGCATCAGGGTCTTTTCGAATGAGTCAGCTCTTCCCATCAGGTGGCCAAAGTACTGGAATTTCAGCTTCAACATCAGTCCCTCCAATGAACACCCAGGACTGATGTCCTTTAGGATGGACTGGTTGGATCTTCTTGCAGTCCAAGGGACTCTCAAAAGTCTTCTCAACAGAAGTGCAAAAGCATCAATTCTCCGGTGCTCAGCTTTCTTTATAGTCCAACTCTCACATCCATACATGACCACTGGAAAAACCATAAGGGTTAAAACTGGAGAAAGTCATTTTCACCTTAGTATAAATGACTTTCTGGTTCATTCCTGCCCTAAGAAAGAGACACAAAACGACCAAGGTAACCAAAACCCCACCTTCCCTGGCCCTCAGGACAGTTGTGTGCTGCCTCTTCCTCCTAAAGCAGCAGCTCCCATCCTTTAACCCCGGTGGCCCAGCAAACAGAGCCATCCCTGTGCTTTCCTGCTGTGCCCATGGGCACTAGGTTGATAACTTGGTCATCACTTTTACTGCACTGTTTTGACCAAAGAAAGGCCCAAGGCCATCCCAGATTCAAGGAGTAGGAAATGAACTTCATCCCTTCTTGGCAGGACCTGTGAAATCACATTGTAAAGGATCTGGCTGCAGGGGAGCCATTAATTGGGACCATCAATGCAATCAGCCTACCAGGAATTGGGACTGTGTCTAATGCTGCTGGAGCCTATATTTTCCAAAACTAAATTAGGACTGAAGGGTTGTTTGTCTAACATTTTATATAAAGATCAAACAAATCTCATAATTATTTAATATTTTAAAAGCTTCCATATACTAGTGCAAAAAATGCTCCAGTGAGGTTAATATTACCTTAGGAACTAGACAAGAGTTTCAGTCATGCCATTTTGTTTCAGAACATTGACAGAGAAATATATTTAATACTATTTGGAAAAATTCTTAATTTCTGTAAAGCAGGTTTAAATGAATTTAATATTTATTTTTGAAAGGAGGCTTTACATTTGGGAATTGTGAAAATGTTTGTAGATATAACTGCAAGATCGTTAGTAAAAAGTTCATTTTGATCCAGGCATCATCTTAGCTTACATGATTTCCCCAAATGTTAATAAAATGTGTTTTGTGCTGCCTGATAATTTATATTCTATTGAGGAGCAGATATGTAATAAATAAAATGCTATATATAAAAAAAAGGACTAAAGGGTTGATAATGTGACACGAGGTTTTCAAACGAGGCTGTGTTAGAAACTCTGGGATGCGTGTTCGTAATTATTCCTCCACATCACCCTTGGGCAGGGATGGCACTAGTGGTAAAGAACCCGCCTGCCAGTGCAGGAGACGTGGGTCGGGAAGATCCTCTGGAGGAGGGCATGGCAATCCACTCCAGTAATCTTGCCTGGACAGAGGAGCCTGATGGGCTACAGACCATAGGGTCGCAAAGAGTAGGACACGACTGAAGTGACTTAGCACACACACAGCCCAGCCCAGTGACCTCCCCTGAACACATACTCAGTGATTATCTGACCAATTCACAACCCGGTATTTCAGAACAGGCATGGAACTTCCACGTACATTTTGGGATCAAAGGCTGGTATGTGTTAGCAGGCCTTGAATTTTATAGGACTTCAGACCTAGAAGCCATTTAAAGTAATATCTTTCACTTTGTAAATGAATAAATTAAAATCGAGAGATAAAATGACTCAGCCAAGATGATATGGTTAGGGAGACTGGTGTTTCTCAAACTAATAGACACATAATCCCCTGAGTACCTTGTTAAAATGCAGAGTCTGAGCAGCAGGTCTGGAGTGGGGCTCGAGATTTAGCCTTTCTAACAAGAGCCCAGGTGACACTGATGCAGCTGAGTCTAGAGCCACAGTTCTGAACATCACAGCTCCAGACCTTGCAGATTCTAGAGAGGAGATGGTAGGCAGACACCTGCGTTTAGATCTCTCTTTTTTTGCAGTCCTTCACCAACACCAATTTTGTTGTTGTTCAGTCGCTCAGTCGTGTCCAACTATTTGCAACCCCATGGACTGCAGCACACCAGGCTCCCCTGTCCTTCACCATCTCCTGGAGCTAGACCAAACTCATGTCCACAGAGTTGGTGATGCTGCCCAACCATCTCGTCCTCTGTCGTCCCCTTCTCCTCCTGCCTTCAATCTTTCCACACCCATTGTACCAATGAGTAAACTGAAATTCAGAAAGGAGGTATTGGCATTGGATCAACTCCCTGAAATTTTACAGAAGGGGCCCACTTCCCTCCACCTCGAGGCAGCTCACCAAGAGGTGAGCTCAAGGAGCTATGGGCTGCTGTGAATCTCTGGTTCCTCGAGCTGAGCATGGCCCTTCCTTAAGGGACTGCACGTGACTTGTGGTGCTGGCCTGAGGGTCTCTAAGTCCCCAGGGCTGAGATTGTTCTGTCTAGTTAGTGATTTAGGAGCTTGGCAGCCTCTCTTGTTCTATTATGTGGCCTCTGAACATTCTGTCCAAACCCCTTTTGGCACGCCACGTGCTTTCAAAATGAAAGGGGAGGGGAAAAAATGAACATTGCCCTTGCTCATTTGCCTAATTTAAAAGCATCTAGAAGGGTTTTTCAGAAGCAAGCGTAGGGGAGGCAGGAATCACCATTATCTGAAATGGAGGAAGCAGCTCATCAAGGGTCCAAGAGAGAAATGGAGACATAAGTTTCAAGGGCTGACATTTTAATGGACAGACCTTGGGCCTGGTTTGCTTTTCCCATCCCTTTTCAGCTTAGAAACTACTGCCTTTTTGGAAGCCTTGTGCTGAGAGGAAATTGCTTTTTCCTAAAGAAGGATCTGAACCTTCCTAGGATCCTGTACTTTCACATCAGTTCAGTAACCCCCCACAGACATTTATTGAGGGCCTACTATGTGTTGGGTGCTATGCAACAGAGATTTAGTGATCAGGGAAATCCCTGTACTATATTTTCACCCATTCATTCAGCAGATGACTATTGCTGGGCATCAGGCCAGCTCTGGGAATAAGGAGGGAGGAAGACAGCCATGGTTTGGCTACACCTAGTCTAACCAGAGACACAGTCAGTAAGTAATCCCTATTGACAGATTGCACTAAGTAATTACTTGTTGTGACAAGAAACCACAAGAGAGCATAATGCTGGGAAGACAAAGATGAAAGAAATCCTGCTCAGATCCATATTTCCATTCTGCTCCCTGGCCCCTCTCTTAGGTCGGGTCCTCCCTGGAGGCACTGTCTAGGGGAAGTGTGGAGGGGAAGGCAGGTGCTCCCAGTCCTTGGGCTGGGCCCTCCACCTGACCCCAACCCTCACTCCCCAAACATTTACACACACCCCTACTGTCTTCCAGACGCCAGCTACAAGTGTTCTTTCCCAAATGTAAACCTAATGGTGTCATTCCCCTACAAAAATTCTTTCCTTGCCTTCCCATCATTTGCGAGATTAAATCCAAACCTCTCAGAAGAGTTTACAAGGGTTTTCACGGTTTGGCCCCAATTCACTTTTCAGCCAGTGACCCCACCTTCCCCATCATTCATCCTTCTTTCTTACCAGAAGGAACATCCTGGGACTCCCCAGGACCACTCAGAGTGATGGGGGCCCTTTCTAAAAAATTATTTTATAATGGAAATGTTCAAACATACACTGAGGCACAGAGAGTAAAATGATGAACCTTTGTGTACCATCTCCCAGCTTCAATACATTCTCAGTCTTGTCCTCTACATGCCCACCCCACATTGGATTATTTTAAAGCAAATCTAAGACTATATATTTTTTTAATCTGAAAATACTTCAGCATGTATTTCTAAAGATGAGGACAGGGTTTCTTTTTTGAGATTCCAGGTTTGTTTTTTAAATTGCAAAATAGGACAACCAAATTTGTAGTACAGTTTTAATTTGTACATTTAACAAACCAAAGCTTTTAACACGTACACACACTCAGGAAAATGACTGTATTATATCCTTATTTTGGAGAGAGCATTAAAGAGCCCATATTTGAGGTCCCTGAATGTGAAACCCTGCTCTCCCAGGATCACCCTCTACTGACCTTCTACCCCTGTGGCTGGCCCTGATACTTCCTGAGTCCTCCAGGAACTTTCACTCCTTTGTGCATTTTCCCTTGTGGATTCTTGAGCGTGGAAAGTCCTTTCCTCTGCTTGCTCAGTTGCTTCAGTCATATTTGACTCTGCAACTCTATGGACGAAGCCCACTAGGCTCCTCTGTCCATGGGATTCTCCAGGTAAGAATACTGGAGTAGGTTGCTGTGCCCCCCTCCAGGAGATCTTCCCAATCCAGGGATCAAACCCATATCTCTTACATCTATCTATATTGGCAAGTGTATTCTTTACCACTAGTGCCACCTAGGAAGACCAACAGTAACAGCACCAGCATTTATGAGCTTCCCTGGTGGCTCAGAGATTAAAGTGTCTGCCTCCAATGCAGGAGACTCGGGTTTGATCCCTGGGTCGGGAAGATCCCCTGGAGATGGAAATGGTAACCCACTCCAGTATTCTTGCCTGGAGAAACCCATGGACAGAGACGTCTGGTAGGCTACAGTCCACGGGGTCCAAAGGGTCAGACAGGACTGAGCGACATCACTTTCCCTTTCCCTTTTCAGCACTCTGCTTTTCTCTATTCATTCAGAAAGTTCAGTCAATAGATCCTGAACACTTGCTATGTGCTGGGTAAACTGTGAACAAGATAAATACCAGCCTTGCCCTCATGGAGCTCAAATGAGTAAATGTGGAAGTCGATGTATATGAGCAATCACAGCCTTAGCTTTGCTGGTAGGATTGTGAAACCCACACCTCAAAGCTTCCTCTCTGAATGCTTCAAAGTTAGCCATGAGTGCTTGGAAAGTTAAGGTGGTTTTCAGAAGGAAAGAGACAATGGTCTTATAAGGGGGAGGGAGCACCAGAGGTCACTTTCTCTCTTGCTCTGCTCATGGGTTCCCAGTACCAGTATTTCTTGATACTTCCTCGTTTGGCCTAGACATGTTTCCCTCTTAGCCTTTCTCCTTATCAACTTGTTGCTGAGATGACAAATTTAGTAAGATGGTGCCAGAAGCAGAGATCCTGCTTTCTCCAATAATTGGACTAACAATCTGGCTTGGACTCTCTGCTTGCAAGGGCTGAAGAAACAGTGGGGAATGAGACAGATAAGGTCTGACACACACAGAAAGCAAGTACCTGCAAGCCAGTGTCAGTTTGCCAGTAAAAAACCTTCCTACTTCCCAAATATTATAAATTCATAAAATGCCCAACTATATAATTTTTTAAGATCAATACTTTTGGCATTGCAAAAATTTTATCCTTGTTTATTGAAACTTGCTAAGACTTTCATTTGCCTTCATGATTTGCAGTTATGCAAACCATGTGCTGGATATACACATCTAGCCCCTACCAAGGTGTGCTTAAAATCTGCTTAAAATTAAAAAACTTCATACAATGGAATATTATTGTTGTTCAGTCACTAAGTCATGTCCAGCTCTTTGTGACCCCATAGATTGCAGCACGCCAGGCTTCCCTGTCCTTCCCTATCTCCTGGACTTTACTCAGACTCGTGTCCATTGAGTCAGTGATGCCATCCAACCATCTCATCCTCTGTTGCTGTCCTTCTCCTCCTGCCTTCAATCTTTTCTAGCATCAGGGTCTTTTCCAATGAGTCAACTCTTTGAATTAGGTAGCTAGGTTTTAGAGTTGCAGCTTCAGGATCACTTTCCAGTGATTTATTCAGGGAAATTTCCTTTAGGATTGACTGGTTGGCTCTCCTTGCAGTCCAAGGGACTCTGAAGAGTCTCCTCCAACGCCACATTTCAAAAGCATCAATTCTTCGGCACTCACCCTTCTTTTGGTCCAACTCTCATATCCATACATGACTACTGGAAAAACCATGGTTCAGATTATCCCCAGAGAATTTAAGGCCAAGATCCAGCTATATATAGCATGTGATTTACATACAAACTCAAATCTTCACAATAACCTTCATTGATGGTGTATCTATTCCCATTTACAGAAAACGAACCTGGGAACTGAGTTGCCCAAGAGTGCTCCGATAGGAAGTGACACAATAGTATTTAATCTGCTGTGTCTGGCTTCAAAGCCTGTGCTCACTCTTAACTCCTCATTCTACAGCATTCCATGAATAGCGCTTCCCTGAACCAGACAGAGGAAATGACATGTCCCTTTGCTTATAGCCCCAAGTAAGCAAGTTCTACGGAACACCAATGAGTGCCTTTAACCAAAATATCACATTTCTCTTGAATCTTAAGACATTACACTGTGAACATAAACTGAAGCAAAGAAATGCAGATGCTGAAGGAGTGCAGTTATTATTTAGCTATTTTTTGAAGTGACTAAAAAAAACAATACTTTCCCATGTTAGAGATCATCTGATTATAAAGAGGGCTTTTTCCCACTGAGGGATGGAGCTGCAACAAGATTGTGAATAGAAATTAATGACAATGGAAAACCTAGGGAACTTAAAATCACACAGCTATGTCTATCCATTCAGAGTGATCTTCAGCACCTTGGTCATTTAGACCCTTCCCAGAGCCACGGTTTTGCTGGGATGCTGTCTGAATTGTGAACAAACCCAAGAATCCTCACGGGAGGAGAGCTGGCAGCCCAAGCCTGTTCAGTGCCATTAACCTCACCGGGGTGAAAACAAGAAAAGTATATTCGCAGACAAATATTGCCATCCTATCAGTGTGTTTATTTTTGACTATTCCGTTTCTCAGGGAAACAGGAAATGTAAGAAAAAGGAATGTTTGTGTTTTCATAGGGCAGGTTTAATTTAATTTTTCTAAAAATGCTACCAGTATTTTTCCAAGACACTCTAAAAGTAGGAGAAGGTGATGCGGAGAGTTCAGAGTGGGGTTCTAAGGCCAGAGAGCATTAGGCTGGGCCATGAGGCCACAGACCTCATTTAGCCAATGTTTTCTGGGCCCCTCCTATATGCCAGACCTGGTCGAGGGCAGATACAAGAAGAGGGAAGGCAGATGGGACCTCTGACACCTGGGTGAGTAGTGGGACCTTTGACTGAGATCAGGATACAGGAAAAGAAGAGAGCATTTCTGATGGGACATTTATGAGGTTGCTTGGAAACCTCGTGGGTTTCCTTGGTTGGGTTGGAGGTGCCTGTGAGACCATCTGGGGCTGGGTTTTTGAGGCAAGTCTGTAACTCAAGAGAGGCCTGAGGGTTCAGTGATGAGCAAGTAGCAGACACAGACCTGAAACTCCTTATAGAGGTAACAGACTAGTGCGGGAATCAGACGATTGTTCAGCAATCTCATAGGTGAATTTAAAATGGTCAAGTGCTAAGGAAGAGAAAGAGTTAAGCGGGCTGTTAGCTAGGCAAGAAGATGAGTGCCAGCTTCTTGAGGAAGCAGAAGTGGAGCCGTGATCTGATGGGTGGATAGGAGGAGCAGGGAGAGTGTTCCAGGCAATGAGAACAGCATGTGTAAAGGCCCTGTGGCTAGAAGGAACAAAGCCAGCATCAGGTCAGAAAGAAAGCCAGAAAGACTGGGGTAGAGAAGGTGATGGGGGAGCACGGGTAGGATGGGGTGGGGGTCGGGGAAAGGCTGGAGCCAGATCAGAGGGCCCTGCAGGCTGCGGTCAGTTTTGTCATGACATGTTTTGTCTTGCCTTTCAGTCACCTTGGTTATTTGTAGACTTGTCACAGTATTAAAGGATTGGAAAGGATTGCCACAGGTCCATTCTCCTCCTTCTAGACAGGACTTCCTTAAACTCCAAGAAGATTCTGTCAGATATTACACACCAAGGTTAAGGTTTATCAAGCAGTTGTCAGGATGTTTCTGTTTTTTCTTTTGAATGAATCTTTTTAAATGTCTGTAACAAGCCCTGTTTCTGCGCTTCCCCATATCTGTTAAAACTCATTGAGTTCCCTGCGGACAACGTGGCATTGGGCTTTCTTGCCCTCTTCTCTCTCTTTCCTGTGTCCCAGAAATGACTGAATTCTGTCCCTCAGGCCTTGACATCCCCCTGCCCACTCCATGCCCCTGAGATCACAGATGTGAAAGAAATGAGAATTAGTATGGACTGAAGGCCTACTGGCTTCCCAGGTGGCGCTAGTGGTAAAGAACTGGCCTGTCAAGGCAGGAGACCTAAAAGACATGGGTTCAATCCCTGAGTCAGGAAGAGTCCCTGGAGGAGGGTATGGCATCCCACTACAGTATTCTTGCCTGGAGAATCGCATGGACAGAGGAGCCTGGAAGGCTACAGTCCATGGGGGTCTCCACAAGTCAGACATGACTGAGCAACTTAGCACATAGCATGCATGCATGTCTGACTACATGCCAGGCCTTGGACATCCTCTAACTCGATTTAAGTAGCCTCTTCACCAGCAGTGACCATTTAGTGACAGACGCCTATTATGATGTCAGTTCATCAAGTAATCTTACTAGGGGTATGAGAAAACTGAGTCACAAGGGTGGCCAATGAGTTGCCTACAGGCTCATACGTCAGCTGGACGTGAACCCTAGGGGCGTTCTGGCTCCACAGTTCATGCTGTCCCCACCGGGCCCCAAGCTGCTTAGTCGTTACAGTAGGCAGTCTTGTCCTAATGAGTCTGCTGGCCTCCACCCACCCTCTTCAACCAAATCAACAAGTAGACACAGTTCTGAACACATTGAAGCCCTTGATGATGAATAGCATGATTATCCAGAAGCAGCAGCAGGACAGTGGGCTCAGGCCAAATGCTAGTTCCTCCACTTTCTTGATGAGTAATACTAAGCAAGCATCTTCACCTCTCTCAACCTTCACTTCTTTCATATGTAGTAGCATAGCATGCATGCTCAGTCATGCCTCTTTGCGACTGCATGGACTGTAGCTCGCCAGGCTCCTCTGTCCAGGAAATTTCCCAGGTAAGAATACTAGAGTGGGTTGCCATTTCCCACCCAGGGCATCTTTCTGACTCAGGGCTTGAACCTGTGTCCCCAGCATCTTCTGCACTGCAAGCAGATTCTTTACCACTGAGCCATAAGAGATGGGGCTAAAAATAGGAGTCATCTCATAGATGTGTCAGGAGATTTACATGAGATGATATAGGTAAAGTGTTTAGCACCGTTCCTGGTATACTATAAGCGCTCCAAAATGGGAGCTGTTGTTAACACAGCCCCCCAGAAGTCTTCCTGAACTTGCTTTGTCTATGTCTACACTCTGCACCCAAACCCTCAGTGGCTGCCCAGTGTTCACAGAAATTATCCTAAATCCCTTCCTCGTGTGTAAGGCCCTCCAAGCTTGCCACTGCCCACATTTTCACCCTAATTGCCACTGCTTCCCCAGCAAGCCTCTACTCACACCAACCTTTACTAACAAGTTTTCTCCAAATTCTGTCCAACTCTGCCCGTATACATGTGACATCATTCCATGTCATGGAAGCCTTTGTCTAACAGCCATCCAACATATACACTTCATGCACAGCCTACTGTATGCCACCCCTTGGATGGAGCCTGGGGATACAGCTGTAAATGAAACATGCAGAGCATCTTGTTCTCTCAGAGCACCTACCTTGGATTTGAGAGAGGGATAACAAAGAAAATAAATGTGCAATTACAAATAGTGGCTAACTCTATGAAGGGAGAGTTCATGGTGTGATAAAGAAGATTCAGGAAGCACTTATTTTTTTAGACCAATATCCAAGGAAGTATACTCTGGGGACAGAGAATATCAACTGAGCTGTGAAGTATGAAAAGGAGTGGCCTAGAAAACAGTGTTAGGTAGCATCTTTCAGAGGAAAGGAGCGGCATATGCAGAGGCCCTGTGGCCAGAGGGAACGAGGCTCATTCAGTAAAGATCTGAAAGCCCCACGTGTTGGAACATAACTTGTAGACAGAAGCTGGGGTGGGAAGGAGGGGAAGCACAAGATGAAACTTGTAGAGGTAGTGAGAAGTAGATCAGGCAGAGCCTCAGAGGCATCTGGAGGCCCACCTCCTCCTTGAAACCTTCCAAGGTGTTCTTGGTCCTTGTTTTCCTCCCCCAGATTCTTCCAAGCCTTGCTTTCTCCATCACTTAACCAGGACCAAACACTGTGTATTTAAATCTCCAGAGAGTCGTGAATATACAGAGAGCTGCCTCCTTCAGTGGGGAGCTGCCCCAGACCACTCAGGTTCCAGCTCTCCAATTCTTTGGCTTGAAGGTGAGGTTGGTACAACTCTGATCTGGCCTCACACTGCTCTGACTCCAACCCCACAAGAGAATGCCTAGCAGGAGCCCGGGGCCACCCCCACTTACTTGGTTTTCTTGGGAGACTTCTGAATAGGGCCCTTATCAGGCTGGGGATCTCTGGTTTCAAAAATTGATTCACCCCTTCTAACAGGATGTCAGGCTTCTCATGCCATTGGGCAGTGCTGAACTCTGGAGCCCCTGGGGGCATGTGAGCAGGGGGGAACAGGGAGTCTTTGAGAGACTGATGCAGGCCTGCCATCCCCAGGGGAACTAAATAAAGCTATTGTTGGGAAGGGAAGAGAGAAAATAGCCGACAAGATGTTTTTTGTCCTCCATGACCTGTCTGTGTTTGGGGAGGGGCTGGCATGTTGCAAATGAGTGGAAATAAGAGTGGCCTTTGAAACCCAATTGAATGGCTTGGGAAGGGAAAGGGGAAGCATGGAGAGAAGACCTGGGTGGTAGTGGAGGAGCTCCACCGTTTCCTAACTGCCTGACCTTGACAGATGGCTTGCCTTGCCCCTGATTTCTTATCTATCACATCAGGAAAGGGGAGAATGCTGACAAATCTGAGTGCCTAGAACCACCCCTGGCGCTTAAGAGACACTCAATACGTGTGCTGCTGCTGCTAAGTTGCTTCAATCGTGTCCGACTCTGTGCGACCCCATAGACAGCAGCCCACCAGGCTGTCAATAAACTGGGAGAGCATACGGTGGGGGGATCCATCTAGGGTGCAGTATGATAGCATCCTTGTTCTTTCTCAAGTTTTTACATATGCTCTAGAAACCTAACAGGATGTCTCCAAATGCTGCTGATTCTCCCCTTGAGAAGCTCTTGACTAGGTATTATGACACAAGTGTACAAGCTCACGTGTACAAAGATATTTAGTGGTATTGCTCATAGCAGCAGAGAGAGAGAGAAAATGACACAAAATGGCCATTACAGGAAAATGGCCAAGAAATTGCAATCCACGTGCCTTGTGCGATATTATGAAGCTATTAAAACTATTGGATTAGGAGTGTAGCTATTGACATGGGGAAGGGAGTGCACATGGTGAGCTGTGAAGTGAAAAGAGCCATTTTGGAAAAAATTGATCTTATTCATACATGTGTATAAATATTTGCAAAGATGGAACATAACAGGCATTGGGCAGAAATCCCCAGGACAATAAGATCAGTCACCTGGACTGGAAAGTGGGTTGTTGTTGTTGCTGAGTCACTAAGTCGTGTCCAACTCTTTGCAACTGCATAGACTACAGCACACCAGGTTCCCCTGTCCCTCACTATCTCCTGGAGTTCAGATTCATGTCCATTGAGTCAGTAATGCTATCTAACCATCTCATCCTCACCTGGCAGAGGATGAGATGGGAAGTAGGGGAGGGATATAAAGAAGAAAAAAAAAAAAGATTGTGGCAAAAATAGGGAAAAACTAATGGTGTAATGGTAAGTGAATAAATATAAAATTCTTTCTCTAATATTGCAGAATATCTTTTTTTTAAATTATACATATAAATGAGGACTATAAAGTAGGGTGGACCAAAGCAAACATTGATTTGATTAGAGGATAAAGTTGTAGGCAATCCTAGTCTTGAGTTTCTATGGTCATTTGAAGATTATATTTCCATTTTTTTTAAGTGTCACTTAAAAAAATTTTGGCAGTGTCCCCACTCTCTCCACCACCCCCATCCTAGTTCAAGCCCAACCGGTAGCACTTCAAGTCGGTCGTAACAATTCCAAATTGCTCTCTGGTCCTTCAGTTCAGTTCAGTTCAGTCGCTCAGTCCTGTCCGACTTTTTGCAACCTATGGATTGCAGCATGCGCCAGGCTTCCCTGTTCATCACCAACACCCGGAGTTTACTCAGACTCATATCCATCAAGTCGGTGATGCCATCCAACCATCTCATCCTCTTGCATCTCCTTCTCCTTCTGCCTTCAGTCTTTCCCAGCATCAGGGTCTTTTCCAATGAGTCAGCTCTTTGCGTGAGGTGGCCAAAGTATTGGAGTTTTCAGCTTCAGCATCAGTCCTTCCAATGAAAATTCAGGACTGATTTCCTTTAGGATGGACTGGTTTGATCTCCTAGCAGTCCAAGGGACTCTCAAGAGTCTTCTCCAACACCACAGTTCAAAAACATCAATTCTTTGCTGCTCAAATTTCTTTATAGTCCAACTCTCACATTCGTACATGACTACTAGAAAAACTATAGCTTTGACTAGACAGACCTGAAGAAGGGAATGGCGAGCCACTTCAGTATTCTTGCCTTGAGAACCCCATGAACAGTATGAAAAGGCAAAATGATAGGATACCAAAAGAGAAACTCCCCAGGTCATTAGGTGCCCAATATGCTACAGGAGATGAGTAGAGAAATAACTCCAGACAGAATGAAGGGATAGAGTCAAAGCAAAACCAATACCCAGTTATGGATGTGACTGGTGATAGAAGCAAGATCCGATGCTGTAAAGAGCAGTATTGCATAGGAACCTGGAATGTCAGGTCCATGAATCAAGGCAAATTGGAAGTGGTCAAACAAGAGATGGCAAGGGTGAACTTCGACATTCTAGGAATCAGCGAACTAAAATGGACTGGAATGGGTGAATTTAACTCAGATGACTATTATATCTACTACTGTGGGCAGGAATCCCTCAGAAGAAATGGAGTAGCCATCATGGTCAACAAAAGAGTCCGAAATGCAGTCCTTGGATGCAATCTCAAAAACGACAGAATGATCTCTGTTCATCTCCAAGGCAAACCATTCAATATCACAATTATCCAAATCTATGCCCCAACCAGTAATGCTGAAGAAGCTGAAGTTGAACGGTTTTATAAGACCTACAAGATCTTTTAGAACTAACACCCAAAAAAGATGTCCTTTTCATTATAGGGGACTGGAATGCAAAGGTAGGAAGTCAAGAAAACACCTGGAGTAACAGGCAAATTTGGCCTTGGAATGCGGAATGAAGCAGGCCAAAGACTAATAGAGTTTTGCCAAGAAAATGCACTGGTCATAGCAAACACCCTCTTCCAACAACACAAGAGAAGACTCTACACATGGACATCACCAGATGGTCAACACCGAAATCAGATTGATTATATTCTTTGCAGCCAAAGATGGAGAAGCTCTATACAGTCAACAAAGACAAGACCGGGAGCTGACTGTGGCTCAGATCATGAACTCCTGATTGCCAAATTCAGACTTAAATTGAAGAAAGTGGGCAACACCACTAGACCATTCAGGTATGACCTAAATCAAATCCCTTATGATTATACAGTGGAAGTGAGAAATAGATTTAAAGGTCTAGATCTGATAGATAGAGTGCCTGATGAACTATGGAATGAGGTTCGTGACATTGTACAGGAGATAGGGATCAAGACCATCCCCATGGAAAAGAAATGCAAAAAGGCAAAATGGCTGTCTGGGGAGGCCTTACAAATAGCTGTGAAAAGAAGAGAAGCAAAAAGCAAAGGAGAAAAGGAAAGATATAAGCATCTGAATGCAGAGTTCCAAAGAATAGCAAGAAGAGATAAGAAAGCCTTCTTCAGCAATCAATGTAAAGAAATAGAGGAAAAGAACAGAATGGGAAAGACTAGAGATCTCTTCAAGAAAATTAGAGATACCAAGAGAACATTTCATGCAAGGATGGGCTCGATAAAGGACAGAAATGGTCTGGACCTAACAGAAGCAGAAGATATTAAGAAGAGGTGGCAAGAATACACGGAAGAACTGTACAAAAAAGATCTTCATGACCCAGATAATCATGATGATGTGTTGACTAATCTAGAGCCAGACATCTTGGAATGTGAAGTCAAGTGGGCCTTAGAAAGCATCACTACGAACAAAGCTAGTGGAGGTGATGGAATTCCCGTTGAGCTGTTTCAAATCCTGAAAGATGATGCTGTGAAAGTGCTGCACTCAATTTGCCAGCAAATCTGGAAAACTCAGCAGTGGCCACAGGACTGGAAAAGGTCAGTTTTCATCCCAATTCCAAAGAAAGGCAATGCCAAAGAATGCTCCAACTACTGCACAATTGCACTCATCTCACATGCTAGTAAAGTAATGCTCAAAATTCTCCAAGCCAGACTTCAGCAATACATGAACCGTGAACTCCCTGATGTTCAAGCTGGTTTTAGAAAAGGCAGAAGAACCAGAGATCAAATTGCCAACATCCGCTGGATCATGGAAAAAGCAAAAGAGTTCCAGAAAAACATCTCTTTCTGCTTTATTGACTATGCCAAAGCCTTTGACTGTGTGGATCACAAGAAATTGTGGAAAATTCTGAAAGAGATGGGACTATCAGACCACCTAACCTGCCTCTTGAGAAATCTGTCTGCAGTTCAAGAAGCAACAGTTAGAACTGGACATGGAACAACAGACTTGTTCCAAATAGGAAAAGGAGTACGTCAAGGCTGTATATAGTCACCCTGCTTATTTAACGTCTATGTAGAGTACATCATGAGAAACACTGGATTGGAAGAAACACAAGCTGGAATAAAGATTGCCGGGAGAAATATCAATAACCTCAGATATGCAGATGACACCACCCTTATGGCAGAAAGTGAAGAGGAGCTAAAAAGCCTCTTGTTGAAAGTGAAAGAGGAGAGTGAAAGAGTTGGCTTAAAGCTCAACATTCAGAAAACGAAGATCATGGCATCTGGCCCCATCACTTCATGGGAAATAGATGGGGAAACAGTAGAAACAGTGTCAGACTTTATTTTTGGGGGCTCCAAAATCACTGCAGATGGTGACTGCAGCCATGAAATTAAAAGACGCATACTCCTTGGAAGGAAAGTTATGATTAACCTAGATAGCATATTCAAAAGCAGAGACATTACTTTGCCAACTAAGGTCTGTCTAGTCAAGGCTATGGTTTTTCCAGTAGTCATGTATGGATGTGAGAGTTGGACTGTGAAGAAGGCTAAGTGTGGAAGAATTGATGCTTTTGAACTATGATGTTGGAGAAGACTGTTGAGAGTCCCTTGGACTGCAAGGAGATCCAACCAGTCCATTCTGAAGGAGATCAGCCCTGGGATTTCTTTAGCAGCTTAAAAGAATACCTCTTTATTAGCTCACAGTTACGTACATTGGGTGGGACAGCATGACAAGGTTCTCTGCTTAGGGTCTCATCCAACTGAAGTCAAGATGCTGGCATGCCACATTCTCCAGAGCTCAAGTTTCTCCCCCAAGCTCATTCTTGTTACTCACATAATTCAGTTCTTTGCAGCTATGGGTCTGAGGTCCCCAGTTCCCTGCTGGCTTTCAGCCAGGGGCTGCCTTCAGCTCCTGGCATAGGAATGATATTTTAAGTCTTTCTCCTGCTTCAAATCTGTCTGCCTTCCTCTTCTGCCACCAGTCTGAGAAAGTTCTCTGCTTTTAAGAGCTCGTGTGACTCAATTAAAATAATCTCCCTGTTTTAAGGTCAGCTGTGCATATAACAGACCAATCATTGTATGACAATCTCATCACATTCACAGACTCCAGAGATTAGAGTGGGACATCTTGGGGAGCATTCCTAGAAACTCTACCTGCCGTAACATGTTAATACAGGGGATAGGCAAGATGATTGCTAAGGTTCTCATAGATTAAAACTGCCAACTTTTAATCACCTCTGATGACTCCCTTGGTGTAGCCACCTGATTTTGTTTCATTGGGCTTCATTTCACTCCCTCCTCTGCTCTTAACCAGATACTTCCAGGTTGGAGCCTCTAGTCTCTTTCTTCCATCATCAACCAGAGTCATCTCCTTCCTCCCTTCAACTCTACTTCACACTTTGATTTTGAACCTCTATGTGAGACCAGTTTTACATTCTTTATGTCATTTCTTCTTCCCCCAACTAACCTGTGAATTGGGCATTTTTGTCCTCATTTTGCAGATTCATTTCAGTCAGTTCAGTTCAGTCTCTCAGTCGTGTCCAACTCTTTGTGACTCCATGGACTGCAGCACGCCAGGCCTCCCTGTCCATTGCCAACTCCTTGAGCTTACTCAAACTCATGTCCATTGAGTCAGTGATGCCATCAAACCATCTTGTCCTCTGTCATCCCCTTCTCCTCTTGCCTTCTGTCTTTCCTGGCAACAGGGTCTTTTCAAGTGAGTCAGTTCTTCGCATCAGGTGGCCAAAGTATTGGAGTTTCAGCTTCAGCATCAGTCCATCCAATGAACGCCCAGGACTGATCTCCTTTAGGATGGACTTGTTGGATCTCCTTGCAGCCCAAGGGACTCTCAAGAGTCTTCTCCAGCACCACAGTTCAAAAGCATCAATTTTTTGGTGCTCAGCTTTCTTTATAGTCCAACTCTCACATCCATACAGGACTACTGGAAAAACCATAGCTTTGACTAAACGGATCTTTGTTGGTAAAGTAGTGTCTCTGCTTTTTAATATGCTATCTAGGTTGGTCATAACTTTTCTTCCAAGGAGCAAGCGTCTTTTTATTTATTTATTTTAATTGAAGGCTAATTACTTTACAATATTATAGTGGTTTTGCCATACATTAACATGAATCAGCCACAGGTGTACATGTGTTCCCCATCCTGAACCTCCCTGCCACCTCCCTCCTCATCCCATCCCTCTGGGTCATCCCAGTGCACCAGCCCTGAGCACCATCTCATGCATCAAACCTGGACTGGTGATCTGTTTCACATATGAAATATACATGTTTCAATGCTATTTTCTCAAATCATCCCACCCTCATCTTCTCCCACAGAGTCCAAAAGACTGTTCTATACATCTGTGTCTCCTTTGCTGTCTCACATACAGGGTTATTGTTACCATCTTTCTAAATTCCATATATATGTGTTTGTTTACTGTATTGGTGTTTTTCTTTCTGGCTTACTTCACTCTGTATAATAGGCTCCAGTTTCATCTACCTCATTAGAACTGATTCAAATGCATTCTTTTTAATGGCTGAGTAATATTCCATTGTGCCTGTGTACCACAGCTTTCTTATCCATTCGTCTGCTGATGGACATCTAGGTTGCTTCCATGTCCTGGCTATTATAAACAGTGCTGCGATTAACATGTCTTTTAATTTCATGGCTACAGTCACCATTTGTAGTGATTTGGGAGCCCCCAAAATAAAGTCTGTCATTGTTTCCACTGTTTCCCCATCTATTTGCCATGAAGTGATGGGACCAGATGCCATGATCTTCATTTTCTGAATGTTGAGTTTTAAGCCACTTTTTCACTCTCCTCTTTCACTTTCATCAAGAGGCTCTTTAGTTCTTTTCTTTCTGCCATAAGGGTGGCGCGATTGCTATTTCTCCCAGCAATCTTGATTCCAGCTTGTGCTTTATTTGTAATTTTGCAGATTAGAGCAAATTTTTGTACCCATTTTGCAGATTAGAGCACATTATTTTACTCATTTTGCAGATTAGAGCACTAGGGTTCAGAGAAGTTAAATATCTAGTCTAAGATTAAACAGTGTCAGACTTTATTTTTGGGGGGCTCCAAAATCACTGCAGATGGTGACTGCAGCCATGAAGTTAAAAGATGCTTTCTCCTTGGAAGAAAAGTTATGACCAACCTAGATAGTATATTCAAAAGCAGAGACATTACTTTGCCAACTAAGGTCTGTCTAGTCAAGTCTATGGTTTTTCCTGTGGTCATGTATGGATGTGAGAGTTGGACTGTGAAGAAGGCTGAGCCCTGAAGAATTGATGGTTTTGAACGTGGTGTTGGAGAAGACTCTTGAGAGTCCCTTGGACTGCAAGGAGATCCAACCAGTCCATTCTAAAGGAGATCAACCCTGGGATTTCTTTGGAAGGAATGATGCTAAAGCTGAAGCTCCAGTACTTTGGCCACCTCATGCGAAGAGTTGACTCATTGGAAAAGACCCTGATGCTGGGAGGGATTGGGGGCAGGAGGAGAAGGGGACGACTGAGGATGAGATGGCTGGATGGCATCACGGACTCAATGGACGTGAGTCTGAGTGAACTCCGGGAGTTGGTGATGGACAGGGAGGCCTGGCGTGCTACAATTCATGGGGTCGCAAAGAGCCGGACACAACTGAGCGACTGAACTGAACTGAACTGAAGATTAAACAGAAAGTAAGGTTAACTTTGAGGACAGTTTTTTCCAGTACCTGCCAGCATGCAGGGAAATAATCAATTTGAGAGGGATGGAGAGGAAGAGAGAGCGCAACGTTGCCCCTCACCTCAATTTCCACCCTAAAATAAGATGGAGATGAAGCCCCAGTAGTGATCTGGGCAGTTCATGGACTGCAGAGGGTGTCTAGGGTATGTGAGTGAATGGCTGGGGGTGAAGATTTTGCTGGGGAACAGGAGCCACTTGGTGAAAATGCACCCATTCATTTCACTGTATGCCCCTTGAGTTGGTAAAATTTCAGTCTTTCAGCCTCAAGTGTCGGGATCTCTTTTCCTGCCTATGAGAGCATAGGTGAGTACATCCACTTTGCAGAGCAATTTGGCCACATCTAGCAAAACTGAGGCAAGCACTGCCCCACCCTGGCAATTCCATACCTGTGCCTGTGTCCTGGTGAAGCTCCCTTACTAGTATTGTTTATAATTGGAAAAATAGAAGTCACCTAAGTGTTCGTTAGCAGGAAATGGGCAAATGGTAACATGCTCATCAAATGGAATACTTGGCAGCAGTTAAACGGGAATCTGAGCTGTATGTATCAATATACATGAATCTCACAAACACAGTGTACCCCCAAAATGTATAAGAGTAGTTCTTTTGATGCCACTTACATAAGGTTTTTCAGAGAAGGCCATGGTACCCCACTCCAGTACTCTTGCCTGAAAAATCCGATGGACGGAGGAGCCTGGTAGGCTACAGTCCATGGGGTCGTGAAGAGTCGGTCATGACGAGCGACTTCACTTTCACTTTTCATTTTCACGCATTGGAGAAGGAAATGGCAACCCACTCCAGAGTTCTTGCCTGGAGAATCCCAGGGACGGGGGAGCCTGGTGGGCTGCCGTCTATGGGGTCACACAGAGTCGGATAGGACTGAAGTGACTTAGCAGCACATAAGGTTTTTAAATGTGTAATGTCTGTTATTGGGAATTCTATGTAATAGTTAAATATGAATAAACACAAGGAAATAATAAACACATAATTTATATGATGGTTACGTCTGAGATAGGAGGGAAGGAAATGTGATGAGAAAGAAGGACATCAGGGACTTCAACTGTGTGGACAATGGTTTATTGCTAAAGCTAAGTGATATTCACAGTATTGCTTTTGAAGTCTTTTTTCATGTGAAATATTCCATAATAACTCTTAAACTGACAAATATTACCACCAGGAACATGCTTACCACTTATAACATGAAGTGGAAAGAGCAAGAAGCAGAATTGGGTATGCATTATACTCCCAACTTTGTAAGAACAGAACAAATCAAAAGAAAAAAATTAGATTAAAAAAAGAAAAAAAGAAACAGATAAATACCAAAACCATTAAAGTTCAAGGGTGATTTTTATTGTGCTCTTTATACATAATGACATAGTACTTTATTATAGTTTCCAAAATTTTATAGTGAGTACGTACGTATTGCTTTGGAATCAAAAACAAATATTGCCTTTTCTAAAATCTGCATTTGTTAACTCTAGACACTAGGATATTATACTTTTTAGCCTGAAATCAGGAAGAAATTTCTTATTCACCCTCTATTGCAGGAAGCCCTTGCCTAGGTCTTCAGTTCAGTTCAGTTCAGTTGAGTCGCTCAGTCATGTCCAACTCTTTGCGACCCCATGAATAGCAGCACGCCGGGCCTCCCTGTCCATCACCAACTCCCAGAGTTCACCCAGACTTACGCCCATGGAGTCAGTGACCTACGCCCATCCAGCCATCTCATCCTTGGTCGTCCTCTTCTCCTCCTGCCCCCAATCCCTCCCAGCATCAGGGTCTTTTCCAATGAGTCAACTCTTTGCATGAGGTGGCCAGTGTACTGGAGCTTCAGCTTCAGCATCATTCCTTCCAAAGAAATCCCAGGGCCGATCTCCTTCAGAATGGACTGGTTGGATCTCCTTGCAGTCCAAGGGACTCTCAAGAGTCTTCTCCAACACCACAGTTCAAAAGCATCAATGGCTCAGAGGTTAAAGCGTCTGCCTGCAATGTGGAAGACCTGGGTTCGATCCCTGGGTCGGGAAGATCCCCTGGAGAAGGAAATGGCAACCCACTCCAGTACTCTTGCCTGGAGAATCCCATGGACAGAGGAGCTTGGTGGGCTACAGTCCACGGGGTCGCAAAGAGTCAGACACGACCGAGCGACTTCACTTCACTTCACTTCACTTCAGCGTTTCTCATGATATATTCTGCATATAAGTTAAATAAGCAGGATGACAATATACAGCCTTGACGTACTCCTTTTCCTATTTGGAACCTGTCTGTTGTTCCATGTCCAGTTCTAACTGTTGCTTCCTGACCAGCATACAGATTTCTCAAGAGGCAGGTCAGGTGGTCTGGTATTCCCAACTCTTTCAGAATTTTCCACAGCTTATTGTCATCCACACAGTCAAAGGCTTTGGCATAGTCAATAAAGCAGAAATAGATGTTCTTCTGGAACTCTCTTGCTTTTTCCATGATCCAACAGATGTTGGCAATTTGATCTCTGGTTCCTCTGCCTTTTCTAAAACCAGCTTGAACATCAGGGAGTTCACGGTTCATGTATTGCTGAAGCCTGGCTTGGAGAATTTTGAGCATTACTTTACTAGCATGTGAGATGAGTGCAAGGTCTTAGAGGAAACAAGTCACATCGAGCTTGGAATCTAACAGACCCAAGTTCATATCCCAGCTCCACCCTTTCCCAGCAGCTGCCTGAGTCTCGACTTTTTGTGTTGTGTTACAAGAATACCTTTCCTGCTTGCCTCTTGAGACCTTGGTGGGGGAAAATGAGATGAGGTCCAGCCCATGGCTTTGGGATCCACAGCAGGCCCTCTGTGGCAGCTACCATTGCTCCCATGTGTCAGATCAGGTGCTGGGCACCAGGAGGGAAGACCTGGTTCCTCCTCTCAGAGCGTCCAGGGTGTCAGGGGACAGTCCAGGATGGAGGGACAGGCACCAGAACAGAAACCTGTACGACATAGAGTGTGGGACATGATTACCTCTTCTGGAGCTGACCAAGTCATGGAATTATTACTAAATAATGAGGAGGGATAACCTCTGTCCTTAAGCAACTCCAAGTATACTTCTAGACACCGAACAAACCTATTTCAAACAACATACAAACAGCATGAGGAGGAAATGCATAGCCTAGGTTCAATCCTGGTCCCCTCACTTCCTAGCGGAGTAAGCATGGCCAAGACAAGCATCTGACCATTTGAGCTTCTCTTCCTCTTTATCACAGGGGGAGGCATGCATGCCTTACGAGTTTTACCCGACGCAGACTGGCACAGATTCTGCATCAGCCCCTTCCCTGGGTCAGGCCATGTTCTGCGTGCTGGGGGTGTGACAGGGAACTAACCAGGCCAGGCTGCTGCCCATCACTCTTTAAAGGTGGGAGTCCAGGACAGTAGCTCAACATAGCACCCTCGCAGTGCAGCCCACAAATGCTTGTTCTCATCTTGGTGTGACCAGTATTATTCTTCTTCATTGGAAGATAATTGCTTTACAATGTTGTATTGGTTTCTGTCGTACAACATAGTGAAATCAGTCAGAACTGTATATATGCATATATATGGGCTTCCCAGGTGGCACTAGTGACCGGTGTGTTGGTGGTGATGCTCTGGGATGCTAATGAGTGGTTTTCTCTTGTCTCTTTCAGCTCACAGCCCCTCACTTCCCCGTGGTGGTTAAGCTGGGACATGCCCACGCCGGAATGGGAAAGGTATGAGAAGCAGCTCTTCCTTCCACTTACATTAATACTCATGCAGCTTCCCCGGACCACCTGCTCCCCTCTCTCTGTATCCCTCAACACCTCCATCTTAGCCCAGCCTCCCAGAACAGAGTGTTAGAGGAACCCCACATTCACTCCCTCCCCCCAATAACACACCTTCCTCTGAGCTCTCATGGATCACCTCTCCAGCTCAGTCCATACTTACCAAACCCTCCCTGGCTAATCAGTTCCCATGATTGTAGATTCAGAGAAATGGATGTACTGTACTTTGTAGATGGTTCTTATCATCTCCACAGCTGCGTGTAAGCACATGTCTTACTCATCTCTTTATCACCTGCAGAGTTAGCACCTAGAAGGTGTTGAATGGCTCTGTGAAGGAAGCCATTCAGTTTCCACAAAAGTCAAAAAGAAACATATCTTCCACAGTCACAGCTGACACTGCTACGGAACCAAACTTGGGTCCACTCGCCCACATGCTATAAAGCCCGTCTACTGACACCAGGTTGTTGTCAAAGAGAGTGCAGCATTTATTGTCGAGGAGGACTGGGGGCTCACACTTTAAAACTTGAACTTCCCAAAGGGTTTCAGCTGAGCATTCTTAAAGGCCAGGTGAGGGAGGGGGGTCTCAGGGTTTGTGATCAGTTTGCACAATTCTCTGATTGGTTAATGCTGAGGTCACAGAATGGTTAATATGATCAGTCCTTAGGCGCCAGTAGGTCTGAAGACGCATGATCATCAAGTAGTTTTAATTTCTTCCATTCAGTGATGGTTTTAGCATCTGCAAAAACAACTCAGGAAGTGTGCATTAGATACTATTATCTAAATACCTCAGAGAGGAGCTACAGCAGAAGATGTGGGGGAGGGGTCTGTCCCAGGAAGGCCCAAGAGGGTCCTGCTCAGTTACAACATATTGTGACAAATGTACCTGTCAGATTTTTGCAGTTTCAAGTGTAGAAACACAACTCAAGTTAGAGTGCAAAAGACAGTTCATTGGTTCAAGCATCAGAAAGTCTCAAATAGTTCTTGATAGATTCAGGCAGAGCTGGATCCAGGAGCTCAAATGATATCGGACCTCTTGGCCCTGTTTATCTCTACCTGGTGTTTTCTTCAGATGGTTGAGTTAGACAGCTGTGGGTGGCCCACTCTGGTCCCTAAGCTCACTGTCCCAGAGGAAGAAAGACTCTGTCTCTTTCTAGTGCCTCTCTATAAATCTCATGGAGGGATATTGATCAGTGCCTGCACTTCTAGAGATTTACCCCTAAATAAGGGGATGGGCATGGGGAAGTTGGGGCGGAGCCACAACAGGCTACCTCTCAAGCTTCTGGCTCAAACAGGACCATGTGAGAACAGGTAGATTTCAGTGCCTGCCATCTCCATTGGAGGAACCTGAGGCCACATAAGAGGCCCAGCACACCACTTTCACTGCTACTATTCAACATAGTTCTGGAAGTTTTGGCCACAGCAATCAGAGCAGAAAAAGAAATAAAAGGAATCCAGATTGGAAAAGAAGTAAAACTCTCACTGTTTGCAGATGACGTGATCCTCTACATAGAAAACCCTAAAGACTCCACCAGAAAATTACTAGAGTAATCAATGAATATAGTAAAGTTGCAGGATATAAAATCAACACACAGAAATCCCTTGCATTCCTATACGCTAATAATGAGAATGTAGAAAAAGAAATTAAGGAATCAATTCCATTCACCATTGCAATGAAAAGAATAAAATAGTTAGGAATATACCTACCTAAAGAAACTAAAGACCTATGTATAGAAAATTATAAAACACTGATGAAAGAAATCAAAGAGGACACTAATAGATGGAGAAATATATGATGTTCATGGATCAGAAGAATCAATATAGTGAAAATGAGTATACTACCCAAAGCAATCTACAGATTCAATGCAATTCCTATCAAGCTACCAGCGGTATTTTTCACAGAGCTAGAACAAATAATTTCACAATTTGTATGGAAACACAAAAAACCTCGAATAGCCAAAGCCATCTTGAGAAAGAAGAATGGAACTGGAGGAATCAACCTGCCTGACTTCAGGCTTTACTACAAAGCCACAGTCATCAAGACAGTATGGTACTGGCACAAAGACAGAAATATAGATCAATGGAACAAAATAGAAAGCCCAGAGATAAATCCACACACCTATGGACAGCTTATCTTCGACAAAGGAGGCAAGAATATACAGTGGATTAAAGACAATCTTTTTAACAAGTGGTGCTGGGAAAACTGGTCAACCACTTGTAAAAGAATGAAATTAGATCACTTTCTAACACCATACACAAAAATAAACTCAAAATGGATTAAAGATCTAAACGTAAGACAAGAAACTATAAAACTCTTAGAGGAGAACATAGGCAAAACACTCTCTGACATAAATCACAGCAGGATCCTCTATGATCCACCTCCCAGAATACTGGAAATAAAAGCAAAAATAAACAAATGGGATCTAATTAAAATTAAAAGCTTCTGCACAACAAAGGAAACTATAAGCAAGGTGAAAAGACAGCCTTCTGAATGGGAGAAAATAATAGCAAATGAAGCAACTGACAAACAACTAATCTCAAAAATATACAAGCAGCTTATGCAGCTCAACCCAGAAAAATAAATGACCCAATCAAAAAATGGGCCAAAGAACTAAATAGACATTTCTCCAAAGAAGACATACGAATGGCTAACAAACACATGAAAAGATGCTCAACATCACTCATTATCAGAGAAATGCAAATCAAAACCACAATGAGGTACCATTTCACACCAGTCAGAATGGCTGCGATCCAAAAGTCAACAAGCAATAAATGCTGGAGAGGGTGTGGAGAAAAGGGAACCCTCTTACACTGTTGGTGGGAATGCAAATTAGTACAGCCACTATGGAGAACAGTGTGGAGATTCCTTAAAAACTTGCAAATAGAACTGCCTTATGACCCAGCGATCCCACTGCTGGGCATACACACCAAGGAAACCAGAATTGAAAGAGACACGTGTACCCCAATGTTCATCGCGGCACTATTTATAATAGCCAGGACATGGAAGCAACCTAGATGTCCTTCAGCAGGTGAATGGATAAGAAAGCTGTGGTACATATACACAATGGAGTATTACTCAGCCATTAAAAAAATACATTTGAATCAGTTCTAATGAGGTGGATGAAGCTGGAGCCGATTATACAGAGTGAAGTAAGCCAGAAAGAAAAAACACCAATACAGTATACTAACACATATATATGGAATTTAGAAAGATGGTAATGATAAACCTATATGCAAGACAGCAAAAGAGACACAGATGTATAGAACAGCCTTTTGGACTCTGTGGGAGAGGGAGAGGGTGGATGATTTGGGAGAGTGGCAATGTAACATGTATGATATCATAAGTGAAAAAAATCGCCAGTCTAGGTTCGATGCAGGATGCAGGATGCTTGGGACTGATGCACGGGGATAATCCAGAGAGATGGTGTGGGGCAGGAGGGGGGAGGAGGGATCAGGATTGGGAGTTCATTTACACTCATGGCTGATTCATGTCAATGTATAGCAAAACAAATACAGTATTGTAAAGCAAAACAAACTAAAAAATAAAGATTAATATAAAAAAAAAGAGGCCCAGCACAGCTGTGTGCCAACAGAGCCGGTAGAAACCTTGCTTTGTGTAGGCACAGTCCAACCATGAATCACCCTGCACCCAGCACCTCTGTTCTTCCCATTCTTCCCAAGCCATATGCCTTCTGTGTAACCTCTTCCTACCTAAACTCCATCCCCTTCAAGCAGCAAAGGATGGAAAGGATCAGACAAGTCAGGGCGTGGCCTCAGCTCTGACTTTAATGTTAACTGGGACAAGTTGCCATCTGACTTCTTCTGGCCTCCTCATCTGGCAAATGATGATACTTCTTACAAACATCTTTAAAATGAATCCTTATCAATTATGTCACAGTAAAACTGTAAGAAAAAAGTAAAATTTTCTTAAAGTCCTCCCTCCCTAAAACATACACATTGTGAGGACAGAGCTTTTTACCTGTTTGCTCCCTACTGTTCCCACTGCCCACAAGGGCCTGGGTGCACCCTAGCCCCTCAGGTTGCTGGGTGGTTGACTGAGTCCCTCTTCACCCTGAGTCTGTTCCCCACTGCCTGTTCTCCCTACTTCTCCTCCCTTGCCTGTCATCTGACTACAGCTCCCTGCCATCTGACTACAGCTCCCTGCCCTCCTAAGGCTGCCCTCCCCATGGTCCTCAATGACCCTCTGCTGCTAATTCAGTGATCATATCTCTGTCCATATCTGAACTGACCTCTCTACATCATTTGAAGCTGCTGGACCTTTCTGTCCTGAGATCCATGCCCCTCTCCTGGATCTCTGGCTCTTTCTTTGACCGCTCCTTCACTGTTTCCTTCAAGAGCTTTCCTTCCTGCTCCATCTTTAGCTTTGTCTGTTCCATCAGCATGCACTGTCTGAGCTCTTGTCTGTGCTCCCCACTGCAGCTCCCGTCTACACGCCAGCAGCCCTCCAGTCGCACTTGCTGTGCAGCACATCCGGCTCTTCTATCCAGTTACGTCTTCTGCATCTCCACTGGTCTGCCCAGGAAACCTCAGACTCTCAAAGTCCCAGACCACACCCATTTTCTTTTCTGAGAGCCCACCCTCCTTCCTTATCTTATCCTCCTCCTCTTCCTGGGACCCTCTTTACAACAGGAATCCCCAGTCCCTCCATTGTCTTCAAACAGAAATCTGGGAATCATCTCCCCTCCTCCGTGTCCACACGGTCGTCATGTCCTGTCACTTGCCCTTTATTAATGTTTCTCAAAAATGTCCTTTTCTTCTTGCCCCCTGCCACCATCTTGGACAGCTTTGGTAAAGCTAAAAGGTTCCCAAGAATTAAATTCCGTTTCTAAAGCTTAAAATAATCCCAGACAGGAAATAAAAAGAAGGAAATACTTAAAGAGACTGACGCAATGTCGGAGGAGGGGATGCCTCCCAGAGACGCAGGCCCCAGAGGAACTCCCAGAACATGGAAAGGAGGACTCATCTCCAAGGATGAAAAGTGTCACTGGCTGAAATAAACAGAGGTTTGCAAAAAATGCTGAGATCAAGGGAAAGGGGCTTTTCTCCTTCTGTTTGGAATGAGAAAACTATCAGGAACGGTCTGGACATGCCAACTGAGCAGATGATGTCATATTCATGGCTGAGGAGGAGAAAAACAGGACGGTACCTTTTACAGGACTTTCACCTTCTCTCCAGAAGAAAGATTGTCTGCCTGGAGAGAAGCAAGGAGAACATTTCCAGGAAGAAACTGGTGAAGAGGCTGTGAATTAACTCAGTCTTCCTGGAAATTCACCCAGGATCCCATGATGGAAGTTTCTGAGCCTCCTCAAGTCTGTTTTTCTCCTTTGTGTTGATCGGTACCTACTCTGTGCTGACAATAAGAGGATGAATAGGACCCAGTCCTTGCTCTCAAAAAACTGAGACAATTGCATAGATAAATAAGTATAACACATGCTGGGGATCTGATGGAAGACTGTGAAGGGTGTGTAGAGATGACTGAAGGAAGGAGCTTAATTCCACTTGCAGGGTGGAAGGATGAAAAGAGCTTCCACATCAAGGAAACCACAGGGTTTGGTGTGCCTGGAGATCTAAGGAATTCTAACAAACAAGAGAGAGTCCAAGTCAAGAGATGGACCTCTTATACTAAAACAAAGAACAGTGGATGCCACAGGGCAGAGAGATCAAAATAGAGCGAAGTGCTGTGCAGCTTAGGGAACACTTAGATAGTTAGGAGGTAATCACGAGGCACAACAGGAGTTCTCAAGAAACCAGAATGGCCAGACCAATGGTTCTTAAGGGAGTGGTGGAGGGTAGTCTTCCCCCAGGGAGCATTTGGTTACATCTGGAGGCAGTTTTGGTTGTCACAACTGGGGGTGGAAGGATGCTAGTGACACCTGGCATCTACCCTGCAGAAACCAAGGATGCTGCTGAACACCCTGAAATGCCTAAGGCTGCCCCCCACACACACACAACAGAGAATTATCCAGTCCAAGATGTCAGTAGCATCAAAGTTGAGAAACCTGGGACAAAACTAATTTTGTTTCCTTTGTTGAAAGTTTTACCAGATTAGAAATCAAAGAAAGTAATGGTTATTATGGGCTTCCCTAGTGGCTCAGATGGTAAAGAATCCACCTGTAATGCGGGAGACCTGGGTTCAACCCCTGGGTTGGGAAGATCCCTGGAGGAGGGCATGGTGACCCGCTCCAGTATTTTTGCCTGGAGAAGCCTCATGGACAGAGGAGCCTGGAGGCAGCAGTCCACAGGGTCGCAAAGAGCTGGACAGGACTGAGAGACTAACCACAGCACAGGACTAGAGAGTCCACCAGTCTGTTCCAAAGGATTGTAAGTCATCAGGATGCTACAGGCTATTTTGTCAAATATGAAAATTCCATGCTAAAGTAGATTTCTAGTGCAAAACTTCTCAGACTCATTAAGTTTGCTCATATACCTCCTGGGAGTAGAAGAACATAAAAACTTGTGCAGAATTTTCCAGATTTACTGGACCCATGAAACGTTTGACCAGTTTTTGAGATGCGTGTCCTTTCATTAACTTGTAAAAACTCTTTGCACATTATGAACATTCATCCTGTGTCATACTTTGCAATGATTTTTCTTCATTTGACAGCTACATGTCCATTTTATTATTCAGCTTTTAATCTTTTAAAGGGTTTTTTTTTTTTTTTTTGTAGTTATGTGTTTCCATCTTTGGGAGTTTGTTATAGTAACTAAAGGTAGTGATTTGAATCTACTTGTTAGTTATGAGACCTTAGGTTAAGTTACTACCCTAGTATTATCTCATGTAAAAAGAGGATAATAATCAGTTCAGTTCAGTCACTCAGTTGTGTCTGACTCTTTGCGACTCCATGAATCACAGCACGCCAGGCCTCCCTGTCCATCACCAACTCCCGAAGTTCACTCAAACTCACGTCCATCGAGTCCGTGATGCCATCCAGCCATCTCATCCTCTGTCGTCCTCTTCTCCTCCTGCCCCCAATTCCTCCCAGCATCAGGGTCTTTTCCAATGAGTCAGCTCTTCGCATGAGGTGGCCAAAGTGCTGGAGTTTCAGCTTTAGCATCATTCCTTCCAAAGGACACCCAGGGCTGATCTCCTTTAGAATGGACTGTTTGGATCTCCTTGCAGTCCATGGGACTCTCAAGAGTCTTCTCCAACACCACAGTTCAAAAGCATCAATTCTTTGGCGTTCAGCCTTCTTCATAGTCCAACACTCACATCCATACATGACCACTGGAAAAACCATAGCCTTGACTAGACAGACCTTTGTCGGCAAAGTAATGTCTCTGCTTTTGAATATGCTATCTAGGTTGGTTATAACTTTCCTTCCAAGGAGTAAGCATCTTTTAATTTCATGGCTGCAATCACCATCTGCAGTGATTTTGGAGCCCCAAAAAATAAAATCTGACACTGTTTCCCTGTCTAGTTCCCATGAAGTGATGGAACTAGATGCTATGATCTTAGTTTTATGAATGTTGAGCTTTAATAGTATCAACCTAATAAGCTGGTTGTGAGGATTAAGAGACACTATGTAATATCATATATGAAACGAATAGCCAGTCCAGGTTCGATGCATGATACTGGATGCTTAGGGCTGGTGCAGTGGGATGACCCAGAGGGATGGTATGGGGAGGGAGGAGGGAGGTGGATTCAGGATGGAGAACACGGTATACCTGTGGCAGATTCGTGTTGATATATGGCAAAACCAATACAATATTGTAAAGAAATTAACCGCCAATTAAAATAAATAAATTTATATTTAAAAAAAGAGACACTATGTATGTCAAATATAGCTCAGTGATTGGAACGCAGTAGACACTCGATAAGTATTAGCTGTCATTATTACTAAGAATATTTCGTCCTGCTTTCAGAACTCAAAATCCAGCTGAAGTCAATAAAGGAGTTATGACTAAACAACATCCTCTGTCAGAAACCATTTCATTTGGCTACAGGTTCAATATGAATCGGATTGGTAAGGAGTTGCCAAAAGCTCTAATCCATAAACACCTAATAAATAGGTGAAAATGGGCTCAACTTTGTTTACCACTAGGGAAGTGCAAATGAAAACCACAATGAGATGCCACTATAAAACCACTAGTCTAGCTCAAGTTAAAAAGATTAGTAATTCTACATGTTGGCAAGAGCTTGGAACATGTGGAACATACCCACAGAGCTAGTGAAATTGTCTGTTTGATTTTATTTTTCATTAGAGGTTAATTACTTTACTATATTGTGATGGTTTCTGCCATACATAAACATTAGTCAGCCACAGGTACATATATGTCCTCTCCCTCTTGGACCGCCCTCCCACACCCCTCCCCATCCCACCCCTATAGGCTGTCACAGAGCATGGGCTTTGGATTCTCTGCATCATACAGCAAATTCCCACTGGCTGTCTATTGAAAGTGTCAACTGATGCAACTACTTTGGAATATGTGTTGCTATTAGCTGCTAAGCTGAAATTACAAAGAGTTTCCTTATTTTAGGTAAAGTGAAGTCGCTCAGTCATGTCCAACTCTTTGTTACCCCATGGACTGTAGCCCAGCAAGCTCCTCTGTTCATGGGATTTTCCAGGCAAGAATACTGGAGTGGGTTGCCATTGCCTTCTCCAGGGGATCTTCCCAACCCAGGGACTGAACTCTGGTCTCCCACATTGCAGGCAGATGCTTTAACCTCTGAGCCACCAGGGAGCCCATGTTTTAGGTATACCCAACCTAAATGCATGTGTGTGAGTGCTCCAGTGTTTACAGAAACTTGTTCATAGTTACCAAAATCTGGACACAGTCCATGTGTCCATTAAGAATAAAATATTAATAGATAAATAAATTGCAGTAAATTCAGGCAAATGGGAATTTTCCAGAAATGAAAATGAATAAATTACAACTAAATATACAACAACATGCCTGAATCTCACAAACACACCAATGAATGAATTGTCAGATTTAAAAGGATGCCAATGTATATGATTCCATGTATATAAAATTCAAAGCCAGAGAAACTAATCTATAGTGCTATGTGGCATACATATAAGATGATAAAACTTAAGAAAAGCAAGAAGATTACTACCTTAAAAGAATGAAGTGAAGTAAAGTGAAAGTCACTCAGTCGTGTCCAACTCTTGCGACCCCATGTAGCCTGCCAGGCTCCTCTGTCCATGGGATTCTCCAGGCAAAAATACTGGAGTGGACTGCCATTTCCTTCTCTAGGGGATCTTCCCAACCCAGGAATCGAACCCGAGTTTCCTGCATTGCAGGCAGATTCTTTATCCACTGAGATATGAGGGAAGCCCATTAAATAATAGAAGTTACCTTGGTGGAGGACAGAGGCATGGTCATGGGGGTACAGCAGGAGTGGTTCAAACCTAGTTCTTGACTTGGGTGATGCTTAGATGGATGTTTGCTCTGTGATTGTTAGCTCACTGAACTGTCACTTTATACCAGTCTTTCTGTGTGTGTTATATTTCAAAATAAAATAAAGTGTTTTTAACTTTATCAGGGCATATTAGTGAAGATCCGATTTCCAAAATAAAGTGAGAATCCTGCACTGCACTGGTCCCTCCATGGCTAGAACATTGTATTACGTTCTGGACTGTAAACAGGCTCTAGATGTTTGAGAGAATCATTGGTAAATGAATGTGTTCAGGAGAAAATGAGCTGAGTAGTGGGGGGCAGAGCCTTCCAGCCTGGGAGGGCTAGAGACAGTGTGGCTGGCTCTTCAGAAACATGAAGAATTGTCCTGGGAAGGTAGGCTGGATATTTCTATGTATTAGTAACATGTAGGAGCCAAAAGTGGGACCAAAGTCTGGGGGAAACACATGTCAGTTGTGTTGAAAGATCAACTTTCTAACAATCAGAGGTGAACATTAATGGAATGAACAGCTGCTTTGTGTAGAAAGTTCTCATCAGTGCAGAACTGGAGCAAAAATAAATATGTACTAGAGAGTTTCAAGAGAGTTTAAGCATTATTTGAGATTTTTAGCCTGAGATGTTTGAACTTGGTGAAATTGAGACACTTCTGTTTATGTTTTTATGTGGATATGTGAACTTTTTTTGTGACAGAAAGGGTCCATAGCTTCTTTCATCTTTTCACAGGGGCCATGATCCTTCCAAAGTTTAACACACCCTGAAGATGACTGCTATAGTATCTTCCACTGATGAGAATCTGTGGCTTTGATCAATACAATGAGCAGCCTTTTGAAAGGGATGGTGTATCTGTTATCATCATAGAAGTTGAGTTCATGGCCAGCTGCCTATGGAGGTAGCATTTGTAGAAAGCAGGGATTCTGATTTTAATCTGGATTTACCATTTACTAGTTGTGTGTTGTTGACTAAGTTGCATAATCTCTCTGTGCCTAGATTTCCTCATGTCTAATATGGGGACAATAATTTCCCTCCTGGAGTTGTAATGATGATAGAATCAATCAGCCCAGGCTTGGGAAGGTGCTGGGACAACACTCAGGGAATGGGAGCTTTAAAAACCCACTGCTAATATAAACTGTTAATCTGATGACCTAACTGCTTATCTCAACTAAGATGAGATAAGCAGTTGCTCATAATAGATAGACCAAAAGGGGAGAAAAATTAAATTCTGGGTAAATTCTTAAAGTAAGCAAAATGGGCTTCTAGCATCCCCAATAGAGGGTAAGATAACAAACAAACTCCAGCCTGGGAGACGCCTTCTCCTTATTTTGTAAATTCAGACTTTCAGGGCTTGAGTCCTAGCACCTCACTTAGAGATAAGAACCTGGGGCTCCAGAGAGGAGAAGGGTCTTGCCCAAGGCCACCCAGCAAGGAAGCACCCCACCCCCAGGATCAGAACAGGAAAGGAAAGAAAGTCTTCTGAGATGATTCCACCCCATTCCATACTTGAGTGATTAAGAACAGTAGTAATAATAATAGCCAGAGTGATAGTAAAAGCTAATTCTCCATGGAGTTTACTCTGTGCAAGCATTGTTCTAAGTGCTTTATAAATTACTCATTACTATCTATAAACTACTATCCTTATAACCACCCTATGAGGAAGATAGTAATCCTATGGGTGTCCCCACTTTACAGATGAGGAAACTGAGACACCAGGAGTAGGAGGCAGAGTTGGGATTCAACCCCGGGCAGTCTGGTTCTGGCTTCTAAGTTCTGATAGATAAAGGATGTTGCCATGGTCACAGTTTAGTAAGCCCAGACACAGGTATCCTAACACTCCCCCTTGCCCAGGGTGTGTTGTTCTACTAAGAGAAGCCTGGAGTGATGAGGTGCCGGGTTGAGGTGACCCAGCAGATGGCCTGTGTATTCTGGGGGTCAAAGTGACAGCTCCCAACGCACTGTCTCCAGCAGCATCTTGCACACCCTGGCGTCTGGCACACCCCGGTGTCTGACACACCCCAGTGTCTTGCACACCCCAGCGTCTTGCACATCCCAGCTCGACCAACGCTGCTGCTTTCTTCAGCTCCCAGGGACCTGGACTCCATCTCTTCTCTCGGACTGACTCTCTCAGTGAGATTTCCCAGCACTGTCTGCTTTTTCAAGTGGGAGTAGATAGTCAGCTGACACGGGCAACACTTAAGACATAGAGGGCTCCCCCAGCACCTGGGTGAGAACCAGGGAGGATAGTCGCTCTGTGTTTCCTAGCAGAAACCTAGTCAGATGAGAGCAGGGAGGCTTCACCCTGCGGGGCATTCAGGGAAGGAATGTTCAAGGCCCTGCCGGGCTGTGAGCGGAAGAAGGGAGAGGGACCCATGCTCTGTGCCCCCGCCCACCCT
>SJXQ01005412.1:600046-641604 GCA_006408695.1 Aepyceros melampus | reverse complement strand
ACTCTTTGCGACCCCATGAATCACAGCACGCCAGGCCTCCCTGTGCATCACCAACTCCTGAAGTTCACTCAGACTCACGTCCATCAAGTCAGTGATGCCATCCAGCCATCTCATCCTCTGTCGTCCCCTTCTCCTCCTGCCCCCAATCCCTCCCAGCAGGGTCTTTTCCAATGAGTCAACTCTTCGCATGAGGTGGCCAAAGTACTGGAGTTTCAGCTTTAGCATCATTCCTTCCAAAGAAATCCCAGGGTTGATCTCCTTCAGAATGGACTGGTTGGATCTCCTTGCAGTCCAAGGGACTCTCAAGAGATTTGCTAAGTCACTTCAGTCGTGTCCGACTCTGTGCGACCCCATAGATGGCAGCCCACCAGGCTCCCCCGTCCCTGGGGTTCTCCAGGCAAGAACACTGGTGTGGGTTGCCATTTCCTTCTCCAATGCATGAAAGCGAAAGGTGAAAGTGAAGTCGCTCAGTCAGGTCCGACTTAGCGACCCCATGGACTAAAGCCTACCAGGCTCCTCCATCCATGGGAGTTTCAGGCAAGAGTACTGGAGTGGGGTGCCATTGCCTTCTCCAAATGTTTCTTATAGAAAAAAAAAAAAAAAGCATGTGTTAGATACGCTTTGTTCAGGTATGAGTCATGATGCTTGCCGTTGCCGTTGGCTATGAATTCAATGTTAATGAATCAACTATGTATATTAAATAAGTTGTCTTTAAAAGGAAACACACATAACAAGGTTATATATTGATGAGTTGATGAAAATGTAGCCATAAGCTTGCAGGAACCAAATCCTGTTTTCCTCTAGGAGCAGTAGTTCAGGATTCACTAATTCAGTGCTTGTTGCAATGTTACAGAATGTAACTACTATGAATAATGAGAATGGACTTGTGTGTGTGTGTGTGTGTGTATACATATGTGTATATACCACACACACAAACACATATTCTGTAAAGATTTCTAAGGGTCTTCTTTCCTCCTTTGGATGCCAAAATGCAACCATTCTAAGGACAAACAGAAGCAAACTAAAACAGTCATTTCAGTCTGACACTTGCCATTTTGAAGGTGACGTCACCTGGATCATCAGCTTGTTTTCCTTACAAGGATTTAAGGCTGAGATGTCTACTGCTGAAACTCACTCCTCTAATCCCCACATCTTTCCACCATCCTTGGTTGGCCTCAGCTCAGGAAACCTGGGTCCTCCTGCCAGCCTCATACTCCCTGGGGCCCACAGCACCCACTTGGACAAATCATTTAAACACATAAGTGCAGGGTGTCAAATATATCAAATATACATGATGTTCCTCACCAAGCACTTGGAAAAGCTAGTGAATAGAAGTGTGTTAAAAAGTATGAAGCGGCTCATGACTGTGAGATGGGGAGACAAGCAAAGGAGGAGGGGACTTTTGACTTAGACCTCATTGGATTCTGATCTGGACTCAGCCATCAGACAGATCTAACATTGTGATCTAACATTGAGTCCAGATCTGACATTGTGACCTGGCGCGAATCCCTTGCCTTCTCTGGGGTAATTCAGAGCAGATGAGATGGGATGAGCAACGCACACCAGCTGTTGCAGAAGCTGATGCAGAAGCATCAGTGCCTTCACCATCTCCTCTAACCCTCAGAGAAGCTCTGAGAGCTCTTTCTGATCACAGCTTTGCAGAGATTCCAAGAGTTGTTTTGCTTAAACTCACAGGTAAGTGAGAGAAGTGGAATTCAAACTGAGGTTGTCAGGTCCTTCAGCCTTCTTCTTCCTGCTGCCTGGGACCCTCAGGAACGCCCTGGTGGAATCATCGCTTCCTGTTTTAAGGCCACCAGCCAACTTAATAAGAGAGTTGATTTATAAAGAATTTCACAGGGTTCCACCCAAGAAACATGTGAGTACCTTGGAGGCCAGCACTGACCTTTGCCTGTGAACCACTCTTGTTGTCTGCTGAACTGACCTCATCCCAGGCCTAAAGCCAAGAATAAGCACACTCATGCAAGAGAATGAGAAGAAGAGAAAGAAGACTATCAGCCCCTGGCACTGTGCTTTACAGTCAGGGTACACCCCGGCCACCTAAAAGGCCCCATTTTGTCAAGAGGGACAGAGACATAGAAACAGTCTCATCTGGAAAGAATAAGCTACCTGCTCAGTGTGCACTGACCACACCACTCCTCCATGGAAAACAGAATATTTTTGAGTTGACAAACACTGAAAAACAGTAGGATTTCTTTTTTCTTTTTTCTGCTTTCCTGGCAGTGTCTGTTGACCCATCTTGGCTTTGCATGCAAGAAAGGTCAGAGAAGTCATGCCTTAAGAGGCTCCCAGAAGGAGGAGGGGGCGCATGCTGCCTGTTAGAATGGGACACTGTAATTTCCCACAATCTGATGAGCAGCTCCGTACTTCTACCCCAGCATGACAGTCAATTTGCAAAGGACTTCCATACTGGGAGCCTGCTTAGGCTCAAGCCATCTTTTGATGAGGGTATTGTTATCATGACACCCATTTAACAGATGAGACCAGCAGAGATCAAGGAGGCAAAATGATTGGGCGTATGGTCACACACTGCATTCTGTGAAGGCTGTTCATTCTTTCCTTGGTCCCGGAACCCATGCTAGAGGAGGGAAGCCTCCTGAGAGCTCGCCAGCCCATCCAGAACACAGCCTGTGTGTCCACTGAGGACTTCCTCAGCCAAAATGTGCAGGCGCAGCCCACTGTTGCTATCAGCGGGCTAGAGAAGTGATGGCCTGAAACAAGCAGGTGCCCCATGCTCACTGCGGCCATGGCCCAGGGCAGCCTCCCACCACGCTTCCTGCACCTGAGAACAGCCACTCCTCTGGCTTCTTGGAAGCAAGTCCACTTAGAGGCAGCTGGCACTGTGGCTGACAGGGGGCAGGGGCAAGCTTGGTTGTGGGAGGAAGCCAGGGAAGGATGTAAACAGTGGGCTTACTATGTTTTGGAGTATGTGTGGTGGTGAGGGTAGGGGCGGGCTGGGTGAGCAGATGTCTTATGCACAGTTATCAGTACCTCTACTAAAGCCTCTGGACAAATGAACTGTTGGCAGAGTCTGTACTCTTACCTCGACTCCTCACCCCCAGCCCCAAGAAACCTTCATACACCAACACCCCATCCTCCAGTAGTGAGATCAGAAGATCCAAGGAGCAGCCATGTGGGACAGCAGATGCTGTCAAGACACATCATGACACTCTTGGAAAATGGTTGAAATGAGGATTGAGTGGATCAGTGGAGAAGGCTGCCTGCAGTTGAGGAGAAGAGCCTGGGGCTCCCAGCCACCCTGAGGGATCAGAGAGCAGCAGCAAGAGCACCTTACTGGGATGCTCTGGCTGATGAGTTAGGTGAGTGTAGCCCCTGAGTCAGACAGGCCTGAGATCCTTGACAGCCTTGCTCTTCGACATGGGGACTTTGTAGAAAGATGAGTTAGAAAGATCTAGTTAGAGTTAGAAAAGGCAGAGGAACCAGAGATCAAATTGCCAACATATGCTGGATCATAGAAAAAGCAAGGGAATTCCTAAAAAGTCATCTACTTCTGCTTCATTGAGTATGCTAAAGCCTTTGATTGTGTGGATCACAACAAACTGTGGAATATTCTTAATAAGGTGGAACACCAGACCACATTACCTGCCTGCTGAGAAACCTGTATGCAGGAGAAGAAGGAACAGTTAGAACTGGAACCCTGAATATTCATTGGAAGAACTGATGCTGAAGCTGAAACTCCAATACTTTGGCCACCTAATGCGAAGAGCTAACTCATTGGGAACGAACCTGATGCTGTGAAAGATTGAAGGCAGGAGGAGAAGGGTATAACAGAGGATGAAGTGGTTGGATGGCATCACCAACTCGATGGACATGAGTTTGAGAAAGCTCCAGGAGTTGGTGACGGACAGAGAAGCCTGGCATGCTGCAGTCCATGGGGTCACAAAGAGTCGGACATGACTGAGTGACTGAACAGCAACAACAACAATAATGGGTGAGGAGTTACTCTGCAGACTGACTGACATAAAGGACTTTAAAAATTTGTGGATCGTTAAAGAGATGCAGTGAAAGTAGTGACAGATTTTCTCTTCTTGGGCTCCAAAATCACTGCAGATGGTGACTGCAACCACGAAATTGGAAAACGCTTGCTTCTTGGAAGGAAAGCTATGACAAACCTAGACAGCATATTGAAAAGCAAAGACATCACTTGGCTGACAAAGGTCCGTATAGTCAAAGCCATGGTCTTTCCAATAGTCATGTATGGATGTGAGAGTTGGACCATAAAGAAGGCTGAGCACCAAAAAATTGATGCTTTTGAACTGTGGTGCTGGAGAAGACTCTTAAAAGTCCCTTGGACTGCAAGGAGATCAAAGCAGTCAACCTTAAAGGAAATCAGTCCTGAATGAATATTCATTGGAAGAACTCATGCTGAAGTTGAAGCTCCAATGTTTGGCCATGTGATATGAAGAGCCAACTCATTGGAAAAGACCCTGATGCTGGGAAAGATTGAAGGCAAAAGGAGAAGAGGGCAGCAGAGGATGAGATGGTTGGATAGCATCACTGACTCAATAGACATGAGATTGAGCAAACTCCAGGAGATAGTGAAGGACAGAGAAGCCTGGTGTGCTGTAGTCCATGGGGTCGGAAATGTCAGACATGACTTAGTGACTGAACAAAGAGATTTTGATTCACTTACTCCGGGCCTAAGTGCTCCCTATATTTTTAAGTCTTTACAGATCACTGGGGAATCTCCTTAGGATGCAGATTCTGATTCACTAGGCCTGAGTGAGGCTTGCCTGGGAATCTGCATTTCTAACAAGCTGCCTGGTGATGTCAGTGGTGCTAGTCCCTGGCAGCTAGTCATGCTAGTCGGGGGTCAGCAAACTTTTCCATCACAGAGCCAGATGGTAAACATCTTAACCTTTCAGGCTAAATGGTCTGTTGCAACTACTGGACTCAACATTGCTGTATAGAACTAGCCCTAGACAAGAGGTAAATGAGTGTGCATGGCCATGTTCCACTATAACTTTGTGAACACTGAAATCTCAGTTTCATGCGATTTTTACATGTTGTGGGATATCGTTCTTCTTTTGATGTTTTTTCCCTAGCCATTTAAGAACTATTCTTAACACATGGGCCTTGCAAAAACCCTCAGTCACCCTTCCCACACTGGGTTGTAAACCCCTGGGTACACTAGCTGCACCCACTGACTCCATCTCCCCTCCCAGCCTGGCCGGGGCCCTGAACAGTGGGAAGCCCTTCCTTCACCCTGCACAATGGAGGGGCCCTGGGAAGCTGAAGTGTTGCCTTTCAGAGCTGACACTTGTCAGGTGCCTCCCTTCCCTTCCATTCAATCTCACGGTCACACTGTAACTCTATAAACACCCAGGCAAAAGAATCAGTGACCCAGAGCTCAATACCAACAGAAGGAGTTCTGATTTATTAAAGGGAAGAGCAAAGGAAAGGAACCAGAAAACTGATAAGCAGGATAATTAGACAGGTCCCTAAACAGTCCATCAAGCCCTCTGTTGTTCCATCACTTCCTACCACCCCTTCTGACCCCTGGCAGCATGTGACCCTGGCTGCCGGGGCGCGGACATCCTTTGGACTCTGGGTCTCAGTCTTCAGAAGAATTGGAGGAGGGGCAAAGGCTTTTGAGAACTTGAGGCAGGACTCTTGTGTTCACTCAACCAATGTTAATGGAGTTGATGCCTAGCTCTTCTGAGTTAAGGACTCAGTAAATGTTTATTGAATATTTTGGCAAAAATTTATGAACATTTGTTGTATGCAAAGATGGGCTAGACCCTGAGGTGAAGGACTCTTGATTAAGATTGAGACATGGAAAAGAAAAGGCTCCTGAATGCAGGAAATTTACACACGAAAGACACAGGCTCTCACTAGACTACAGTCTAATGCAGGACTTGGCAGATTACCACCCCCTCACAAGTCAAATTTAGTCCTGTACCTGGTTTTGTTAATAAAGGCTTTTTTGGTAACACAGCCCTGCCTGTTTGTATACATATTGTCTATGGCTGCTTCTACACTACAACATCAGAGTTGAATCATTTTCATGGCCTGCAAAGCCTAAAATATTTACCACTGTACTCTTCACAGAAAAAGTTTGCCAATCCACAGTCTAGAGCAGTGGTTTTCCGAAAATTTGTATAGCAAATCACGATAAGCAACACATCTTATAGGAGGAGGCAGAGAGAAAAGAATAAATAAATTACACTGCAATATGTCAGGTGAGGAGAAGGATTCTGAAGGCAGAAACAGGATAAGAGGAACAGATCGTGAGGAGAGCAAGGGAGTGATCAGAGAAGGCTTTCTGTGACATGGCATATGAAGGAAGGAGAGAGTGAGCTGTGTGGACACCTGAGGAAGAGCATGACAATAGAGGGAAGGGCATGCACAAAGGTCCTGGGGTAGGAGCAAGTGCTTGAGGTGAACAGAGATGGAAGTGACACTGGTGAGTTGGGGAGAGGTGGCGGAAGAAGGTTGTGTAGACAACTGACTACAATCAGAGCATAATGAAGTCAACCCTGCAGCAGAAACGCAAGCCAAGGACTGAGAAGAGAGTCTAGATAAAACGGGACCACAAGGGCTTTCCTCGTGGTCCAGTGGTTTAGAATCCGTCTGCCAATGCAGGGGATGGGGGTTCGATCCCTGGTCCATGAAGATTCCACAAGCTCAGAGCAACTAAGCCTGTGCACCTCAACTACTGAGCCCAGGTGCTGCAACTGCGGAAGCCCACGTGCCTAGAGCCCGTGCTCCGCAAGAGAAGCTGCCGCAGTGAGGTCAGGCCCGCTCACTGCAAGGAAAAAAAGGCCCTTGCAGCAACGAAGACCCAGCACAGCCAAAATAATAAACAACTTTATTTCTTAAAAACTGAACCATGAGTAGATACACTTATATGTATAATGGAATCACTTTGCTGTATACCTAAAAATATCCCAACATTGTCAATCAACTGTAATCCAATATAAAATTAAAAGTTAAAAAAAAAAAAACTGAACCACGATGGAGGGTGTATTCATTTGTCCAGAAATCTTGTCCTGTAAGCGTGTGCAGGGACTGTGATGAGACAACAAATAAGCACGAGCCCACCTTCAAGGAGTTCCCTCCCTTATAGTGACAGAGGTGGTGCAGCCAAATACATCATAACAGAAGGGCATGTCAGACCAGCAGGAGCGCCTCTGGGGACCAGAGATTTCCACATGCCAGGAAGACTCAGCTACTTCTCAAAGGATGAGGAGACATACTGCAGGTTGATAAAGCTGGGGAAAACATTCCAAGTGGTGGGATCTGCACACACAAACATGTAAAGGCCCAAGAGCATTGCAAGCTGCCAGGTGCAGTGGGAGCAGGGCTTCTCAACTCCAACAATGTGTTGGAAGCACCCAGAACGCTTCAGAATTATACTGCTCCCTAGGGCCCACCCCCAGACTTTGCCGTGATTGGCTGGAGGAGGGCCCAGGCATTGGCGTTTTTTTCTTCCCAGGCGATGCTAATGTGACGCCAGTATTGAGAGCCATGAGCTTCAGAGAGACGGCAGATTGTAGGTGCATTTTATTCTGTCCTCTACAATGTGGGCTTCATCGTCTAGGTAAGAGACAGACCCAATGGCAGGGTTTGAGCAATGATGGGTGTGGTTGGATTTATAAGGTAGAGAAAGCACTCTGGCAGCAATGAGAGAGCAGAGGAGACCAATGGAGCAAGGAGGGGGAAGATTAGAGTCCCTGGGAGTTATTAGGGAAACACTGTAGCAGTTCAGAGAAGAAACAAGGGTTTGTACCCAGGCAAGAGCCCAGGCAGTGGGAACGAGATAAGGATGCAGTCAAGAGATAAGGGAAAAGCAGAACTGTAAGAACTTGGTGACTGCCTGAATGAGAAGAAAACTGAGACTGTAATGATTCCATTCACTGAAATATGAGATAGAAGAGAATAGGCCTGAGGGGGAAGAGAATGAGTCCAGTTTTAAGCATTTTTATTTGGAGGCACCAGTGGAGAATAACAATAATAATAATCACAAGCCATTTATTGATCACTTACTAGGTGCTGGGCCCTGTACTCTGTTCATTGTCTTACTTTATTGTCACAACAGCTTGATGAAGTTGATAATCCCATTATCCCCATTTTACAATCGGGAAATCTAAAGCTCAGAGAGGCTCCTTAAGTGTGAAGAATGATAACTGTTATTGTATGCAATAACTGTTATTGTGGGGCACATGGTGAGTGCTCAGAAAATGGCAGTAATATTAATTATTACTATCTTCTCTCCACCATAGGAAGGAAACACAGGTCAAGTCTGCAGGGAGAGGAACCAGTCATATTTGGAAACCCTATGTCGATATAGATGTATATATACTTAGTATATATGTTTGTATATAGCATATAGAGACATATATTTAAATGCCTTAGTGTGTATTTATGCTGTCAGACTCATACTCCATCTGTTGCTGCTTTTTCTTTTTGGCTTTTTTTCCTCAATTTTTTAATTTATTTTATTTCGGGCTCTGCTGGGTCTTCATTGCTGCACACGGGCTTTCTCTAGTTGTGGCGAATGGACTTCTCATTGCGGAGGTTTTTCTTGTTGCAGAGCAGAGGCTCTAGGGCACAGGGTTTCAGTAGTTGCGCGCTGAGGCTCAGCAGTTGTGGCACACAGGCTTAGCTGCCTCATGGCATGTGAGACCTTCCTAAACCAGGGATCGAACTCCTGTCCTCTGCATTGGCAGCAGATTCTTAACCACTGGACTGCCAGGGAAGCACCTCTTTTTGGCTTTTTAATTAAGCATCTTAAATGCCTCTTGATCTTACCTGTTCTCCAGTCCTACCTACTCCCGCTCCATAATTATTTTATTTCTTTAATTTTTTTCTCCAAAGTTAATCTCAGTCTACTTGAATTTGTTCTGTTCTGTGAGGAAACCTGTGTTGCTGGCTGTGCAGCCAGATTAGGTCTTTTTCTTGTGGAAAGAAAGAAAACTTTATTTTTTATAAGATAGCTCCTCTTGCCTGTTCCAATACCAAACAAACAAAGCTGCTATTCATTTCAGCATCTCCCCATCTCTATCATGCCCAGAGTCACTTTATCAGCAGAGCCTCTCAGGCTGTCTCTCCAAGAGCCTGGAAAAGCAAATAAGAATGTTCTAAAAGTGAGTGCTATGAAAATATAATCCCATTTAATGAGGCCACCGAGAGCAAGGCTGTTGCTCTCTCTTGGTGAGTGCAGAAGCAAACATTCTGTTTAAAGTCGTGGTCAGAAAATGCCAGCTTCTCAGCGAAAAGCAGGCCCATCACTAGTTAGTGACTCAGGGGCAAGGAGCTGAGGCAGCTGGAAGGAAACTTTAGAAGCCAGTCACCAGTCTCCCAAAGACCCTCTCCTCATACTTGGAGAACCCCACCCCACCATGATATGTCTGCCATGACCCCGCTCTTCTTGCCACCTTCCCTCAGTGGCAGTGCTTACTCCATGGCTGTCCCATTCACGGACTCCTCAGTATCCAGCTGGAGGTGTGCAGCCCAAATTCCTATCCAGCACTTCCTTAGCAATGGCCTGGCCTGGCTCTTTGGCCTCTGGGTCCTCTGTCCAATGAACAATAAAACTAAAACTCTCCATATATATAGGCAGATCCATATGGACTCAACTGTTGTCTCCTTGTATGAGTCCATGCCCACAAAGAAGGAACCCCAAAGCTTCTCCAGGGTACCTCAAGACTGCATGGTGTCCAGGTTGCAAACCACTTGCTTAGGTCAAAAGGTGCCCAGAGGTCATGTTCAGCATCTGTTGTTCATTATTTGTTAAAAAAAAAATAGATCCCACCAAGATCCCACTATCCATCCCACTGTATGGATACATATATGTATATATACATGTGTATATATGTCTGAGTCCCTTTGCTGTCCACCTGAAACCATCACAGCATTGCTAAATGGATATACTTCAATATAAAATAAAAAGTTGAAAATAGATCCAAAACACCTGCTGCGTACAAGGAGCAAAGTATACAGTAGTGAATCTAACAGGCAAGTCCTGGCTCTCACAGAGCTTATATTCTTGTGGCGGGTATAGACAAGTATAAGACAACGTGAGACCATGGTAGTGCAGGAAAGCACACACAACAGGTGATGTCACAGAATGTCATAGGGAAGTGAGAGTCGCTTTACCTTGGATTAGGAGAGGCCTCTCCAAGGAGGACGGAGCAATGGGGCAAAGACAGTGAGTTAGCTGTGAGACTGCAGCAGGAGCTGCTCTGGAAGAAGGAATGAATACAGAGGCCCTGAGGCAGCATTGAGCTTGGCAGATTCTAGGAACTGAAAGAGTGAAGGGGTAGATGGAAAGGAACGAGGTCAGAGAGCTCAGCCAGGCCAAGACACATTGGCCCTTGTAGGTGCACACTTACCAAACCCTAGTGCACAGGGGTTGAGTGCAGACATTTGGGGCATGTGTTCCTATGGTGATTCTGTTCCCTGCTCAAAATACAATCTCTGACTTAGGATGGTTTGACTTATAATTTTTTGACTTTACAATCGTGTGAAAGTGATATGCCTTCAGCAGGAACCATACTTGGAATTTTGATCTTTTCATGGCTAGTGATATGTGGTTTGATACCCCTTTATGATGCTGGGGAGCAGCTCCAAGTCAGCACACAACCCCAAGGATAAACAACAGACACACTTACAACCGTCCTGTACCCAGACACCCATTCTGTCTTTCACTTTCAGTACAGTATTCGACAAATCACGTGAGATATTCAGCACCTGGTTACAGGCTTTGGGTTAATGATCCTGCCCAACTGTAGGTTAGCGTAGGTGCTGAGCACATGGAAGGTGGGCCAGGCTCAGCGATGATGTTCACTAGGTGAGGTGTAATGGATGCATTTTCAACCTAACGATATTTTCAACTTAGTGTGGGTTTACCAGGATATCACTCCACTGAAAGTCAAGGAAGGTTTGTGATGAAATTTGGACATGTTCCTCCTTCATGTGGGAAAGGGCACTAGATGGGGGAGCCAGGAGTTCTGACTTTCAGAAAGTCCTCTTCCTTCCTTCCAGGTTTCCTCCATTCCCTTCCCTTTCTGGAAGCTGCACCATCAGAAGCAAAGTAACCTTGTCCCTCTCAGATTCCTCTTCTTCAAAATAAGTTGATGGGCAAAAAAAAAAAAAGCCCTTTTCCAGTGAAATACTACAGAACTTGAAATTATAACAAGGATGAAAGTAGTATTATATTAGCTGTCAATTCATTCTATAACTTTTACAACTCCGCCAGAAGAGCATTGAGGCTACTCTGATGAACTTGGTCAGCCTCAGCACCCAGCCTCCCTTTATATTTTGTGTCCTTGCAGAGCATGGTTTTGAGAAAATCACTAGTGATTTCTTGCTCTGCAGTATCAGGTTATTCTCTAAATAAACCAAGTTGGAAGGAAAAGCCTCATTCTGCAGACTGCACAAAAAAGGATTGCCCAGGAATCCCAAGTTAATGCATATATTTGAGTGTGCTCTTTGGGTGCTTGAAAAATCAAGCTCTTAAGTATTTTGTTTTAACAAAACAATAATCCAATTTTTATTGTAACACTTCAAATCCTTCCATGGAATACTGAAAGAGAATCAGCAAAAGTAATCTTCCAACCAGTGGTGTTCTGGCAAACTGACTCTCTGGGGGTGAAAAAGTGCCCAAATTTGTTTGCCAGTTTCTAGGGTGTAAGTCCTTCCATTGGGGACAGCTTGAAGCTAACAATGATTAATAACTGGTTCACAAATTTTCTAAATATTTAACAATTACATCCTTGGGAGTTCCTTGATCACAAGAAGATCAAACCAGTCAATCCTAAAGGAAATCAACCCTGAATATCCATTGGAAGAACTGATGCTGAAGCTAAAGCTACAATACTTTGGCCACCTGATGCAAAGAGCCTACTCATTGGAAAAGACCCTGATGTTGGGAAAGATGGAGAGCAGGATGAGATTGTTGGATGGCATCACCGACTCAATAAATATGAGTTTGAGCAAACTTCAGGAGATGGTGAAGGGCAGGGAAGCCTGGTGTGCTGCAGTCCATGGGGTCGCAAAGAGTCAGACATGACATAGTGACTGAATAACGACTTATAAGTCAGTATGAGACAGTTCTAGGATGCTGTCACTTCCAGCCTGCATGCATAGTTGGTGCTTCTGGATAGAGCCCCCTTGAAGGCCATCATCCAAAAACTGACACCTGCGGTGGCACACAAGGCCCCAAGACTTTGGGCTGGATCCAGGGAGGGACAGTTAGAATGGGGTGTAGAGAAGGGGAGCTGGTGTCCTTAAGTTCAGGACCTGGTTTATTGTCAGAAATGGCCAGAGTGTGACCCCAGGAACAGGCAAGGTGACCCACCTTAAGCTAAGTCCTCCCAAACTTACCTGCACTTCACACATCTCAAATCATACTTCTGGATGTCACCCCCTTGGAACTCCTCCCCCTGGACCCAGCTGAAGCAGCCTCTCCCCTTTAAAGCCTTCTATCCCCTCTGCCTTCCTTTGAGCCACCTCTGGACCTAGCCCAGCTCCCTCTCACTGCGTCAGCTTGTCAGTGTTTCAGACCCTTAGAGCAGAAATATGATTGGAGCCCCAGTGCCTAGCATAGATCCTGATATTTTTGTTAATTTCTCAACAAATGTTAATAATGGGGTTTCCTTGATATTCCAGTTAAGCACAGTTAAGACACGGTGCTTCCACTGCAGAGGACGCAGTTTCGATTCCTGGGTGGGGAACTAAGGTCCTGCATACCACAGGATGCAGCCAAAAAATAGGAAAAAAAAAAAAAAAACCCAGACATTAATTGCTGCTGCTGTGCTGCTAAGTCACTTCAGTCGTGTCCAACTCTGTGCAACCCCAGAGACGGCAGCCCACCAGGCTCCCCCGTCCCTGGGATTCTCCAGGCAAGAACACTGGAGTGGGTTGCAAATTGAGCCCCTACTAAGTGCCAGGCAGTGTTCTGGTCACTGAGAATACAGTGGAGATCAAACCAGAATCCTTGCTTTCATGAGAATTTTGATGCTGGAAGGCACTCAATCCATGGTAAATTATTGTATCATAGACACTCCTCCATGATCACTACTCTTAAGAAGAGGAGGAGATGAGAACTTCCATTAATTTTATCTTAACCCTCGCATAGAACCCACCCTTGAGTTCTTGGGTTCACAAACATGGCCACCCTTCATAGTCCTTTTTTCTAAATAGAGTTTTTTTTTTTTTTTAGAGCATTTTTAGATTCTCAGCCAAATTGAACAGAAGGTAAAGAGGTTCCCATATTCCCACTCCCCCCTTACCTGCACAGCCTCCCCCATTATCAACATCCCCCACTGGAGTGGTACCTTTTCTACAATTGGTGAATTTTATTCAGTGCTGAAAAGAAATGAACTATGAAGCCATGAGTAGAAATATAAATGGGTATTACTAAGAGAAAGAATCCTATCCGAAAACGCTATACACTATATGATTCCAAATATATGTAAAAGGAAAAACTGGAGAAAATACAAGGATAAATGATTATCAAAGGCTTAAAGTGGAGGGCAGAGCAGGCAGAGAACAGAGGAGTTTTCCGGCAGTGAAAGCGTCCTGCATTATTCTGTGATGGTGGATGCACGTCATTATACATTTGTTAAAACCGACAGAGTGACGCTAACGTAAACTGTAGACGCTGGGTGATAATGATGTGTCATTGTAGCTTCACAGTCTTTTGATTTTGTATTTTAGTTATGATTTAGGGATATCCCAAGGCCTATTAATGCACCATTGTCATAGACCAGGGGTTGTAGGAGGGGGCTACTGGTGAAGTATTTATCCACTGTTAACCATTAATATTTTAAGAGTGTCTTTTTTTTTTTTTTTACGGGTAGACAGCTCTGGGAAGAAGGCAAATAGATATAGTAAGCTTGAAATTTCCTGGAGACAGGATGAGAAAATCCCAGACTCTGGCCCCCAGCAGCCAGGGTCCTTAATGAACCCCAGCTCCTGGGATAGGGAGCTCACAGATCTGCATAGGAAAGCCATTCCCCCTGCCTCGTGGCTATTCTGGGCGTGGGGAGCAGAAGGACACAAAGGGACAGGAGAAACCGCAAAGAAACTAGAATCAAGGATGAGGTGAAGGAAAGGGGACACTGGGGATTGAGGGGGCGGCTGCTTCTCAGGCTGAAAATGCCCAATTCTAGGAGAACCTAGAAAGGCCTCCCCAGGCTTCACCGTGTAGCACCATAAGCCCAAAAGGTGGGGTGGACTGTGGTCATGATTTTATAACAAGCCTACAGGTCACCTACTCTTGTTATTTCCCAACATTTAAAAAACAATACACACACATACATATAAACATGCTACGTTTCTGTTTGCTTAATAAATAAATGTATTTTTATTTATTTTTTTAAATGTATTTTTAAATGACATTCTATATCCCATCATAGATTATGAGTTTCATGGACTGGACAGTTTTTCTTAACACACATTGAAATAAATAACTAAGTGTTAAAAGTTAAAATGTTAACATCACTGACTCAATGAACATGAAATTGAGCAAACTCTGGGAGATAGTAGAGGATAGGGATGGTCCTCAGCATATCCTCCTGACATGCTGCAGTCCATGAAGTCACAGAGTCAGACACGACTTAGCGACTGAACAACAACATAGGTCGTCCCTTGGACAACCAGTGCCATGCACACCTCACTGTGGGGCACTGGTAGAGAGGGGTGGGCAGTCTCAGTCCTCGATATGTGAGCATCTGTGGGCAAGTCTTCTGCCCCTCCCTGTATGTCACCTGCCTCATCTGCAAAATGAGAGGGTTGACCAGATGCCCTCTCAGGCCCCTTCACACATCAAGGCTTTGAGCTGCTTGTTGAATAAAGTGGAGTTATTGAAGGCAGCATCCCCAGGACAGAACTTCTCAGCACCTTGCTCTCTCTCTTTCCACCAAGGCTTTCCCCCACCACCCTGTTACACCCACTTCCCTAATTCAAGGCACATCCTCCTGGGAGAGAAGCCTGCACAGATTCAACCCCAACAGGAAAACTGTTTGAATTAGAAGAAAAACACCTCAGCTTTTCCAAACCTCATCACAGTGTTCTTACTTCTTTAATTTTGGTGAATTGAGTAATACCCCTTGCCAGGGAGTCACCTCCCAACCCACAGAAAAGAAATCTCTCTTTTGTTTTTTGAAAAATGTTTACAGTGGCTTTTAATATCTCAATGTATCCCAAGGGAGCCAGACAGACAAGGAGTCTAACCATCCTCTGGCAGGATCCCTGCACTCAGTGTCCTCCTCCACTGTCTGGCCGGAGATAGACAACACCCAAGTCCTTCAGGAAAGTCAGCAGATTTGCAAACCCTCCCTAAAAGGGCAGAGTGTGGAGAGAGGGGTTAAATACCATGTTTAATGGGCTGCAGAATTGCCCATGAGCAAGATTAGGTATTGCATTGATATACCTAACCCTTCTTCAGCATTCATTGCCCCTATTAAAACCACTCTACAGACAACTGGGAGAGAGGCCTCTACACCCAGAAAGTATAAGCTACCAAGGCCACAAAAGTAAAGGAAATAGCTTGAATTCTATTTGTATATGTTGACTTTACAAAATGTCTAGATACCTTGTCCATAAAGGTCCTTATAGTTAAGCACAAGCATTCATAGTTTTTATAATGAGGTTACACATGGAAATGATAAATATTTTTAGACATTGAGTTAAACAAAATATGTCATTAGTTTTTTTCTTTTTTACTTTTACCTTTTTTAATGTGGCTACTAGAAAATTTGGAATTTACACATGTGGCTCTCAAGACAGCAATGCCTTCGACAATCGCATCCACTTGCATCCACCCTTGTGGTCTTACCTGAATCAGAGTGATACCCAAGATAATTCAACATATTGAAAGACATTTAAGTTCAAATCACAACTCTGCCACTTAGTAACTGGGTGACAGGCAGGTGACTTAGGGCAAGGCCTGACACATAGGAAAGTGAAAGTGTTAGTCGCTCAGTCGTGTCTGACTGTTTGCAACCCCATGGTCTGTAGCCCTCCAGGCTCCTTTGTCCATGGGATTCTCCAGGCAAGAATACTGAGTGAGCTGCCATGCCCTTCTCCAGGGGATCTTCCCAACCCAGGGATGGAACCCAGATCTCCCGCACTGCAGGCGCATGGAAGGAGCTGGATAAAAGTCATTCCCATAGAGAGGCAGCCATGTGCAGTAGTCACAGCCAGGAGCTCTGAATCCAGACTATGGATAGGCATCCTTCTCCTCTGCTCACCAGCTGTGCGGCCTTGAAGCTATTCCACCCTCCTCACTGCAGCGCAGCCAGCGCCCCGGTGTAGAAGCTCCCAGCAGTGGCCACCATGTGCACTCTGCACACAGAGCCATGCGGTTCTCTTCCTCAGTTCCCATGACCCCCACATCCAGCGCACACATTCCCTGCCTTTCTCTTCCTTCTATCTCAAGTCAGTTCTGTACCACTTCTGGCTTCAACTGCAGCAGTCACTACTTAAAGTTCACCAGGCCCCCTGGATGGTCCCTCCTATCCATTTTCCAGTATCTGCTGACCTTGGGTCTTAAAACCCAGAACTGTTACATCCCTCTTCTGCTTAAAACCCAGCAGTGGCTCCATGTTATCCATGAATAAAGGCTCCAAGATCCCCCAGAACCCACTAAATCCTCTAGGGTTCTTTCTCCCCTCACACCGAGGGCTCTTCACACCCACTCCCTCTCCAGTCCCCAAACATGCAGCCAGTTTTACTCTCTTCTGCCTTTCCCTCCCTCTTTTATCTTCCACGATCACCCGCACCATGTCAGCCTCATCAACGCTAGGTTCAGCTCCAGAGATCCCTAAACTTCTCCCCGAGCCCTCAGTGAGCGTGACCCCAACAATGTGCCTGTACTGTGCCTGTGCAGAATTCTGCGCTCCTCAACTCTAGTGCACTTTCAGCTGCATGCCTGACTCCCCTTACAGACTGTGAGCATCTTAGAAGTGAGGAGAGTGATGATGGATTGTTAAGGGCATGCTACGGGCCAGCACTGCCTGAGGACTGGACACAGATTAGCTTCTTCCTCTTACCTAGAGGGCATCTGAGTCAGGTACTGATAACCACTATACAGCTGAGGGAGCTGGAAGAGAGAGGTTTTTGTTATTTGATATTTGGTGAGCCTTACAAATAGCTGTGAACAGAAGAGAGGCAAAAAGCAAAGGAGAAAAGGAAAGATATAAGCATCTGAATGCAGAGTTCCAAAGAATAGCAAGAAGAGATAAGATAGCCTTCTTCAGCGATCAATGCAAAGAAATAGAGGAAAACAACAGAATGGGAAAGACCAGAGATCTCTTTAAGAAAATTAGAGATACTAAGGGAACATTTCATGCAGAGATGGGCTCGATAAAGGACAGAAATGGTCTGGACCTAGCAGAAGATATTAAGAAGAGGCAGCAAGAATACACGGAAGAACTGTACAAAAAACATCTTCACGACCCAGATAATCATGATGATGTGATCACTAATCTAGAGCCAGACATCTTGGAATGTGAAGTCAAGTGGGCCTTAGAAAGCATCACTACGAACAAAGCTAGTGGAGGTGATGGAATTCCAGTTGAGCTATTTCAAATCCTGAAAGATGATGCTGTGAAAGTGCTGCACTCAATATGCCAGCAAATTTGGAAAACTCAGCAGTGGCCACAGGACTGGAAAAGGTCCGTTTTCATTCCAATTCCAAAGAAAGGCAATGCCAAGGAATGCTCCAACTACTGCACAATTGCACTCATCTCACATGCTAGTAAAGTAATGCTCAAAATTCTCCAAGCCAGGCTTCAGCAATACGTGAACCATGAATTCTCTGATGTTCAAGCTGGTTTTAGAAAAGGCAGAGGAACCAGAGATCAAATTGCCAACATCCACTGGATCATGGAAAAAGCAAGAGAGTTCCAGAAAAACATCTATTTCTGCTTTATTGACTATGCCAAAGCCTTTGACTGTGTGGATCACAATAAACTGTGGAAAATTCTGAAAGAGATGGGAATACCAGACCACCTGACCTGCCTCTTGAGAAATCTGTATGCAGGTCAGGAAGCAACAGTTAGAACTGGACATGGAACAACAGACTGGTTCCAAATAGGAAAAGGAGTACGTCAAGGCTGTATATTGTCACCCTGCTTATTTAACTTATATGCAGAGTACATCATGAGAAACGCTGGACTGGAAGAAACACAAGCTGGAATCAAGATTGCTGGGAGAAATATCAATAACCTCAGATATGCAGATGACACCACCCTTATGGCAGAAAGTGAAGAGGAGCTAAAAAGCCTCTTGTTGAAAGTGAAAGAGGAGAGTGAAAAAGTTGGCTTGAAGCTCAACATTCAGAAAACGAAGATCATGGCATCTGGTCCCATCACTTCATGGGAAATAGATGGGGAAACAGTAGAAACAGTGTCAGACTTTATTTTTTTGGGCTCCAAAATCACTGCAGATGGTGACTGCAGCCATGAAATTAAAAGACGCTTACTCCTTGGAAGAAAAGTTATGACCAACCTAGATAGTATATTCAAAAGCAGAGACATTACTTTGCCAACTAAGGTCTGTCTAGTCAAGGCTATGGTTTTTCCAGTGGTCATGTATGGATGTGAGAGTTGGACTGTGAAGAGGGCTGAGCGCCAAAGAATTGATGCTTTTGAACTGTGGTGTTGGAGAAGACTCTTGAGAGTCCCTTGGACTGCAAGGAGATCCAACCAGTCCATTCTGAAGGAGATCAACCCTGAGATTTCTTTGGAAAGAATGATGCTAAAGCTGAAGCTCCAGTACTTTGGCCACCTCATGCAAAGAGTTGACTCATTGGAAAAGACCCTGATGCTGGGAGGGATTGCGGGCAGGAGGAGAAGGGGACGACCGAGGATGAGATGGCATCACGGACTCGATGGACGTGAATCTGAGTGAACTCCAGGAGTTGGTGATGGACAGGGAGGCCTGGCATGCTGCAATTCATGGGGTCGCAAAGCGTTGGACACGACTGAGCAACTAAACTGAACTGAACTGAATTGAGCCAAAGTTCAAACCCAGGAGGTCTAGCTTCAGAGATCTCACTCTTAACCTCAATTTACATTTTTAAAATTAGCATATAATTGACACATAACTTTGTGTAAATTTAAAGTGTATGTGTTGACTTGATTTATTCATGTCTTGCAATATGCTTACCATCATAGCATAAAACCTTCCTTTTTCCCATTGCATAGTTATCATTTCTTTTTTTGTGGTAAGAAAAAATTTACCACGTACTCTCTTAGCAACTTTGAAATATATAATACAGTAAAAAAAGCAACTAAACTGAACTGAACTGAATTGAGCCAAAGTTCAAACCCAGGAGGTCTAGCTTCAGAGATCTCACTCTTAACCTCAATTTACATTTTTAAAATTAGCATATAATTGACACATAACTTTGTGTAAATTTAAAGTGTATGTGTTGACTTGATTTATTCATGTCTTGCAATATGCTTACCATCATAGCATAAAACCTTCCTTTTTCCCATTGCATAGTTATCATTTCTTTTTTTGTGGTAAGAAAAAATTTACCACGTACTCTCTTAGCAACTTTGAAATATATAATACAGTAAAAAAAAAAATATATATATATATATATATACACACACAGTACTGTTGACTAGAGTCACTTTACCATGCACCAGATCTCCAGAGTTCATTCATCTTCTAGTTGTCTACTTATACCCTCCAAGAATATCTCCCCAATTTCCCCTACCCCCAGCCCCTGTAACCACCATTCTATAGTCTGTTTCTCTGAGATTGGTTTTCTTAGATGCACATATAGATGAGGTCATATAATATTTGTCTTTCTCTGCCTGATTTCTCTCATTAACATAATACCCTCAATGTCCATCCATGTTGTCACAAATGGCAGGGTAGCCTTCTTTCTTGTGGCTCAATTATATATATATATATGTATATGTATATATATGTATGTATGTGTATAATATACACACACGTATATCCCCACATTTTCTTTATCCATTCATACACTGACAGACACTGCTTAGGCTGTTTCCATATCTTGGCTGTTGTGGAGAATGCTGCCCTCAACTGGCTTCTATCTCCTAAGCCAGCATGGTTAACTTTGAGCCAGGAGTTCAGAGAAGGAAGGCAACTTGCTGGAAGTGGAGTCCAGGCCTCTTGGCTCTCGGTGGTCTTTTCTTTGGTTTGGTTGGTCGTGTGCCTCCGCCATGAAAGCCCAGGCTGCTGGCCTGGAGGGGGAGGCGGGACCCTGGGCGCCTGGCAGGCAGACATGGCCCGAAGCAGCGAGACGTCCACAGAGAGGTTGAAATAATAAGCCTGGCTGAGGGAGCATCTGCTTTGTTTGCTTGGCTTGGTGTGTTTTCATTACACAGATCTGGAATCTGATCCTGCCTGGGAGGCTCTGAGGCTCCCTTTATTCTCCTGTTGGGCAGAAAAGAGAGTGGGGTGGAGCAGCTTAGCCAAGAAGTGCTGACAGGCAGGCAAAGCAGGTCAAGTCCAGGGTCGAGACACTCCCTGTGAAAGCCCAGACAAAGGGGAGTGCTAGACAGGGACCTGGGGGAGACCGGCTCACTGTCAGGCCCTGTCGCCCAGAGCAGTGATCGTGTCACGGTGAGTCATGCCTCTCCAAGCCAACCAGCACGGTGCCTTGCCTGAAGGTCACATTCTCAAACCCTGAAGAGGAGGCTCACTATGGATGGCTTCAGGCAAGGAAAAGGCAGAGAAGTTAATGAGCCCTGCAAGGAGCCTGCTGCCCTCTCTTCAGCCCACAAAGGTCACACAAGGAAGGGGGGAAAAGGCCGCAGAGAGGTTCCAGTTGGGTCAAGGGAAGATTCTGGCAATTTTGATAAAACCACGACTAATGGTGCCATTTTGCTATTCATTGTGGAAGGTCTCTTATGAGGAACCACTGAATGAATGCCTCTTCAAAATAAGTGTTAAGGGACAAAAAAGTTGACTCTTCAAGACAACTGGGATACTTTGTCAGATAATGGCACTCCTGGGTCTGGATTGAAAGAAGCATGAAAGGTCCTCAACCAGCCTCCTGCCTGACTTTACTGCTAGAATACCCTTTTCCAACCAGTCAGCCATGTTGCAGGCACCGTGGGAGGTGCTATGGTATAGTAAGGTAAGGAGTTTGAAAAATCAAATGCATTTATACGAATAAAGATATTAAAGAATGTGGCTTAGCTGTGTAGGCAAGTGAGTTTCCAGAATTAGACAGACTTGTCCATCAAATGCACACATTGCTGGGCTGCCTCAGGCTTCCCTGTGCTGGGCCTGACTCAGAAAACTTACAATCTGAGAAGCAGAGCGGACTAGTGCTGTTGGTGGGAAGACAACTCCCAAAGACAAAGGAGAGGAGAATGGGTGAGTCTTCTACGTTTGCCCTGTTTCTCTTTCAGACCCTCTGGTCTGAATCTGTCACTTCTGAGGAGGAGGAGTGAGCGGCGGGGGCAGGCAGGCCAGCAATATCGCTCCCTCCACATAGAAAGAAACTCCAGGAGTTTGGAAAAAAGAGACTCCTCTAATAGCTTTCCTCCAACCTAAAGATACCCTGCTGCTGAAGACAAGGACCAAGAGCCCAGGGGAAAAGTCTGTCTCCAACAAGAGCCTCAGCGAGAACACCTTCCTGCAGACAGCCTCACGGCCAGCAGAGCAGGCTTAGACAGCCAGCAGCCAGTAAATGCGTCGACCCTGCAAGAAATGGAAAATTCCACCTCAAACTGGCTTAAACACTCTGAAAGCCCAAGGATTAGTGTCTCAGTGTCGCTGAGGTCCTGGGCGCATTCTGTCTCTGCCGGCTGGCCCCAGTCCCAGCTTCACTCTTGGGCAGCTTCCTCAGTCTTACCCTTGTTGCTAGTGGCATTCTGGGATGTTCTCTTCCGTCTCATTGAGTTGATCTATTCATGAGTCCAGCCCTGGGCCATTGAGACAAGAGTGCCATGTTCTGGTTGACTGAATATAGTCTGGATTCACCTGTTGTGTGGGGAATAACTTCAGTTCCCCCTGAAGCCCCTGGTCAGGTGGAGGTGGGTAGACACCTAAACAAAACTGGAGTTCTGTTAGGATGGAGGAAGTGGGGAATAAGTTTTGAGTAGACCTTGAGATGGGGACTTGCTTCAAGATGCACATTGGGGTCTGAGCTTGAAGCACTGCCTTGGGACATGAGGGAAGCAGGATTAGGCGGGGGAGAAGTTGAACTGCAGTGCAGTTACAGCCCACTCCAGTACTCTTGCCTGGCGAATCCCATGGACGGAGGAGGCTGGTAGGCTGCAGTCCATGGGGTCGCTAAGAGTCGGACACGAGTAGGCGACTTCACTTTGACTTTTCACTTTCATGCATTGGAGAAGGAAATGGCAGCCCACTCCAGTGTTCTTGCCTGGAGAAGCCCAGGAACGGGGGAGCCTGGTAGGCTGCTGTCTCTAGGGTCACACAGAGTTGGACACGACTGAAGCAACTTAGCAGCAGCAGCAGCAGTTACGGCAGAAACCTCAGCTGACTCCGTAAGGAGTTCCAGGGCTGAGGTGGCCCTTCAGAATCATCCCAAATCAAGGCAAGGGGCTGTGCCATTGAACTCCTGCCCCAATCCGTCATCAGGTGTGGGCTGCCCTAGGAGTGTGGTGTAGGCTTGGGCAAGGCATCTCGCCTACCTAATATGTCACATATGTATTTGTTTACTAACTCCTCACCCAACCCCATCAGTGTATTCACTGGTGCCCATAACAGTGCCTGGCTTACAGTAGGGGATCAATATTTATCAAATGAATGGCTGGATTTGGGAGCCAGACAGACTTTAGCTGGAATCTCAGCACTTCCATATGCCAGCTCTAGGTCCTGCAACCAATTACAGAAACTTGCTGGGCCACAGTCTTTTCATGTGTGAAATGGGGAAGTCACAGTACTTACTATATAAAATTGTCATAAAGGCTATGTGAATTAATACACAGCTGTTAAAGTACCACATTAAGAGTAGCCGTCATCATCCATCGTTATTGTTGTTACAATCATTATTATTGTTTATTCACCAGATGAGTCCATCAGTCCCTGCCCAGTGGTCCCCTCAGCCCCCAGCCTCTTCTTTCCACCCAGAGGTAGAGGGGTGATTCAGGTGGTGGCAGCCTGCCCCATGAGTCAACTCTGAGCCTCAGCTATGCCAGGGTCCCTGGCACGGCCACCCTGTCCAAGAGGGCCTGGGGTTGAGTCATCTGGGCCACAATTCCAGCTGGGGACACCTCGGCTGTGGAGTTTGGCTGGCAGAGTTTGTCCTCCCCAAGACCTTCCTGGAAGAGACTGGGCACCTGCCCCATTGTACTCCCAGGGACTACCCTTTGCCAGCTCAAGTCTGTCTGTCAGGAGAGTTTGCAAAAGATCCAAGTGAGGATACGGGGTAGGGGTGGGAAGGAAAGAAGAAGGAAAAGAGTTGCCTCCATCCTTTGCTTTCAAAGCAGGGCAGTATTGTGAACAGATCATGGGGTTCTGATCTCAGCAGACAAGTTTCGAGTCTCCATCCCTCCACTTACTAGCTGGGACACCTTGGACAAGTCCTTTGCTTCTCTGAGTCTCACTGGCAAAGTGGGAGGTTACAGGGAGGCTTGACTGAGTGGTCATGCTGTCTGCAAGTCCCGCATCTTCCATGAAGAGGTCTCAGATCTGCTCTCTGGTCTCTGAGCTTCAGTGACTCATAAAAGGGGAGGAGGAATTCTCTGTCTCCACATTTCCCCCATCTCCCACGGGAAGAGGTAGGGCCAATCTGATATATCCTTCCTTCCTTCATTCAGAAACTCTCTATTGAGCACCTACAGCATGCCAAGTGCTGTGCTAGCATGGAGTGTAGGAATCATGGGCTAGTGGGAGAGGCAGATAGGGTATAAATGAGCAAACAGATACACTTATAGACTTTACTCAGTACAGGCAGAAGAACAACCGGTTGTTAAGAGAGAAGAACATGGTAGAGCTGTTGGGGACGCTTCTGAGGTGGTGGCCCGTGAGCACAGGCTTGAGGAAAGAGAATGAGCCAGCCTTGCAAAAGCAAGAGTGCAGACCCTTCCAGAGAGAAGCACATATGCAAAAGCCCAAAGGCAGGAAAGAGCTGGGGGGGGTGAAGTGCCAGGGGACCAGTGTGGGGGGGCATTGCGGACACATGCAGAGAGTCTGAGAGGAGGCGAGGAAAGGGGCTGGGTGCACAGGGACCACCTCCTGATGCCCCTTACCTCAGGCAGCAGCCTTGCACGGCCTGTTCCCACTGCCTTAACCCAGTTGCCTCGTTATTTTTTTTCCAGTTTTATAGTTGTTTACAGAGACACGGCTCATGAGGGTACGCCATGGCTGGATTCCCCTAGGGTTGTTTGTGAAGAGTAAATGAGATGCTGTAGATAAACTGTGTAGTAGTTCTTGGCATAGTTAGTGCTCAAGGAGAAATAGGTATCTTGAAAAAACGCATGTAAAAATAATGAGAATATTTACAGACCCATACCAACACCCACTTTGAACTGTTACTCCGAGATTTAAAAGAGAAGAGAAGCCTTGGGTTTCAAGTCATCCTCTTTTCCATAATCACAATGAAGAAAGTCGGAGTAGAGTCCAGCGCCTCATCTGGGAAACCTGCCCTGGCTCCCACCACAGGGGGCATCGGAGTCCGCGCGGCAGCAAGTCACCCTCTATCGAATCGTCTGGTTACCGGGCTTTCCCGCGGACTCTGAACTCCTCAATGACAGGGACTGTTCCTTGATTCTCCATTTAATATAGTAGTTAAACAACATTTTATTTCAGATAGGTTTAAGGACTAGTCTAAATTGTTTACTCTCATTAACTAGCTCACCTTTAAGCTAAGAGACTGGTCTTGAATCAATCTAGAATAGAATTTATGTCATTTAAAAAGCACAGTATCCTTGTAACTTTCCTAGGTGGGAACTGGTTTAAAGTACGGACCGGTTTATTGGCTATCCCACCCCCACCCCCCCGCGGGTTTCTCAAACCCACGTTTCACAGGAGGAGTAGACAGGCTCTTCTCCAAGGACGTTGCACCAGAGGCTTGCGTTATTCACTGCTGGGGGAGGGTGCCAGAAGCAATAGCATTAGGCCCACAGTTCCCAAACTCTTCGCCCAAGCCCCTAGGGCAGCAGAGCGTATTTTAAATTTTCTGGGGGAAACACAGCAGTTCTCGGCATCAGTCAATCACCATGCAAATTACTAGCCGAGGTGGTTCACAGTTTCACATTAGATCACAGCGTATTCCTTTCGGTGACATCACATTTTTGCAAAACTGGGGTTTTGGTCGTGGTTGTGCTAAAAGGCAAGTACTGTATGAGAATTGGTATGGAACAGGAAATGGGGGTGAAGTGTCTGCTCTGATTCTAAGGTCCGGGAATGTATGCAGTGCCCAGCAAGCACACACGGCTCGTTTGTAGGTGATTGTAGTTATTTATGAATGAAATAAAAATATTATGTACATTGTTTATTTCAGTGACTAAGCTGGTAGGACATAAACAGTTGGCACTTCTTTTGGCCATGGAACACCATGAAATCATTCCTTAGATGGGGCATCGTACATCCAGAAAGTGGGGACTCGTGCATTAGGTTTCTTGTAACTCCCATTTAACTCTTTTAAGCTTTTGATGCTAACTCAGGAATGATTTTGAGCTTAATTCTGTGAGCATGGCTTAATGATGTATGCATGGAACCTACCCTTGAGAGTGAAGCAGCTACAGGGCTGGGAAATATTTACTGGGAGGGAAAACAGATATTTAGCTTATCTCTCTCACTCCATCTAACTAGCTTCTTAATGAGCGTAGACCACTTTGGAATGAGCTGGAAGCATGCCTTCCTGTTATAAAAACAGAAAAACAAGCATGCGTTTGTGTGCCAGGGTTATGGTTTTATTATCTCGAACTAGGAGTGGCCTGAATATCCAGCTGGCTCAACCAGCTAATTATTACCGGAAAAAGAGACTACAGAGCAAGTGTTCTGAAGCTACAGTTATTATTTTTGGTAGATCCCTCTGCTTAGCTTTTAGCTTATTCATAAATAAATCAGCCAGTTCGGTAAATTGCCTCATATAGTTAGTTATCTTTGAAAAAAACAAGCTTGCCCCGGTCATCACAGCAGATGGAGCCTGCTCCAAACTGGGCCTTCAACAGAAACCTGATGGAGATGGATTTGGCTGGGGTAAGCTGCTGGTCATACTCGCCTGAAACATTTTCTAGGCTATTGAAATAGGGCGATGGGCTTCAATGGCTGTGTGTATTTGTATCAATGATGATTCTGAACCATCTTCTAAGAAGGATCTCGGCCCCATTCCAGCATTCACCGCTGAGGGCAAGTGGGATAGCCCTTCCTCCAAGCATGAATCCCTCTTAGCCCTCAGCTTCCACAAAAAGCCTTCAAGGCTCCGTTTTCTGCTGATACTTGTGAGTCTCTTTTCAACAGGCAGCATCAGCCCCAGGGCCACTGTACCACCTTTCCCCTTTGCCTGGATTCTCTTCACCCAGCTCTTCCCATGACTGGCCTCTTCATTCTTTCAGCAAATATTGAGCCATCTTCTGTGTGCCAAACACTATGCAGGGTTTCACTATGCAGGGTTTCAAGATATTAAAAGGAATGATATTTAACATTTGTTGAAATCCTGTAATGAATGAAGAGTTCTTCTAAACCATTTACATGTATCTCATTTGATGCTCAACAGCAATCAAGTCATCCACATTGGATATTAACAAGTTACCCACATTTTGCTAATAAGGAAAGTAAGACACAGAAAAGCTAAGTACCTTCCCCCAAGGTCACACAGCTAACAAGTGAGGGAGCTGGGCTTTGAGCTTGCATTCTTCAACATTTTGTTGTATTGTCTCCCTAGAAACACACAGGAGGCTCTGATTTTATTCAGTATTGGGCTTACATTTTAATGGAGGAGAGAGACAATAATCACATTATCAAATAAGTCATTTCAGCTAGTCAAAGATGGTAAGAAAAAAATAGAAATTCAGTAGAGACTTCTCAGAGTGGCAGGAAGGAGTAGCTACTTGATATCAAGTAGCTGGAAAATCTTCTGAAAAAAACAGCCATGGGAAGGTGCCCAGGAAAATGATTTCAATCAGAGAGAATAGCAAGTGCAAAAGCAGTGAGGCAGTAACAAGTTGGGCCGAGTGCAAAAGAAGATGACCAGGAACCAGATTGTAGAAGCTTTTTCACCTGGGCTGCACACATTTTCCTGGGGAGCTTACAAAAATACTGATGCCTTGGCCCATGCCCAGAGATTCTGAGGAATCAGTCTGAGGTTTTGGCTCAGGCAAGAGGAATTCTAAATGAGATGAGTGCAGCAATCCAGTGCAGAATGGTGGTGGCGTGGACCAGGGCAGTGGTGGTGGAAAGGCAGCATCTCTCCTTCAGCCCTGCTCCCTCCACACCGCCCACCTGTGGTCCATGGCAAGCGTGCACATCCTTAGCCTGGATAAACCAAAAACAGGATACTCATCTGCAGATAGCCTGGGAAGGATTCAGCACCAGAGACATAGCAGTCTTGGTGGGTGTCCCACTGAAGCCCCTACTGGACATAGCACAAGGGAGAGTGGTAGGCTGACATAACCTCTTCCTGAGAAATCACCATCTCACAGTCTCTAATCTCTGACAGCCCAACCTTATTATATCAACGTGGGTGAAACTATCAGTTCTTGGCCATAGTGGTGTCTGTCACAGCTCATTCTGGAAGGTGGCATCTTTGTCTTCTTGCTACAGCACTAGCTGAGACAAAGTGTTCATCGGGGTTGTCCAAAAAAATGGAAACCATAAGAAGGGTATACATAGACTTATCTTAAAGGCATTGGTTTATGTGATTAATTTGGTGGTGCTAGTGGTAAAGAATCCACTTGCCAATGCAGGAGATATAAGAGATGAGGGTTCAGTCCCTGGGTTGGGAAGATCCCCTGGAGGAGGGCATGGCAACCCACTCTGGAATTCCTGCCTGGAGAATCCCCTGGACAGAGAGCCTGGCGGGCTATAGTCCATGGGGTCACAAAGAGTTGGACATAACTGAGAGATTTTGCTCCCATGTTGGGATGGGTTAAGAAGAGAGTGACTTGGGCATACCTGGATGGCTCACATCCAGTGGATGAAAACCAGACTCAAGGCAAAGAGCCGAGACTTACCGTGTATGATCAGTCATTGGCACCATTCACACACTCTTTGTCTAATGTACAGTAGGACAAGTTCCCTGAGATGGTATGAGCTGCCTTGCCTCTTGGTGAGCTCCCTGTTATTGCTTGAGGTGTTCAAGCAAAGAGCACACAGCTGCTGAGGCTGTAAGGTGACTTTCCCATCCCAGGCCTGGAGGAAACCCACTGAGGAGATTCAGAATTGTCTCTTGGCTCCTCTCTCCAGTTTGTCCCCCTCTGCACACATCTGTGCACATGCAAGCACACACACACTCACACTCACACGAGGGAGGTGAAGCAGTTCAAGAAGCCTGAGAGGAGGAGAGTGTGAGAAACCACACAGGGATCCAGTGAGGGAAACAAGAAGAGATGGGAAGCAGACAGCGCTGAGGGGGTGGGCAAAGGGGGAAGGGGAGGAGGAGGGAGAGGAAGAGGTGGAGAAAGGTCGCCTCTCACTAGAGGCAACCACGGGAGATGCAGAGGGAGAGGGGGAAGAGAGGAGACAGGCGGTACTAAAAGTAGGAGGCAAAGCATGGGAGAAGACAGTGGACATGGGAGAGAGGAAGCACGGGCCCAGGAGAGGGGGAGGCGGGCAAGGCTGAGGAAGCTGGGCACAAGAGACAGGGCCGGGCCGCAGAGTGGGTAGGGAGGTGGGTGAGGATGTGAGTCTTCAGAGCCAAGGAATTCACTGGGCACAGGTCCCCAGAGCAGCAAAATGGGTAATCTTGAGTCACAGCTCATTTAGAGCTTCCTGTTTTCAGCTTGTCTCTATGAACAGTTGGAGGGGTTTCCAGCTAGTAAATACATCGGAGTGCCAAGACTCCCTTCCCTGGCTGTGGCTGTTCCATGGCTGCGCGTCCCCAGCACCTTCTCCATGCCACCTCCCTTTATGCCCTGAGCACCAGCCCAGCAGCTCCTCCAGCACCACCCAACAGGCCACCTGCTCCCCTCTGCAAGGCCCCTGACTTCACCAGGTTCTCAAGGCTCATGGAGGAAGACGTAAGCCTCTTCCAAGTGCTGTACTCACGCTCAACCGATTGCGCCACTGGCGCTCCGCTAAGGAAGCTGTAAACCTTTTAAGTGTGGAATCCAGCCCAAGCATTTACAGAAAAATTTACTTTATAAAACAAGTTTCCCCGAAACAGTTTCTTTGCCTTTTCCAAGACCCCATATTTTTCCTTCCATCCCCCCTTCCACTCTTCCCAGTTACAAGCACATCTTTATCCATCCTTCTTCAACTCAACCCAGCAGACATGTCTGGGCCATCCACAGCATTCCAGACAGCAGGGTTACAACTGGGAACAAGACGCCTTGTCTGCCTTCAGGAAGCTTGTGTCTAATGGGAAGACAGACATGGAGCCAGGGGTGGAGTCAGGTTTTATGGGGCTCAGACAGCACACAACTTGAGAATAAAATGACCAGCCTATGTACAAGAAACCTGGGTTACGTGTTCAGTCCTGGAGAGGACAGGATGAGTGCCCCACCCAAACACCCGACTCTAGAAGGATTCACAAAGGAAGATTGAGATGACCATTAATTAATTAACCCACTGCATCTATGCTTTCTCTCTTTGCTCTCTTTTGTCGATCCTGTGAATAAATGAATGCATACAGGATACATTCTACAGATATTTACTTAAGGATGAAGTTTAGCTTCTGTAACAAAAACCTAAGATGGCTTAGACAAGCTAGGACCTTCCCTCTCACATAACCAGCTCCTTCCATCCTTCCTTCCTGGGGTGCTGCCTTTCAGATACAAAGTCTATGATGGTGCCCCTCCAGCCAGCCAGATGAGGAAAGAAAGAATTGTGAAGCATTCCCCCTTCCCGCCTCACACACACACTTCCCTTTTAAGGCAGACCTGGAAGTTCAAACCCAACTTCTGCTCAAGTCCCATTGACCAAAATGTGATCACCCAGCCTTGAGTACATGAGCACACACAGGTGCCAGGGAGATGAGGAAGTATAATGTTTATTCTGGATGGTCACACACTCCCAGATTAAGGCATTTCACAGCTATAGGAAAATAGAACGGATGCTGTGGACAACTGGAAATCTCTGAAACAGCCCGTGGCGTATGTTGTGCTTACTAGGAAACTGAGGTGCAGAAGTAGCTCTGGTCCTTTCCAGGTCCATCCACTGACAAAACTGAATTAAACAAGCTGTCCCTGCAAGCTACCAGCCCATTCTTTAATTTCAGTAACTCTGACGCTCTTTACCAGATCCCAAATGTTGGCTGAGAATGCAATACTATGACCACCCAAGGGGTAGTTGAAGGAAGAGGAAGCAATATAGACTGTGAAGAAGTTGCCAAGGGAAAAAAGGAAGAGAACCAGAAGAGAATAGTGAAATCAAATTTTAAGTTTAGTGATTTCATATACCATGGAGTGTCAAAGCAGCAAGAGGGCCCAAAGAAACTCGACTGGATTCACCAATGAGGAGGTCAGAAGCGACCTTTGCCAAGTCATTTTGTGTGGAAGGGTGGGGAATGGAATCCAAAGAGAGTTGGTTTGGGAGTGAATGGAAGATGAGGATGCTGAGATAGAGAGAGTAGTGGTAACTGAGGTACTGAAAAGCAGGAACAACTCGAGATTCATGGATCCGTGATCATGTTGATTCAAAAGACAAAGAATCAATGAAGAGCAAGAGCTGAAAAATGCATGGCAGAAATACAGTTTGGCTGCTTTAACAACGACAAAAATAACAGTGGCTTAAAGAAGATTAAAGGTTTACCTCACTCTCATATAGGAGTCTGAGCATACACAATCAAGGACAGACTAGGGACAGCATGGTGTGGGAAATCCAGGTTCCTTCCACCTTATTAGTCAGTCAAGCTCAACCTGCAGCTTCCATCTTGTGGCCCATGAAGGCTGCACCAGCTGCCACCATCATGTAAACATCCCAGCCAGGTAGAAGAAGGGAGAGGGAAAGGGAAGTTTTCTTTCATCTTAAAGGCACCACAGAGGTTGCTCACATCACATCTCCTCACATTTTCACTAGCTGGACTTGGACACTTGGCTACATCTACCGAGATAAGGGAGACTGAGACAAAGTCATCTTTAGCTGAGAGACAAAATCCCCAGAAAAAACTTTAAGGGTCCTATTACTGAGGAAGGAGGGAACAGCAAGCAGTCAGAGCCTTAGGGGACCTAGAACAAAGGGTGGTTTCGGCCTTCAGTGGGAGGAGGCTCGCTGTCACAGAGGGGGACACATAGAGAGCTGAGAGGCGGTCTACCGAGCTGTTTACGATCTGTTGGGCGGGAGAGCAGGCGTGCACCCATAAATACCCTGAGATGGTTCAGAGGACGCTGTGCTTTTGGAGTCCTAGGTTTCATTCTCAGCTCTGTGCTTAGCTGCTCTCTGGCCTTGGACAAAGAGAGAGATCTCCATTTCCACATCTGTTAAATGGTCATAATAATGCCCACCCTGCCTGCCCCAGAATCCTATTTCGAGTCCCAGAAGAGAACTGAGGAGATGTTCTGTAAGTGTGAGGTCGGGGCAGATGTGGGCAGCATCGTTATGGGGGGATGGAGTGGTCTAGGCACTGCTGAGCCTGAAGGTCAGGAAAAGGGCTGGAAGAAGCTGGAAGGACAGCACCACCCCACACACAAGCTCCACACACCCATCCCCGAGGATCTGGCCTCTGCCCACTGCTGGCCAAGGAACCCCTCTGTTGTCCAAGTGAGGAGGACAGGGGAGGGGGGCATGCAGCCATGCACAGGGGCTGGAGTCAGCCTCTGGTGTGTCTTGAGATCACCCTCACAGAGCCTTGGCCTCGTCCCCTGCCCTTGGCCTTGAAAGCTCTCCTGAGACCTCTCGCTGACCCCAGGGCACACCCCATGTCCCTGGCCTCAGCCCAGTAAACAGCATGAGTGAGTTTCTCCCCCAGGCCTCTGGCCTAGCAGAGCCAGCTGTGTCTAGAGCAGGCACACTCCCAACACACTCCCTCCACACACATACATGCCCACACTGCCTGCACACTCAGAAGCACCACGCCATGTGCCTCACACGTGCAAACACCACACACATATACCACGAAGTGCACATTCCACACACACTCTACACGTCCCTCGCAAACTTCACACACACAGCCTACGTGCACACACTTGCCCAAGCACACCACATGCACACACACACACACACTTACACTGGTTTCTCTCTATCCCATATCACACCCCCTACCCGGCTCCCCACACTGCTGCAGGAGTGTTTTTTCTCAAACACAATGTGGCTGCTTTCTTGTTTAAACTCCTCTCCTTCAAGTGGCTGTCCAGAGCCTTCAGGCTAGCATTCTAGCCCCTGCCAAAGCTGTTGGGGCCCACCATGGTCTATTCCCTGAAGACCCTCTTCAGGTATCTCCACCCTCCTGCCCCCTCGGCCGGTCTGGACCACTGGCCCACGCCCACCCCCCCAGCTCCTCCTGCCCCTGGCTTGTCCATCCTCCATCCTCTCCAGAGAACGTACCTGCTTCATAGTCCATGTAAGAATCGGATTCCCTCTCCTGACCCCTGTTCAGAGCCCACCCCTCCTATAAAGGCTCCCTTGACTTCCCCAGGTGGAATGCTGCCTTTGGGGAGCAACTTGCATCCTGTGTCTGGCTCTGCTGCCAGAGAGATGACCTTCTCACGGTCACTATATATGCAGCCCTGGGTCCCAGCATGGGGTATGTGCTCAGTGAACACCAGGTATGCGGTGCTTATCCCCTCATCCTCCCAACAGATCAAAGTAGAAAACCAGCACGACTACCAGGACATCACCAGCATGGTGGCTATGGCCAAAACCTATGCCACCACCGAGGCCTTCATTGACTCCAAGTATGACATCCGCATCCAGAAAATTGGATCCAACTACAAAGCTTACATGTGAGTCCCTGGGCAGGGGCAGGGGCTGGGAGGCTGGGAGGAAGGGTAGGAGCAGAGTGTGAGAGGAACCGAGACTAAATCCCACGGCAGAGACCCCATTGGGACATCTTATCTTCCCTTTCCGTCTCCTTTACTTCCCTTCATCTCTAGTTAGCACAGAGGAAGGCTGCTGTTCCATCATGGCTTATTCCAGGGCAAAACTGTGTACCTAAATGAAGGCCGTTTCCCCCAGAGAAATAAAGACTGTTGGCCTCTTTCCAAGTATATAGGGGATGTATGTCACAGGAGACATACATGGAAGGGACACTGGGGGACACATCAAGGGTGGCCTTGAGTGCCTTGCTGAGGATTTGGAATTTTCTTCTCCTCCCCTCTGAGCAGAGAAAGTCATGACCTGACCTGTAACCATGAAAGGAAGACTCTGGGGCTATGGGCTGCAAAAGGGTTTCTCTGGGGCTAATAAGATCAGGTAGGAGATTACACCCGATTTCTTCACCTGCAAGCAATAAAAACCACATCTAATACAGTGGGATGTTTTCAAAGGGAATTTATTAGAAACCCAGGGATGATCAGAAACTTAAGAAAACTAACCCCAAATTACCAATTTCAGAAGTATTGGGATTCAGGGCAGCCCCAGGAATCTGGGTAGCCAGAAGTAATAGACAATCTTCGTGGCACGCCATGAGGAAGGGAATCTACCGTAATCATTTTCAGGGCTTAATTCAAGATTACAATTCCATGGAAACAGTGCTGATTAGTCCAACGGTGGTCACATGATTATCAGAAGACAGCAGACGATCAGTATAGAGTCCCACCAAGACAGCCTGCAACACAGGCAGGGTCATTATCCAGTGGAGACAGAGGTTATGTGACTAAAAGAAAAGGGATGAATGCCAGAAAGTTCATCACACATTCAGTCCAGGGGTGGGCCAGGCAGATGGTGACTCCTGCTGGAGCCTTGGTTACAGGATGAGTGGGAGCTCCTGATTGCATGGAGGCTCAGTTTTTTCTGCTCCAAGGCCTCTCTGTCTTACTTTGGAATAGTGCTCGTTCCACCTGAAATGATGAGACTCCAGAGAGGCAACAAGTGCCTGGTCTCCAAGCCTGGATGGAGTGCTGATTGCATGGTTCCACCTTTGAAGACTGCAACAGATGGTTCTGGACAGTTGGAAAATCTCTCTATGTGCTTCTGTGTGGTGGAGCTCTGTTCTAGGTCAGGGTCAGCAAACCGCAACCCACAGGCCAAGTCTAGCTCCCATCTGTCTCAGTAAGTAAGGTTGAGTTGATCACAGCCATACATCTCCATTTCTGTATTATCTAGGGTTACTTTTGCTCTACCTGGATTGCTTAGACTGGAGGTTGGCAACTTTTTTTCTGTAAGTGGCCAGATGGTCATTTTAGGCTCTGCGGCCTCACAGTTTCGGTTGCAACCACTCCACTCTGCCACTGCCTGGAAAACTGTAGAAAATGCAGTCCGTTGACCTACAAGGAAATATGCCCAGGAAAGGGATGGAGCCAAGGAATACTTCTGGCCTGTCTTGCCAACTGTTCTCCCACCCATGAGCCAGGCCAGACCTGTCACTGCTCTCAGATGCCTTCAGGGCGATAAAGTCACCTCCCCACACCCATAACCCCTCTGAGTCGGAGAACATTCTAGTGCATGGTCCAACACATTCCTGAGGCCTCCACCATCCCTCATGATATCATTTCCCTCCTCTCCTCATTGTTAGCGTTTCCACTCGACATTGACGACACCTTGTCCCAGTTTCTCTTCTTGAGGATTACCTCATTGCCGCATTCTTTATGCTGAGCCTTTCTGTCCTGACAGCTCCAATTTGTCATTAGTTATGGCGTTTCCTGGACCCTGCATTGGCCCACATCCGAGGGAAGGGGTTCGTGTCAGACCTCAGTGTAGAACGCCCTCTCCGCCCATGACCGTTCAATGTCCTTTCTTGCCCACTTCCTGCCCGGCACTCAGGCCTTTGTGCTTGTTGCTACTGAGTGTCTTTGTGTCTAAGTCCTCTCAGCAGACAGAGCTGGGAAATAAATGTGTGTATCTCAACCTGTGTATACGCACATGTCTGTAATTATTTCTCTTTATGTATATCTGTCTATAGCTAAAGCTAAAGAGTTCATATTGATGTGTCAGACTTTCAACTAGTACTCGGTTTTCAACATGATTCCCTTTAGCCTTCCCAAGTTGCTTATCTGTAACTTTCCACTCCCAACAGGGAAAAAACCTAGCTTCCCCCATCCTCCATCCACATACTTCTTTGTTCAATCCCAGCACATGTGTACCATTGCAGAACTGTCAAGCTGTAGCCCCATGAGAAACAAATTTGCCAACTATAGTACAGGACTTACATATAGTTTCTTCTATTCTTAGGTACCCAGTCTCACTAATTTCCAAAATTAGTTAGGTCAGCACCTTCCCCTCACCCCTGCCCTCTTCAACAAGGCAGTCAGCATCAAACCTGTGTCATAAACATAGATACCATTGTTAGAGCCTACATTCTATCCTACATTCAAGCAGCTGCATTGTGTTTGGGCCAGTCAACTGATCAGCTCTGCCATGGAGAGTCATGGTTAAGAGCACAGAGTTTCTCAGATGTGGTTTGGTGGCTTCTGTCATTCAGTGGGACTGATGATAATATAATGTCCATCTCGTTAGGTTTTGTGAGACTGAAGCCTGTGTTTATAAAGCTTTTAGACCCATGTCTCAGACATAGAAAGCACTCACTAAATATCAGCTCTCTCTATCATTATCTTCTTGGAAGGAGACCAATCTAGCTTGTGCTTCTGCTGTTTCTGGCATTGGAATGCTTTCTTTTCTTATCTACACTTACTGAAAAATAATATTAGCACCCACTGTACTAAGAGATTTATGAGAATCTTTCCTTTAGTCCACATGATGCCCTATAAGCATGGTACTAAAATGGTTCCTATTTACTAATGAGAAAATACTCAGAAATGTTGTCCATTGTTATACTAGGAAACACTACAACCAAGATTCAAACTCGTACCTGTCTGACTCAAGTCAGTTCTTCCCTTCCCTTGTCACCATACAGATCCCACTCTACCATAACCTACTCATCCTTCCAGGTACATCTCAGTTACTACCTTCAGGGGTCACATAAAGTATCTAAAAAGTTGTTTCCCCAGAATGCCTCACACCTCATGTGTACTGCTAACCCTACCATGCCTGTGTTCTGGTTTTAGGCTAGTCTACCCTTTAAGGTAGGGAACAGCTGGAGGAGGGGGGTCATCTCTGCACACTCAGATTAGTCCTGTAGTCAGGACATAGGGTGCCCTGATGATTGTCAAATTGAATTTAATTGCATTGAGTTGAACTGATCTCAACTGAACCAACTGAAGCTTATCAATGTCACTTTAACCATTATGGCTCCTGTTGGCCACCTGTTCTCAGCATCTGCTATCCTCAGATACATTGTTTTTCTCTTTTAGAAAGACATTTGATAGCACTGGTTCACCCTTGAAGCTCAATCACATGCCTTTCCTTGGCCATGAAACAGATCACTTTATCACTTCCATTTTGCTTAAAGCCATTCAGTCTTTGCTGAATCCAGATACGCCACTGGATATATTTGTCTGTATTTCTCTTCAGCATATACAACCCCTTACCTAGTAAGTTGTTATCTGGAACCTACTACCTGCCAGGAACCCTTGGACACTAGAGGTACAGAGGGATGAGTCAAACATGCTCCCTGCCCTCAGGGAAGTCAGCACACTAAAGCGGTCATTGCAACTGAGATGAGCATTTCTAAACATTGGTAGAATGTAGTATAGGGGGTTCTTATTGGGGAAGTGTCGTGTCAGAAAGTCACATTTTCAGATGAAACTTGAAAGATGAGTAGGACTTAGGGACACAAGGATGGAGATGAAGATTGTATCAGGCAAAAGGGAAAAGTGTATGGAGGCCTATACACAGGGAAAAATCCATGGGCTTTGGAGCACCCGAACGGAGATCAGTTGTTGCTGGAGCAGAAAAAGCAAGGGAAGTGAGAGGGTGATGAGGCAGACAGAGGCAGAAGGCCTTCCTTCTCTTCACCATGAAAAGGCAGTCACTTTTCGCCATTGGTTATTTTTCCTACATTCTAGTGCTCAAAAAAGATTCCAGAGTCACCAGGGGCTGTATTACCCTAGTTCTTCTAAAAAAAAAAAAAAAAAAAAAAAAACAGGAGGCCATTCGAAGGATTTAATCTGATAGTGTAGGTATTCATTAAATTCAATTTTACTTTTCAAAGGTGGCTTAGGAAAAGATACATAAGACCCAAGAAATAAGACAATCAACATAAAGGCAAATAAAAACACAAAAAATAAATCTGAAGACAGGATGTTTATCTAAGAATGCACATCATAGTGGGCTTCCCAGGTGACACTCATGGTAAGGAACCCACCTGCCAATGCAGGAGGCATAAAAGACATGGGTTCGATCCCTGGGTCAGGAAGATCCCTGGAGAAGGGCATGGCAACCCACTCTAGTACTCGTGCCTGAAGAATCCCATGGGCATAGGAGCCTAGCAGGCTACAGTCCACAGGATAGCAAAGAGTCCAACATGATTGAAGTGACTTAGAACAGTGTAAGCTAGATATTTGTATCAGAGCCACCAAGCAGCCAAAGCAAAAAAAGAAAGCAGATCAATGGCAAGCACCCCTACTTCCCTCATGTGTCATTTGTTCTGGTACAGGAGAACCTCCATCTCTGGAAACTGGAAGGCCAACACAGGCTCTGCCATGCTGGAGCAGGTGGCCATGACAGAGAGGTAAGAGGTAACAGAGGTGCTTAGGGATGGGTACCAGCCACAGGGGGAGGTAGACAGGGATTCAAGGATCCTGTAATGAATGCCGTCTCGCACTTTGGCCAGCGTCTCACCACCCACAGAGCACTTTCCTAGGCATGATCCACTTTACTGCCCATAATAGCCTTCAGGGCATGTTTTACAATAGCCCCATTTTACAGATGGGGAAGATGGTTCAGAGTGGGAGCATGGCTTGTCCAAGTCACAGAACTGATCAATGGCAGAGATAAAACTAAAACCTTGACATCTTGACTCCACGTCCAGGGGTCTTTGTGGCCCTGCCAGTTGCTGCAGGAAGAGAGCAGGAAGTCCTCACCAGTTTCTTCTGCTCTTGACAGCTGTATGGAAGCATCCCATTAGGGTACCAGGGCTCCCACCTGGAGCGTCCACTCTTCTCTCAGATGTATTCCTGTCTCAGCATGAGGAGGGAGAGGTCAATTTCCTGTGAATCATGAATGTGGCAGAAAGGCACACAGGCTGAAAGTCCCTCCCTTTAAACAACACCTGTGAGCCATCTTCACCTGAAGAAGGGCTAGCCACCTGCTTTTGAGGCCAGCAGCACACACACATCCCTTGCTGAGTGCCCAGTGACCTCTGCTTGCAAGCCTGCAGTGACAGTGGACAAGGCATGTGCTTTGGGGTCAGAAAGGTCTGTTCAGTGAACATGTATTGAGTACTACTGCATGCCATGTATGCTGAGCACTAAAGAGGTCCAGAGGAAAAGACCCAACCCTTCCCTTCAAGAACTCTGTATCAGTTGCAAGTTTCAGAAAATGGATTAGTTGGAGCCAAAGGGGATTTACTGGCTTATGGCAATGAAAACGTCAGAGGTGCAGCTCCAGGTAGGTCTTTAGAACTTATTCTACCCACCCACTCCAGTATTCTTGCCTAGAGAATTCCATGGACAGAGGAGCCTGGTGGGCTACAGTCCATGGGGTCACAAAGAGTGACTGAGCGACTTTCACTGCCAACTTCAGCTCAGCTTTCTTCCACGTTGGCTTCATTCTGGTCAGCTCACTCATATAGTGATCCAAAGTGGCTCCCCGCTTACTACATCTTAACTGTGTCAGGTCCAGCAGAAAGAAGATGTCTTTCCCAACCATTTTAGTCAAAGCCTGGAATTGAGCCTTATTCACTGATAGGCCTGACTTAAGTCACGTGACCATCACGGAGCCCGTCACTATGACCCAGAAAGCAGCAACACTGTAATCAGATACTCCTGTGTCACGTCTCTGCCCCGAGAGAGTGAAGTGGGACCACCGTGCTACAGTAACACGGACTGGGACTTAGGGGAGGGATGTAACACGGTTCCTGCCCTTGCGGAACTCCTCGTTCAGGGCTCTAAGCTGAGCAAACAGCGTGAACAAGAGTGAGTGGTCCTGTCCCGTTCAGAGCTTGTTACACACGTTAACTACCCTTTCTGAACTGCTTCAGCTGTAGATTGGAGGTAATGCACCCAAGCCAGAGAGCTGATGAGAAAGGGATCTTTAGTGGCAGGGAGTGCACTGGAAATAGTGGTCTCCTTCCCTTCCCGCCAGTCCCAGGTGCCGCCCCCAAGGTGGGTGCCCTCCTGTGCTCTCCAGTCTCAGGGGTTGTGCTCGTTCCCTGGCACAACTGCACCACCTGGTCTGGGGGAGTGACAGCCTTCCCCCAGTGGGCATTCAATGGGCAGTCGTGGCCCTTTGCTCCACTACCTTTCAGACGTAAGCTCAGCCTTTCCCCGGGCCTCGCAGGCTGCTCACAGGTGTCTCCAGCAGGTCATTATCTCCCTGGCTCTGCTCAGTCCCAGGCCCCATGGGCCATTCCTGGAGGAGCCTGCCATGGGAGTGGGGCTGCTCAGGCCTGGAATCCACTTTCCCTTCTGCAAATTCATGGTCAGTAACCTCAGTGCCTCAAGGGGACTTAGCAGAAGAGATGAGAGGGCCAGCTCTGAGAGCACTTCAGCTCATTCCAGGCCTTATGGCTCAGAGACACAAATAGATCTCTGAGCAGGCGTGCCCCATGTGACCCTGGAGGGTGGGGAGAAAAGCAAGAACATTGACACAAAGTCCCCTGTGACTCCAAATCCAGCCACCATGAGGGAAGCCAAGCACAAGGCCGGGAAGATACAACCATCCCCTTGTTGCAGGGTCAGAGTCCAGCACTGAGATCTTCTCCTGCAAAGCAAACGGACCCCGCAGCCATCAAGTGGCTGGAAAGGGAACAAAAGCAGCGGGTCCAGAGGGCCAGGCCCCCGGGCCAGGCTGGAGAAGCCTGCCAGGCTCCTCTGCCTGCGTGCCCCAGGCAAGGGGGAGAATACACCCTTTGTACCCACAGGCTGGGCCTGGGAGGGATTTCTGGGGCCCTTCAAGCAGTTTTCCCAAGGGAAAAGGACTTCAGGGGCAGCTGGGGTCCAGGACAGCTCCAGCTGGAAGCAGGACAAGCTCCCTGGTACTAGGGGGCCAACAAAGTCCTGGGGAGGGGAAGGTCAGGTCTCTGAGATCCCCCCAGCTCCCCTTACTCCTCCCCCTCATCCTGCTTGTCACCTGGCTGCCTGGCTCCCTGTCTAACCTCTCTCCCTCTGTGTGTCTCTCTCACCATCCCTCTGTATCTCTGCCTTTCTTTTCACCCGTTCTGTCTCTCCCACTGCCTCTGTTTCTCTGCCTCTCTGTCTCTCGTGCCTCTCTGTCTCTTACGTCTTCCGGTCTCGCTCCATCTCTGAATGGATGTGTTTGTGTGTAGTCACTGTCTGTCTCCTAGCCTGTTTTTTCTGTGGATGTCTCTCTGGGTCTCTCTTTCCCCCTGTCTCTGCATCTCTCGCCATCTGCTTCTCGCCCCTGCCCCCTTGTCCCACATAATCACTGTCTGTCCATCCCTGCAGGTACAGGCTGTGGGTGGACAGCTGCTCGGAGATGTTTGGTGGCCTGGACATCTGTGCTGTCAAGGCTGTCCACAGCAAAGATGGCAGAGATTACATCATAGAGGTGAGCAATGGAGCGGGAGTTCCGCCTGGCCGGAACCAGGCCCCTGGGCAGGCATTCCAAAGGGAAGGAGTCCAAGTGTGACTTCCAGTGTGGTCAGCTGTGTCTTAGGTCAGGGCTGGGGCACAAGCAGCCTAGGCCTCAGTGAGTGGCTCCCAGAGGCTTCTCACCCACTGCCCTCACAAACCCCCATCCACCCTCTTGGCTACATCTAAAGCCTTTGTGCCCAGGGGTCCTGCCCTGGACTTTGATGACTTTGGGCATGAGGTTTGACAACCTTCCAACACCTGTGGCCCTAATGGTAGGGGAAGGGCCCTGGCCCAAGAGTTGGCAAGATTCTGTCCCCTCCAGTCTGTTAAATTTTCTTAGTGTCCAAGCGGGTAGAGAGGATCCACTTCCATAGTCACCGTGCAGAGTCCATCATCTGTTCAATCAACAGACAGGCACTAGGGGCTCCCATGGGCCTGGTGTGGGGCAGCTCTGGAGACAGAGTCCCGAACAAGACATGTATGGCGTGTGCCGGCCGGCAAGAGATGGTGCACCAGTCACTGCGGGGCACGGACGCTTAGGAACGGGCTGAGAATGGAGGGGCCTGTGTGAGAGCGGCTCAGAGGGGCTCAGAGCCCCAGAATCTCTCCCTCACCCTTCCTGCATCTCACAGGCCAACGAGCCCCCGCTGCCCTCCAGAGCTGTCGCCTGTGGGTCCCTGTGGGCCTCCCATTCCCCTGCCCACCCCCATGACTTCCTCCCCAGGCCTCCCCCAATCCCACAGTCGTCCTCCC
>SJXQ01005412.1:573563-599885 GCA_006408695.1 Aepyceros melampus | reverse complement strand
CTCGCCTCCCACACCATGGCTCCCCTGTGTCTCTCCTGACCTCACAGCTCCCCCTCCCCTCCTAACCCTTTCCCGGCCCCCGCCAGAGCCCATGGCTCTCCGTGGCTTCCCCTGAAAAGGCTGCGCTGGCTCAGAGTTCTCTCCCCAACATCACGTCTCTATGCTCACACACCACCACCACCCCCACCAGTCCCTCCAGTACTTCCCTTCTGTGGCCTTCTCCTCACACCACAGCAGAGGGGGCGGTGCTGACACACGGCCAAAACACGTGAGGGAGCGCCCTGCGGCTGCCCCCTCCCCTGGGTGTGGGCAGTTAATGGGAAGCACATGGCTGGGATGACCGCGAGAGCCGGCTAGTACTCCAGCCCCGCGTGCCTGCACCACTCCCAGGACCTGCAGCAAGCCAGGACCAGTGACCGGAGGGGTGGGAGCCCTGCTGGTCTCCTCCTGCCATGCCAGGAAGGCATTCCTCACACCCCGAGCCCCTAGACTGGCCAGCTCGGAGGTAGAGGGGAGGGAGTCCAGGGTGGGCACAGCCCCTCTGCCCACTCTTGCCCCAAGGAAGCCCCACTAACTTCCAAGGATGAGTTACCATCTATATTAGCAAGTTCAGTCCTGCTCTAGAAAACAACTCTCAGGAGTTCCTGCAGTCCAGTGGTTAAGACTCCATGCTTCCAACGCAGGGGATGTGGGTTTGATCCCTGTGGCACAGTCAAAAAAAACCTCTCCCCTCAGGTCCAGTGGCCACCATACCTGAAATCCCCCCAGCAGCTCTTCTCGGGGGACACTGCAGGGGCCAGGAGCAGAACCACCATCCTGCACACTTGCTTCCGAGTCAGACCCAGGCTGCTCCCTGGAGGAATGAGGTGCCCACCTTCCTGAGGACGCCTGGGCGCTTCAGATCCACGCCCAGGGCATTGCATCTCCTGAATCCCTCCCTGGCCCTCCTGCCTCTATATCTCCTCATGGGACCACCAGACAAGAACTCAGCCTTGACACACACGTGGTCACTGATTCATTCACCCATTCATTCATTCACTGTTGAGCTCCTCCTCTGGGCACCAGCCCCCCAGATGGGGACACGGCCGTGAGCAGGGTAGCAGGGACTCTGCTCTGGAGCAGGGGCCTGCAATCAGCAGATGAAGGACTCCGGGGCTGCTTCCCCCTCCCTTCTGTGAGTTTAGTTCCTTCTCTCTCACCTGAGCATTATCTCTGCCCCTGAGAGCTTCTGCCTCACTGAGTTTCCTCAACTTTCACTCTTAGGAAACAAAAGTTTGTACCGTGGGCCCAGGCTCCCTGCCTCCAGACATTCAGAGGGTCAGGGATGAAAGACCTTCCACATTTGAAAAGAAAAACCATGGGTTTGGACTTAAAAAAAAAAACAAGAAAACAATTTCTCAAAAATGTTTCGGGGGGGAAAGAATGGCTTTTCAGACTTGTTTTTCCTCTCTCAGAAACATTACAGAGTTGTTTCCCTTGCTTTTTGGTTTAGAGAGGGGTCAAGGGAGATAGGGAGATTTTTACCAGGAAAATAAAAGGTATTTAAAAAGCAAAGACAGGATCTAAAAATACTGATTTCTTTAGCCACCTCTGTGGTGAGAACATGAAATTTGTGGGGCATGTTTTGCGAAGATCCTCACAGTGAAATACTCAGGGGAAGGACCCTTGAACTTGTCCTCCATGACTTGTCCAGGGAGTGACATTGCTCCCTGGAAAAATGCTTCCCTGGGGAGACCAGAGCATCCACTTCCTTTAGCTGTGTCCACCGTGGGGACTGCAAAATGCTCTGACCTCGGTTCATTGTGGCGGCTGTTTTCCACTGTAGGGAACATAGAAAACAGAAACCAGAACAAAAAAAGAGTGGGCAGGCAGGGTCAGGAAGAGAAAGGCCGGAGCTGTGCACACTCAGACGCCACAGTCATAACTCAGCTCAGCCCACGTTGACTGAGAGACTGACTGTCCATGTGCCGGGCAATAGGATCCAGGAAGCCAAGGATCCAGGCCCAGCCCACAGGGAGCTCAATTTGCTAATACAATCTGCGTTCACATCCTTGAGTTTGTTTTTCAGCTTCCCAACCATAATAGGGCTTCCCTGGTGGCTCAGTGGTAAAGAATCCACCTGCAATGCAGGAGACACGGGTATGATCCCTGGATCAGGAAGATCCCCTGCAGAAGGAAATGGCTACCCACTCCAATATTCTTGCTTGGCAGATCCCACAGACAGAGGAGCCCGGCAGGCTACAGTCCATGGGGTCTCAAAGAATTGGACACGACTTAGCAACCAAACAGCAACAACTATAGTAGGTGCTTTAGATTAATGGGCTCCTAAAGTCCCAGATGCAAGGGTCTTCACAGCTGCCCAACGCCCTCAGGTTATAGTGGAGGAAAACAACAGGCTCACAGATGAGAAGTGAGCTGCCAAGATCATACCACAAGTCCCTAGGAGAACCAGAGCCTGGAAGCCAGGTCTCCTGTTTCTAGGTCTTACTCAGAGCTGTTCAGTGATTGTTGAGATGTAGAAGGAGTGCTCACTGTCCATCCTGGAACTTGCTACTTCTTTGACCCTCAGCTTTCCCATCATGATAAGAACAGTAATAGTACCTATCTCAAAGAGATACTCTGAGATTTATGTGAGATCTCCACCCAGTGCTTCAAACAGCACCTGGCACCTAGTAAAGCCATACAGCTCTTACTAGTATCCTTATCCGGAGAAGGCAGTGGCACCCCACTCCAGTACTCTTGCCTGGAAAATTCCATGGAAGGAGGAGCCTGGTGGGCTGCAGTCCACGGGGTTGCTGAGGGTTGGACATGACTGAGCAACTTAGCAGCAGCAGGATCCTTATCGATATGAGCAGGACTTGTCCTTCCATTCAGTAGGTACTTATCAAGGGCACACCTGTCTGGACACAGGGCCCATTCCCAAGCCAGGGGCTCACAGTCTGGTTGGGGAGACACCCATAAACAGAAGATGGTGAGACAACCAAAGCAAGGATGGCAGGAGTGCCAAGAAGGCTTCGCAGAGGAAGGACCAGCTAGATGCTCCTGACAGATGAGAAGGGCTAGCCAGGTAGAGAGTGGGCAGAGTCAATGACCTGCCCAAGGACCTGGATGGGAGACAGAACCTGGTGAGTCCAGAGCTTGGGAAAAGGGGAAACCAGATGGAGAATTAGATGGCAGTGAGCTGGGGGAACAGGCTGGGTTCCTATAGCTGGGGAGGAGACAGAGAGCCCACCAAGGCCCCACCCTCCACCAACCCACCCGAGACCTCCTGCCTCTGTCCATGCCTAGGGAACCACCGGGATCACTGGCCCACATGGCTTTGAGCAAGCCCCTTCCCGTCTCTGGGCCTTGGTTTCTCCATCTGCCAAGAGCGGATGCACAAATATGATCACTCCACAGGCATGCATGCCAAGTCACTAGTCATGTCTGACTCTGCGACCCCATGGACTGTAACCCACCAGGCTCTTCTGTCCATGGGATTCTCCAGGCGAGAATACTGGAGTGGGCTGCCATGCCGTCCTCCAGGAGATCTTCCCCACCCAGGGATCGAACTCTCATCTCTTAACTCCCCTGCATTGGCAGACAGGTTCTTTACCACCAGCACCACCTGGGAAGCCCCTGATCTCTCAGGGCCCCTCACATTACAAGTGTGCCTCCTTTGAGAAGCAGCCTTCTCCCTGTGGAAGAAATTTCTCTGCAGTTTATTCTGCTAGAGTCTCGGAGAACAGGCCTCGCCTCTTCCCTCTTCTCCCTGAATCTTGAGTTGACTCCAACCCGTGTCATTTTTTTATCATAATTGAGCCCCTTCCTTCACTGCTTCCGGCTTTGTGGAAAACCTAACCTTGGGCCAAAGTTCAGGAAGCTGGCCCCAATCCTGGGCAGGGGCCAAGGTGAGAAAGGAGGGGGCAGAGACGGGCTCCCCAAAGAAAAGAGCAGAAAAGGTCAGCAAAGGCTCCCCGCCTTTAGTTGCATGTCTGAGGCCCAGCAAATGCAGACTGAATTGAACTGAGTCCAGGGAGTTGATTTAGACTGAACTGCGGGAAATGGGCTGTCTCCACGGGAGTCGTTTCCAGCTGAGGAGCTGGGCTGGGGATTTTCATGGAGAATACTGCCATCTAGTGTTCACTTCTGTCCTGCGGTCTGAGCCCGCCCTCCTGGGATGCGCGGCTCAGCTTCCAGGCCCCCAGCATGAAGCTCCTTCAGGACTCCTTTCTCGCCCGCAGGTGATGGACAGCTCAATGCCCCTGATCGGAGAGCACGTGGAGGAGGACAAGCAGCTGATGGCCGACCTTGTCGTCTCCAGAATGAGCCACCTCCTGATGCCCGGGGCCACCGTGCCCTCGCCCCTGAGGCCCTGGGTGAGAGTGTAGGCATGAGAGGTGCCTGGCCGCCTGGGGGTGCCCGGGGCCACGGTGCCCTCGCCCCTGAGGCCCTGGGTGAGAGTGTAGGCATGAGAGGTGCCTGGCCGCCTGGGGGAGCCCTGGTCCAGCGGAGGTGCACCCAAGGAGAGCCGACCTGGGGTGCGGGTGGGGCTGGGCTCGAGGGAGAGTCTGCCCCTGCTCCTGACAGGGGCGTTCAGGAGGCTCTGAGGGGCCCTTCCCCTCTCGGCCGCCCTGGAGAGGAAAGGTGGTCTCAGCTGGGCTTTGAGTGTCCGCAGGCAGAGACTCTCATCACAGAAAGCCGGTGGTCTCGTCGTGCCCTCCACCCCGGGCCTGAGTGGTGAGCAGGTGTGTGCGCGCGCGTGCATGCACACTCATGCCCACATGTACACACACGCCCTTTGTGTGCTCCCAGGGCACTGGTCAGGAGGGACTTTTGTGTCTTCCATTTCCTCATCTTCCACCCTCTTCACGCTAACACGAGCTCCTGTCTTCCCTGATCCTCACCATGAGGGTGACCAGATGATTCTCCAAAGAATTTGCTAGATCTCCAGCTTTCTGGAAAAGCAAGTCTCAAAACCTGATCCCCCGTTTCCCCCTCAAAACAAATCTGTGATAACAGTTGTCAGAAAGATGCTTGTTCTCAAGAAGGCCACTGGCTTGGAGAGGGCACGGGGCAGCCTTCTCCACTGGAAACGTTCTGTCTTGACCTGCTTGGTGATTACACAGGTGTCTCCACATGTAGAAACTATTTGTGCTGTGCGTATTATGTAAGTTTTACCTCAATAACGATGGAGAAGGAAATGGCAACCCACTCCAGTATTCTTGCCTGGAGAATCCCATAGACAGAGGAGCCTGGTGGGCTACAGTCCATTACACAACTGAGCAACTGAGCACATCAATAACACACAGATGTTTACAAATCCTGCCCTCCCACCCAGGAAGTGAATGGCTGTAGTGGCCACAACAGTCTTCTCTTCTCTTCTGCTTTAGGCTCCTCAGACTAAACCAGCAAAATCCCCTGGGCAAGCCCAACTGGGTCCTCCACTTGGACAACCCCAGCCACGGCCACCTACACAAGGTAGGACCTACGACGAGCCCCTCGCCAAGAGAAACCATCCAGCAAGGATGCTGAAATGCACTGAGGGATCCACACATGACTTCAAAAACAGTACTCTGAGAAACTCCATGTCAATACTTAATCACCAGACTTATTCCCTTGCTCTGTGTGCAGAATGAATGAGACCAAGAGGTTGTCACTCCCTTAAAGTCAGGAAAGGAGGGAAAAAAGAAAGTAAATGTATTAAGTACCTAATATGTGCCAGGCCCTGTGCTAGGGACTTTCCCATTTATGGTCTCATTTTCAGCTTCCTAACGTGTCAGCAATGAAAACAGGGGTATTTCCTTTTTACAGAGGTAGGTGTTGAGCCTTGGTGCAAGGAAGCACAAGAAAATAGCATGTTTACAAGTCTGGTCTTTCAGATCTTCTAGAAAGTGCCTGCTCCTAGCCGCTAGCAGTGCCTGATTATAGATTTATGAGCCAACCAGCAAGAGTGAGAACGAAAAATGGAACATTACATAGAACCTTGTCAATTCGAATCATTCCTCAAAAATATCCCAGTATTACTAAGTAAATGCCACCATTTATCAGAGAATGGATGAACTGTTGATGACAAGATGAAAGGAGACTGTGGCAGTAACTAATCCCTTTTCTTGGGCTGCCAGCTGCTCGGGTGTTCTCACGCTCAGGCCTGGGGCGAAAGTCACCCATGTCCTCTCTCGATGTCAGAACCTTCCAGGCACCCTCATGGGTCTAGTGCCAGCTTAGGGCCTCAGGACAGCTTCACCCCAAGATGCCAGGCCAGGCATTTTCACGGTGATCTTTTAAGGACCTGCTTTAAGACCCATCGGAAAGAGAGCACTACTGTCACACTGGGACCTTCCCAGGCGCCTTTATCAAAGTAATAGATTCATTGCTTCTTGGGAAAATCAGCCTTGGGCAGCAAAGGGCTTCCTCTTCCACAGGTCTTATATAAAACACCCATTCATCTCTCTTGTCTGTGCTTCTCTTCCTGGAAAAGCAGAAAGCATTTGAGAAAAGGGAAATTGCAGGACTTACACAACTGTGTACCAGTGAACACTGGGTTCTTCTTCAGGCAGATGAACATGTTTGAATTTACTTACAATGTCTCCCTCTGGCAGACTTAGGCAAGTTACCTCACTTCTCAGAGGCTCAGTTTCCACAGTGATGAAGGAGGAAATGACATCTGCCTGTTTAGTAATGGGGAGCTGCCTGTGAGATAATGCAAGAGAAGCAGTTATAACTAGCAAGATATCCCACTGTAGAGGTAGTGCTTAGTAAGTGCTAGTAATTTACTGCTGATAACCATCACTCAGTCATGTCTGACTCTTTGGGACCCCATGGACTATAACCCACCAGGCTCCTCTGTCCATGGAATTCTCCAGGCAAGAATACTGGAAGAGGTTGCCATTCCCTCCTCCAGGGGATCTTCCCTAACTCAAGGTCAAACCCAGGTCTCTTGCATTGCAGGCAGATTCTTTACCGTCTGAGCCATCAGGGACTTTAACTGTTAAAAACTCACTATTAGAGACTTCCTTGGCAATCCAGAGGATTGCACTCCACCTCAGGGAGTGCAGTGGAACTAAGATCCCACATGCCACACAGTGTGCCAAAAAAAAGAATATCTGGGTCCAAAGAGATGTCAAGTAGATGGAGAAACAGGATAGGGACCTCAAAAGGAGACAAAAGGGATTATCAAAACCTTTGAGGCCAGCAAGGATGCCAAGAACTTTATTCTTACTGGACTTTTCTGTAAGGAAGCAGTTATGCTGATATAAAGAGACACTGCCAGAATAAACTCTTATATTTTTTAAAACTCACTATTAATAATTTGTGTCTTATTAAGCTTTCCTGTTGACTCAGTGGTAAAGAATCTAACTGTCAATACAGGAAACATGAGTTCAATCCCTGGGTCGGGAAGATCCCCTGGAGAAGACAATGGCAACCCACTCCAATACTCTTGCTTGGGAAAATCCCATGGACAGAGGAGCCTGGTGGGCCTGGTGGGCTGCAGTCCATGAGGGTCACAAGGAGTTGACCACAACTTAGTGACTAAACAGCAATAACAAACAACACAACAATGATGGTATACATGTTGTTCTTAATGATTGTCAGCACTAAGAATACTTATAACTACTGTAGCCCACTGCCCTCCTGCCAGGTGATAATTCTTTGATTATAGAATGTTCAAAAGCGACTGATTCATCACCCTGCCAGGCTCTGGCTGTGTGTCTGCCCTACCCTCTCCTTTCCCGCTCTGCCCCAGGACTTACTTTTTTCAGCCACATTTGCACAGAGCACTTCTAAAACAGAGAGCTACTATATTCTTGCTTCCTCTCCGACTCAGAGGAGATTCGCTTGATAAATAAAGAGATATTCTTTTAAGGGACAGGAGGCTAAACATACTTTTAGTGAGTTGAAAAACAATCAATTAAAAACCAATTAGGATAATTAAAGAAAATGCTCTTGAATTAACATTTAGAGTAAAAATAACAGGGCTAATTAAAACACAATGCTTTCATTGAGTTCCCAAATTAACAAGATCACATTATTAACTTGTTTTTTGAACTCACTACTCATTTTCAACTCAGTGAAAGTGAAGCTCTGTTTTAAGGAACCTCATCATCTTTTAGCACTGATCCTGTGCTAAAGCAAATACTAAGCAAATACTATCTACATATAAGTTAATTTTTTTCTATGTGCTCAAACAAAAAGTATTATTATTTTATTTTTTTTGCTTTGCCAAGCAGCTGAAAGAAAATTACTAGTTTCCTGATGAATCCCATCTATATAATAGGGACTAAATGAATAGTTAATAAATGTATGAATAAGAGTCCAGATTTTCTAAGATATTAATCAGGCTTCAGGGGCAGAGTGTTGGGAAAAGAGGGGAGATTTAAGATAAAAGTAGAAAACATGTTTTTTTGGACCTACGGTGAGTTTAACAAAACAAAAAAGCAAACCAACATTTAAAAATGAGAAGCTTTTACATAAAATCCAGATTTCCAGCTCCTGTGACAGAGTAGGAGCTCTACAAACAGTGGGCAACCATGTAGCAAATGCCACTGACTTAGTAATAGCTACTCCCTTAGTGACAGCAGCTTCCCAGATGGCGCTAGTGATAACAAGCCCACCTTCCAACGAAGAAGTACGTCAGGAAGCAACAGTTAGAACTGGACATGGAACAACAGATTGGTTCCAAATGGAAAGGAGTATGTCAAAGCTGTATATTGTCACCCTGCTTGTTTAACTTCTATACAGAGTACATCATGAGAAACATTGGGCTGGAAGAAGCACAAGCTAGAATCAAGATTGCCAGGAGAAATATCAATAACTTCAGATATGCAGATGACACCACCTTATGACAGAAAGTGAAGAGGAACTAACAAGCCTCTTGATGAAAGTGAAAGAGGAGAGTGAAAAAGTTGGCTTAAAGCTCAACATTCAGAAAACGAAGATCATGGCATCTGGTCCCATCACTTCATGGGAATAGATGGGGAAACAGTGGAAACAGTGTCAGACTTTATTTTGGGGGGCTCCAAAATCACTGCAGATGTTGATTGCAGCCATGAAATTAAAAGAAAAGACACTTTCCCCTTGGAAGGAAAGTTATGACCAATGCAGAGACATTACTTTGCCAACAAAGGTCCGTCTAGTCAAGGCTATGGTTTTTCCTGTGGTCATGTATGGATGTGAGAGTTAGACTGTGAAGAAAGCTAAGTGCCAAAGAATTGATGCTTTTGAACTGTGGTGTTGGAGAAGACCCTTAAGAGTCCCTTGGACTGCAAGGAGATCCAACCAGTGCATTCTAAAGGAGATCAGACCTGGGATTTCTTTGGAAGGAATGATGCTGAAACTGAAGCTCCAGTACTTGGCCACCTTATGTGAAGAGTTGACTCCTTGGAAAAGACCCTAATGCTGGGAGGCATTGGGGGCAGGAGGAGAAGGGGACTACAGAGGATGAGATGGCTGGGTGGCATCATGGACTCAATGGACGTGAGTCTGAGTGAACTCCGGGAGTTGGTGATGGACAGAGAGGCCTGGCGTGCTGCGGTTCATGGGGTTGCAAAGAGTCGGACACGACTGAGCGACTGAACTGAACTGAACTGAAGAGATGTGGCTTCCATCCCTGAGTCAGATCCCCTGGAGGAGGGCATGGCAGCCCACTCCAGTATTCTTGCCTGGAGAATCCCATGGACAGAGGAGCCTGGCAGGCTACAGTCCATGGGATCGCAGAGTCAGACACAATTGAAGGGACTTAGCATACATAGCCTGCTCCCTTGGACAGGGCAAGGACTCCTTCCTTTGCCTCAGGCATGTATTTTTATACATGCCAAAATGTAATTAACCCACAAATACTGTTTTATAAGCTGATTTCAGTCTAGCAGTATATATTAATATTTAGCATATATTATCAACAACATCCCATGTCATTTAATATTGTTCTGCCACATCATACTTGATGAGCATAGCACATTCCATTACATGAATGTATCTTAATGTTCCAGTCGTTCCCCTACAGTTGCGCATTTGTATCATTTTCAGTTTTTCACCGGTAGGAAGAACTCCGTGATGAACATCCTCAAAGTGACACTTGTGCACAGCCTTATTTGTTCTAAAAGAATTTGAATGGAATCATTTTTTTCTCCCTGTAGGGGGCCCTCGCCCAGCTCAGTCTCCTCAGCCCCCAAGATCTGGGAGCCCCTCCCAGCAGAGGCTCTCCCCACAAGGCCAGCAACCCCTGAGCCCTCAGTCTGGATCGCCACAGCAGAGATCGCCAGGGTCTCCCCAGCTCTCCCGTGCATCTGGAGGCAGCTCTCCAAACCAGGCCCCCAAGTCGAGCGCACCCCTTACCTCGCAGCCCCGGCCCCCTGTGCAGGGCCGCAGCGCCTCCCAACAGGGCGAAGAGGCCAAGAAGCCAGCATCATCCCATCCCCATCTCAAGTAAGTGCTTTGGGACTGGGGAAGGGCTGAGAGTGGACTTGGGGTGCGGGCGGAGCTGGGCCGGCTCAGGGTCAGGGACTCAGAGCAAGACCCACCAAGGCCTCACCCCAACTTTAAATGGGCAAAAGGAGGCCTAGAGAATGGAACTTGGGGGACAGGCAGGACCTAGCAAGGCCCGAGCATAGGTTAGGCCCCACTGTGATCCTCCGTGTGTACTTGCATCAGTTACTCCTTGCTGCAAAACAAACCACCCTAAAACTTAGTGGCTTAAGAAAGCAACCATTTTCTTGGTTCATAGGTTTTTTCATTTAGTCACTTGTACTGAGTTTGGTTTAGCTGGGAGGATCTCCTGATGGTCTCTCCTGGAGAGTTACCAGATAAAATGCAGGATGCCCAATTAGATTTGGATTTCAGACAATGAATAATTTGGAGTATATGCACTCAGATATTGCACGTTCTTAGTTGCTCAGTCGTGTCCAACTCTTTGTGACCCCATGGACTATAGCCCACCAGGCTCCTCTGTTCATGGGATTCTCCAGGCAAGAATATGGAGTGGGTTGCCATGCCCTTCTCCAGGCGATCTTCCCACCCAGGGATCAAACCCAGATCTCCCGCACTGCAGGCGGATTCTTTACTGTCTGAGCCACCAGGGAAGCCAAATACTGCATGGGTTAGACTTACATTCAAAAAGCATTTTTTTTAATCTGAGTTTCAAACTTATCTGGGTTTCATGTGTGCTTGCTTACTAAATCTAGCAACCCTGCTCTCCTGGGATTGCTCATAGGGTTGTAGTTACCGGCAGCTTACCTGCAGCTGGATGGTCCAAGAGGGCTTCCTGAACATATCTGGATGTTGTTGCCTGTCAGCCGAGCCTCTGTCTCTCCTGGGGCTTCATCCTCCAGCAGGCTGGACCCAGCTTCCTTATGTGGTAGAATTACATTCCAAAAGGGCAAAAGTAGAAGCTTCAAGGCCTCTCAAGGTCCAGCCTTAGAAGCTGCACGATGTCATTTCATCCCATCATAGGCTTTTGATAAAAACAAGTCACATGGTAAAGCCCAGATTAAAAAGGTGGGAAAATAGACTCCTTTTTAAAGCCTTATGTATTTATTGGGCTGTGTCGGGTCTTAGTTGCAGCATGCGGGATCTTTGTTGTATCATGCAGGCTCAGTAGTTGTGGCGCATAAGCTTATGTTTCTCCTCGGCATGTGGGATCTTAGTTCCCTGACCAGGGATCAAACCCATGTCTCCTGCATTGCAGGACAGATTCTTAACCACTGGACACCAGAGAAGTCCAGGAAATAGACTCTTGATACAAGGACCTGCAAAGTCACCCTGTGAAAGGCTAGACGACTAGGATGGGAGGGAAGGTTCCATCCCAGGGCACACGTCTGTTCTCTCTCTTGTTTCCTCTCAAGCCTATCTCTTGGTTTGAGGTCAGAGAGATCCCAAATGAATTTTCTTTGAAAAGTTTTTCCTTTCCTTCAACTCCAAACAAGCTAACCATAAGTTTTCAGAAGAGGTAATATATTCATCTGGTTCAAAGATCTAAAAAATATTGATGTTTTTATTGAAGACCTTACCCTACCTCGTTCTCATCCAGTGCTTTCCTGTCCCTGCTCCCCAGAGGTAACCACTTTTGTTAGTTCTAGTGTGTTCCTCCAGTATATCCCTTATACATATACGGAAATATATATTCTGGTTTCCTCCTCCCACTTATTTACACAGTCAGCAGTGTTCACTATCCACACCATTCGCTCCTTGCTTTTACATTTAGCAATACATTCTGGAGCTCTTCCACGCAATTCATTGACCTTTTCTCCTTTTCACAGCTGTATAATTATTCCACTGTGTAATTATACTACAATTTATCTAACTAGTCCACTGTAAATGGAAATTTGGTTTTCTCTTACGAAGAAGGCAGCAAGGCAGCAGTGAATAGCCATAAAAACAAGCTTTTTCTTATATGTGCAGAATCAACTGTATAGAAAATACCTGAAATGATATTGTTGGATCAAAGGATAAATACATTTTTAGCTTAGTAATATTAGCAGTAGGCATAGAGGTTGACAGCACAGACTCTAGAGTCAGACCACCTTTGGGTTCAGTTAGAAGTCTGCCACTTAAAAGCTGCCTGACCTCAGAAAAAAGTTAGTTAACCTCTCTGTGCCTAAACTTCTTCACATGCAAAATGGGGACACTAGTATTCACCCCACACAGTTATTATAAGAATCAAAATAAGTGTTTGCACAGTTGGTGCTCAGAATGCTGCTGCCCCCTTACATGTCTGTCTTTGGCTGCCTTGCACACGTGAAAAGATGCAGCCTAGCTGATCATAGGCCAGACAAAGGCTCTGGAACTTAAGCCAGATTTGAGCACTAATCTTGTAGTAACCTAGCCATGTGTGTGTGTGTTAGTCACTCAGTCATGTCTGACTCTTTGAGACCCCATGAACTGTAGCCCCCCAGGCTCCTCTGTCCATGGAATTCTCCAGGCAAGAATACTGGAGTGGGTTGCCATGCCTTCCTCCAACGGATCTTCCTGACCAGGGAGTGAACTCGAGTCTCCTGCATTGCAGGCAGATTCTTTACCGTCTGAGCCATCAGGGAAGCCCAGCAATCTGGCTAACGACACTGAATCTCCTGGTTGATGCTCTAAAGTATTATTTGGTTCAAGTCAGGTCAGCAGGTACTTACCAAACACCTACTCTGAACTAGTCTTGAATAACACCCTGGGTGGAAAAAGCAAGCGGTAAAAGATAGCCCTGCCCTGAAGGAGACTTCAGTTATTTACTGTAATGACAAGACCCTGCGTGGATCTCTTCCTGTGTCTTTCACCCCCACTAGACTGTGAGCCCCTTGAGGGCAGGCCTGAGTCTCATTCACGTTCGGAGCCCTGTCACCTGGCATTAGGCTGGCACAAAGAGTCAAACACTGCCTTTCAGATAGTAGGCACTGTGAGAATTCCAAAGCATGTTGGAATTGGCCATAAGAGCTTCAGGCAGAGTTGGAGTTGAAGCCCATGGTGTCAGAGCCTCAAGAGGCCTGAGGGGGGGGCTGGACCAACCCTCCGTCTCACAGATGAGCGGAAAGAGGCCCCACTCAGTGACTTTTTGCCCACGGCTGGAGGAACAGATGGCAGAAAGGGTTTGGAACACAGACCCTCTGATCCCCCAACTGGTGCTGGAAAGTATAGGAGGAACAAGCCCAACCTGTTGATACCACACCTTACAGTTTGCCAAGCAGGTTTGCACACGAGGCAGGAGAGTGGACAAGCTGCTCTCCAGCTATGCCTGCGTCTGAGCAACCTGTTTTTGTGGGAAGAATTTGAGCCTTGGATGCTCCCTTGTTCCTTGCTATGAGCCCCAATTTCTGCACCTAAAAAAGGAGGGTCCCAGTAGCCACCTGGCGGGTTAATTGTGTGTGTGGTACAAGTGTGGGGATGCCTCGCTGCTGGGCTCAGTATCCTTGCAGTGATGGGGTTCATCCAGCCGGCTCCCAGGCAGGCCTCAGGACTCATTTCCTGGGGAACCCAGCCATGTCACCCCCAACTTCCTTTGCCTTTCTGTTTCAGCAAATCCCAGTCCCTGACTAACAGCCTCAGCACATCTGACACCTCCCAGCGCGGGATCCCCAGTGAGGACGAGGCTAAGGCCGAACCATCCGCAACCTGAGGAAGTCTTTCGCCAGCCTGTTCTCTGACTAACCATGGTCAGGCCTCTCCTGCCCCACCCTCCATCTCAGCCTTGGTTCCTGCTGGGAACAGAATGGAGGGCCTGAGAATATCCTTTCCAAATGCCTTCGATACAGGAACTGAGTTCATGTGTACCCATTTCCCTTTGCCATGGCATTCCAGCATCATCCAGCCAAGCGGTGGGCATTTGAGAGCCTCCAGATTCCTCAAAATGGGCCTTAAAGATGGGTGTCACATCCACCTCCCTGCCCAGATGCTTGCTCCCCTGCCTCAGTTAACCAAGTGAGACATCAGTGTGACTGGTTCGACATTGCTTGTTAGTGTTTTGCTTGCCTTTGGGAAGGGCCGCCTCTGAGTCTTGCCCCCATTTCCATCAATTGCAGATGCTGAATCAGACCTCAGCAATGTAGGAGACAATAACCTTTTGACAGTGTTCTACAAACAAAAGGAGAAAAGCCCAGCCAAGGGAACTTAGCACCTACCCTTGTTAGTTCCATCCAAGCTCAAGAGACGGGCCTGCAGACCAGGCAGGCCCAGGCCCCATCACACCCGCCACCAGTGGATCTTGAGGACCACAGAATGAATTCAGACCATGTGACACGCTAAGCCTTTCAGAACACAGCAGAAACAGCGGGGAGGCTTTGCAAGGCCACTCCCACCCAGCATGCTATCCTAAATTGGACAGCCAAGAGCAGACCCCGGGTTCTTTTAGGAATCACTACCAGTTCCCAGAGGGAGAGGATGTCGTCAACTAGTCAAGGCCCCTCCACCCATTCTGTGTTACACCACTGTTCAGTCTCTCTGAATTCCCACCAGGAATGCTGTTTCCCCCTCAAGGACACACAAGGAACCAGAGACAATGAGCAGACAGATGACACAAGATCAGAAAGTGTGGTGACAGTAATTTCTAGCTCAGTGCTTCAGACTGAGCAGCAAGGCATTGGTAGGTTACTCAGTTACAGAAGGGTTCACTGATCAAATGTGTTAGGAGATACTGTTTTGGGTTTGTTTTCTTAGCTCAGTAGTACCTATATCAAAGGCTCTTGGAATTCTTGTAGTAAAGAAATTAGCTTTAACTTTGTTTAAGCCACACTTATTTGACTAAAAAAGTTAACTGCAGAGCTGGAAAACGTAGCCCTTATTCTCTTCCCAATGCTCTTTCTCCTGCATCAGACTCCTCTGGGGAGGAGGGGGGGTCGGAGAGGGGGTGTCCTGATCACCAAGCACCTGGTGCGAGAAACATTGTTGGTGCCAGAACCAGCCTACTGGTTCTAGAAAGCACTGGGGGTATTAGAACATAGCCACACTGTCCCCTTACATCCCACTTAGCAACTTGAGGGGCTTCTCTGATAGCTCAGTTGGTAAAGAATCCACCTGCAATGCGGGAGACCTGGGTTCAGTCCCTGGGTTGGGAAGATGCCCTGGAGAAGGGAAAGGCTACCCACCCCAGTATTCTGGCCTGGAGAATTCCATGGACTGCAGGCCATGGGGTTGCAAAGAGCTGGACACCACTGAGCCACTTTCACTTTCACTTGCAACTTGAGACACATCTTCCCCTTACTGCTCACAGGGAGGGGAGAGAGGGAGGGGAGAATGAAAGCATCTTTGGCCTGGAGCTGCAATCTGAATAAAAGAATGCAGAGAACTTGTCAGGCAGGTGTAACACCATGGAGCCATGTGTTTTAGGAGACTAAGAAGACAGGAAATACACGAGGCAGTCGTCACTGTCCCACTCTGGAAGTAAGACCAGAAGAAGAAATCAAACTATCTCACCCAATTCTCACCTAGCAACAAAACACAGCCCAAAATACACAGCAAAGTGATGACAGGCTAGACAAGGTTCCCCAAAGCGTAGGACATGGCCACGGGCATAAGTCACTTCATTTCAGGCCAGAGGGGTCAGAACTTCTGCTCATCAGGCCTTGAACCTGTGTCTCTGTCAACCTCCCTAAGTGTTTGGAATGCCCCTTGAAGTCAGACCTGCCCTGAGCTGTGTGGGAACTCTGCTCTTGAATGGTTCTGGGGTGGAAGCATCACACCCAGGTGGCCCCATAAACAGTGGTGACATGGCTTACATTGTCATGTGCCAGTCCATTTTGGGGACTGTCAAAAAGGACCATGCATGGTCTCTGCATCCACACACAGACCAGTGGGAGAATTTGTTTCAATGTGTTGGTTATAACCTTTGTCTCATGTCCTGGAGTTGTCCGTGCATGGCTATAGAAACAAAGATGCCTAGCCTGAGAAATGAGTGTGGTGCTGTACTGGAATATCTGGTGTTTGAATGTTCCGATGTTTTCAGGGAGAGGGGACAGCATACAGGAAAGTGGTACAACGAACAAACACGACCTTTCAGAATCTCTCCAGGGTGACTCTTCTGCCCCTTTCGTTTTGTTCTTTCTCATTTAGAAATATCACAATTATTAAAGGTAAAACATTTGGAGGGAACATGTGCTAGTTTACATGTTCCCTCTGAAAGGTCGTGTTTGTTCGTTTTTGCTTGGTTTCACAATTCTGATCCAAAGAAAAGCTAGCATTTCCTGTCCACACTGACTTGGTGAGGCCGAAGCAGGACAAAGATCCATTTGGTTTGTGCTGACATGTAGCACAGTGAACAGAGAGTTTAAAATGCAGCCCCACTGGACACCTCCGCCAGCTGCAGAAAATACCTTCTTCCAGATCTTCCTCCTAACAGCCTGATTAAAGGGCACTGTCACTTAATTGTCACATCAGCTTTCGAGGGACACTGGAATCTACATGTCCTTTCTCTTCCATTCATCCTCTGTCCTCTTCGCCACGCCCCCTCTGTCCCCTGGTTCAGTCCCTGCTGATGGGGCAGTTAGTTCTACCTTTCCAGAATTTCAGGGTGATAGGCCTTCACACCCATGGTAACAAACACAGTAGTAAATCCCATGAGCCTGAACATCACTGACCTTCTGGAAGTTCTCATCTGAATTTGCAGTGAAAGGAGCTCGAGGGGAAAGCAAGCTGGTGCTGGCAGCTCGTGAACAAGCTACGGGGGCACAGCACGCGCCTGCCGTCGGCACACAGTCGGTGTGCAGGGTGTGTGTTAGATTGGCCCTTCTAGAAAACTATGAAATCAACAAAATGCAAGCAAAAGTGTTAAAAGTAAAGAAAGCGTTTGTTTTTTCTAAGAGTATCAATGTGAGGAAGTCACTTGCCCAAGGAAAGAATTAAACCTATAGAGAGATTAATGAGATAAGAAGCTGAAGAAAACCTGTGGTCCACGGGAACAAGCAGAAGCAGGGGCTGTGGTGAGCGTGGAGCCCCCAGGTGAACTCACTGCAGGGCCACCACCGCTGGGAGCACAAGGGGCGCGGTGCCACTGTCAGCATCGGTCAGGAGGCGTGGCGAGCAGACCAGGACAATACCAAAGCTTGTCCAGACCCAGGACCCAGGTGTCCCTCCAGATCACCCGATACACAGCAGAGCCCAACTCTGGCCATCCTGCCCCTCCCAGCTCTGTGCTTCACGTTCAACTTCGTAGAACAGGTCGGTGGCTCATTTGCTTTTGTGTGTTCAGCATGGGTGAAAGGATGCAGGTTAGGGTACAGTGTAAGCATGTGAAGTCAGCCTCGCAGATACAAGCTGTAACTCAACTATGCTGGAAGATTAAATAGCTCTGAGAGCACTTGGATATGCGTGGTTTTCTTTATCCAATCAAGCATGGGGACTGGTTACTAATTATCCCCACTAAGTGTCAGAAGTTGTCCTGGGCTCCAGCGCAGTCACGGATTAAAGCCTGTTGTTTCAGTCTACCATGTAGACTTTGACAGAAGGTGGCACTTTGGGTTTGCTTGCAGACAAACTGGAAGGTTGCGCCATAAGCAAGTCAAACCAGCCCATTAACCAAACACAATGCATAAAGGGCACAGAGGCTCCCTTGTGTTTCCACAAATGAAACATGCAGGCACAAGAGAGGAGACTCGTAGATTCTGTTCAGAGCCCTCTCAACTGGCAGGCCAGGAGGAAAAGAAGGAAAAAAAAATTGAAATTTTAGTGTGTCATAAAATCAATCTAAACATTCCTTCACAGTTGTATGAGAGGAGAGAGAGAGAAAAATCTTTAAAGTCCTAAGTATCTTTCATTATTTCTATTCTGATTGGTTCTGCTGCTGCTGCTGCTAAGTCGCTTCAGTCGTGTCCGACTCTGTGCGACCCCATAGATGGCAGCCCACCAGACTCCTCTGTCCCTGGGATTCTCCAGGCAAGAACAGTGGAGTGGGTTGCCATTTCCTTCTCCAATGCATGAAAGTGAAAAGTGAAAGGGAAGTCGCTCAGTCATGTCTGACTTTTCGCTACCCCATGAACTAGCCTACCAGTCTCCTCCATCCATGGGATTTTCCAGGTAAGAGTACTGGAGTGGGGTGCCACTTCCTTCTCTACTGATTGGTCCTACTACTTGTAATTTCAATTTCCAGCCTATCATATTTAAGTATCTGCTCTCTCTGGTCTTTTGTTGAGTCTACAGCAAAGCAAATTAACATCTCCTTCCCTCTTAATGAACACTTCACCTGGTTTGCTCTGGGATAGCAGAAACTTCCAGTGCTATAACCTGTTTGGGAATCCCGAAGAAGGCCATTTAATTAAGATGAAAACTTGTCATGTGACCTAATACTTCCATGTTTTATCCACTCCACATTTTCTGCAGTCAACTGGAAGCTGTCCAAAGGAGTGTAAACCCTGCCTGGCTCCTCTCAGAGCTCTGTAATTTGGCAGGGTAGGAGAAAGACAAACCTTGGTTCAGGGTCCCAAGTATAGAGAGCAAAGGGGAGTGTCAGAATCACAGAGATATTTAGCTAAGCAGTGATCTCAGGAATTGGAGAGGCAAATTAGAGAGAGAGAAGACAGAATTCAATTTTTTGTACCTAAGGAATCAAAAAATCTACATTGTTGTGAGGCTACCTGCCATGATTTGATTCCAACCATGCCAAACCAGAGCTTATTTTTTTAATAAATGGGGGGAAGGGGGCGAAGGTGGTGCTGGCAAGCTTCTGTTAATAAAAATAACTAAAGGGGAAAATGAGGGGCCAGAGAAAGTCCTTAAGGCTACAGCCAGCAATGTGGAGCTGCATCTGCTACGGCGCTCATCCATCACAACACATCACAGTGACGTCAGAAAGTCACGCAGCAAACAGGCTACAACCACACCATGACTTCATTCCCATCATTCACCAGCAACACACAGCTTAACAGTCTCAGTCTAATGAGAAGAATGTGGATTTTATAAGCTTCTAACTATGAGCTAGTTAGGAGGAAAAGCTTTGATGGTGGTTTTAAGAACTCAGAATAAACTATTATGAGAGGACTGCAAATTTAGCTGTGTGACACACCGCTGGTATCCTAAACTGAGAGCAATCTGTCCCGTGGGCTAGTAAGTCTGAGATAAGGTTGGGAAGTAGCCTCTGTTTCCTTGGGACACCAGCACCACTCACGAACTTCTCCAGGACCACTCAAAAAGGACCACATTTTGAAAACTCCTGTTTTATAGTACATGGTGCTTCTGGTTATCACTACATCCTTCCATCCCCACCACACACACACACACACACACACCACACACAGCGCATCCTAACAATGCACACACGCACCACACACACACAGCGCATCCTTAACATCATAAGGCCATGAAGAGGTGTGCTGGAGAACCAGCTTTGGACCCATCAAAATTTCAAGGTGACTCTTTCAACCTAGACCCAATTAGAGCCATATGGCCTCTGGTGGACACTTTGTTAAAAGCTAATCTATAGCTCAGATGTTACAAAATAGCACAGGAAAAAGAAAATGTCAACAGCCCTAATCCTTTACCTGTACATTAAGCTACTAAAGGTAACATGGCCTCTGGAAAATAATATTATTGGCTGAACTTTCTTCACTGTGATGGGAAGAAGACAATACACATGTGTAGCTAAAAAAAAAATTCACGTGTATGTAGGACTCTAACATTCTTGCAGCACACAGCATTCCAAGCCATTTCCTTATATGCAAAACTGATTTTTAAAAAAGCAGGAAGACGTTGGCAATATTCCTATTTTCTGCTAAGTGTTTTATTCCTGTTTTGTGATTCAGACTTTAACTGTCACTGTAGCATGTTTCTATAGTTGTTTGTATGTGAAGATATTTGTGTTTGACCTTTTTCTTGTAGGCAAAATAAAACTTGAATTTTGTGTATTTTAAGTCTTAAAAGCAAAATATTTACAAATGATGAGGGTTTCTTTGCAAAACAAGTACCTGAGCAGCACTCAAAGCACTGTACTTTGTTAGAAGACATCATCTACTTACAGGTTAGGCTCCAAGTTTTCAAAACACAAGGAAAAAGAACCCAAACTCCACTCCAGAAGTCAGAAACAGGAGTCCCTAACAACCCAAAGGTGGCCAAAAAGCGCTGTTTTGGAGCCCAGAAGTTTCGGCACAGAGCCTGAGGAGCAGCTGCAGAGAGAAGGGGGAGGGGGCTGAGCTGGCGGGGGTCCATTCACCTCACATCCAGTTCAACCAAACTGGCTCTACTGTGTTCATTCCATAAATCAGGCCTTTGCAAATAATTTCACGTGAAGAAAGGGTGCCACTACAAAACAAAAATCCCCTGCAGCAATCTGATGACAATGAATAGCTTCTCCAATCACTTTCAAATGTCCAAGTAATATTGTAATATTACATATCTTTCTGTAATAAAAGTCAGACTGCCATGTAATTTACACTTAATATTTTATTCTGGTATGGAACATTATCAATATGTAACCTGCATTCTAGACGGTAACTGAGAGAGGGGATGTCAAGAACCATATTCCCAAGGCCAACCCTGTCGAGCAAGTAACCTGTGAGCCATACCACTCCTGGAGCTTTAACAATTAGGTTGGTGCAAAAGTAATGACAGTTTTGCATTGTTAAACACTGCTGTTTGATACTGGAATATTCTTAAATAAATGTGGTTATGTTGTACACCATTTTAATGTGCATTTCTCGCTTTATGTTTTTTTGTTAATGACTTATTTTATATTTTAGACTAGGGAAATGATGTTAGACGAAAAGCTACTTTGAGTGATTTTCTTATTCAAGATGGGTCGAAAATGGGTCATCAGGCAGCAAGAACAACTTGCACATCAACAACACATTTGGCCTAGGAACTGCTAACACAGTGCAGTGGTGGTTCAAGAAGTTTTGCAAAGGACATGAGAGCCTTAAGGATGAGGAGCACAGTGGCCAGCCATGGGAAGTTGACAACGACCAATTGTGACGATCATCGAAGCTCATCCTCTTACAACTACAGAAGTTGCTGAAGAACTCAACGTCAATTATTCTATGGTCATTCAGCATTTGAAGCAAATTGGAAAGGTGAAAAAGCTCCGTAAGTGGGTGCCTCATGAGCTGACCAAAAATCAAAAACATCGTCATTTTGAAGTGTCATCTTCTCTTATTGTAGCAACAACAACAAACCATTTCTGATCAGATTGTGATGTGAGAATAGTGGGCTTTATACAACTGGCAATAACTAGCTCAGTGGTTGGACCGAGAAGCAGCTCAAAGCACTTCTCAAAGCCAAACTGGCACCAAAAAAATGATCACGGTCACTGTTGGGTGGCCAGCTGCCCATCTGATCCCCCACCAAATTTCTGAACCCTGATGAAACCATCCCATCTAAGATGTGTGCTCAGTACGCCGATGAGAGCACTGGAAACTGCAAGGCCTGCAGCCGGTACTGGTCAACAGCACGGGCCCAATTCTCTATGGCAACAGCTGACCACATGTAGCACAACCAGCACTTCAAAAGTTGAAGGAATTGGGTTATGAAAGTTTTGCCTCATCTGCCACGTTCACCTGACCTCTTGCCAACCACTTCTTCAAGCATCTGAACAACTTTCTGCAGGGGAAACACTTCCACAGCCAGCAGGAGGCAGAAAATGGTTTCCAAGAGTTCATCAAATCCCAAAGCATCGATTTTTATGCTACAGAACTTCTCATTTGCAGAAATGTTTTGATTGTAATGGTCCTATTTTGATTAATAAAGATGTGTTTGAGCCTAGTTATAATGATTTAAAATTCATGGTCTGAAACCGCAATTATGTTTGCACCAACCTTAATAAGTTTATAAAAGGTTTTTGTGAGTCCATGTCCCACCATCGAATCAGAAAACAATAGAGGTAGCACCCCAGCAAAATGACATCTGTAGTTTTACAGAAACAAAACCAAAACAAGCTCCAGAGTGAGGTAACAAATCAGTCACATGAATGGTAGCCGGCTGTCAGTTGGCCAACCTCTGCTGGGTCTTGGGGGAAACCTGTCACTGGGGCCACCTCGCCCTGGCAAGATGGGGTTAGGACCTGGAAGTGGGCCCACTGGGTCAAAACGTGGTCTGAGTGGAGGGAACTGGCTGGGTGTCTCCCCAGGCCCAGGGATGAGTGAATTGATTGGGTCCCCAACATAGGGAAGGGTTAGTCTTTGATCATATTCACCACCGATAATTCCTGGAGGGAGGAGAGAACTGGGAGGAAAAGGTCTGGGGTGCAAGGGGTTGGGGTAGAATGGAATGGGGTGGGGTGATGATGGCAGGAACATCACATGCCGCCCTCTCTGGGCTTCTTTCCTTTGTTTGTACCTCTTCTTGTACAGCTGCAGACAGATAAGAACAAGACATAATGAGTGAGTTGGGACACTTCCCCAAAGTGCCAGTTGGCTTTCATTGTACAGATGTATATATACTTTTCTTTTCCCACAGTACGGAGGCAGACAAAGAAGCTAGCGCACTGAAGGGAACTTTCACCAGTTTCTACCTGCATGATTGAGGTAGTAGCTGTGAACACAAGGCCAAAGAAACTCTAGTCTTTAACCACACTGCAGCTCAGCAACTGTGCCAATCTGGAGTAACAACACATCCAGAGAAGGGATAAATAAGTGACATGGACTCTCGAGACTGCAATCTAGCATTCTCAAGCTGATAGGAATTTCACGTCAGTCTTTTCTGAAACTGGAAATTTTAAATATCTGTTGAAAATATCATGCCACAGAATATAAAAAGTTATGGTATTGGCAGGGAAGAGCAGGGTAAGTCAGTACTTAAGTTCACTTTCTCACCTAAATTATGTCCCTAATAGACCTCAATTTAAATAACAAAATAGATGACTATTTCAGAGGGTGGAATATATTCTATCTGCAAATAAAACAACACAACTTATTTTTTTATAACTTACTATTCTAACTAGCTGAATAGCTGAAGACTACTCCAGCACAAAAACAACTCAGTTTTGTTTTTATGACAAACAGGGAGCCTATATTAAGTAAAGGTGAAAACAATCATCATGCTAAGATTCTTTCCTGTGTAATTACAAGACACTAAGGAAAACAGTGGAAACAGTGGCTGACTTTATTTTGGGGGGCTCCAAAATTACTGCAGATGGTGATTGCAGCCATGAAATTAAGACGCTTACTCCTTAGAAGGAAAGTTATGACCAACCTAGACAGCATATTGAAAAGCAGAGACATTACTTGACTGTCAACAAAGGTCCATCTAGTCAAGGCTATGGTTTTTCCAGTGGTCATGTATGGATGTGAGAGTTGGACTATAAAGAAAGCTAAGAGCCGAAGAATTGATGCTTTTGAACTGTGGTGTTGGAGAAGACTCTTGAGAGTCCCTTGGACTGCAAGGAGATCCAACCAGTTCATTCTGAAGGAGATCAGTCCTGGGTGTTCATTGGAAGGACTGATGTTGAAGCTGAAACTCCAATACTTTGACCACCTGATGCAAAGTTCTGACTCATGTGAAAAGACCCTGATGCTGAGAAAGATTGAGGGCAGGAGGAGAAGGGGATGATAGAGGATGAGATGGTTGGATGGCATCACCAAATCAATGGACATGGGTTTGGGTGGACTCTGGGAGTTGGTGATGGACAGGGAGGCCTGACATGCTCTGGTTCATGGGGTTGCAAAGAGTTGGACACGACTGAACGACTGAACTGAACTGAACTGAAGGACAAAGTCTAAGGTAAAAGTTGAAAACATTTTACTAAAAATTAGCAATAGACTTGAAACAGATTGTATTATAATAAAAGTGGAAAATATGCCCTTAACATATTAATTCACTAATTATTTCCATGCTACAGACATCAGCCTTGGTATTTACAAATACCTACTTCTTTCCAGTCCGTGTCTCGACCTCTGACACTACCATCTCAAAGAAAAAAGAAAACAGAAGGATTTTAAAACGTTTCATTCATCTAGCATTACACCTGTCTTACCTCAATTTTCTATACTAAAAGAATCTACTTGGTCTAAAGGACTGTTTGTACTTGCAGAGAACACAAACATGAATGGGGAGAGCTTTGGTGGCACAGGCAGGGTACATGAGGCTTAAAATCTCTTTATAATAAGGCTATGCTATGACTATTTCCTACTCTTTTAAAAAAAAGCCCACAACTTAAAACTTCTGGCCAGCTGAGTAATTAAGACCTCAGTAACAAAGAACACTTTTCTTGTTAGCATGCCATCATGGAAATCACCTCGAAAATCCCGCAGATACAAACACCTCCACAGAAGTTGATCATTTGAAGTAATACAGAGGTCACGACAAACTGCAGACAGAGACAGGACAGAACGAACATCCAAAAGTCGGAAGATCCGCAGCTTCAGCTCCAATGGGAGGACTACCAGCCCAAATACATCTGGTAGGTTCAGCGCTAAAAGGAAAAAGAGAATAGATCTCACTGAGTAAAGAACATCTAGTCTTCCTCACATCAACCGAAGTGGCCAACTCTGTAGAGAGATGATAAATTAGATGGTATTCTCCAGTTATCCAGGCATAAGTCATCCACAACAAACTTTTATCCCCCAGTTGACTATATTATTACTACTAACTCTAAGCCCCTTATTCTCTTTATGTTTCACTAGACAGACAAATTACTTTGTAATACAGATCAAATGAATAACTATGACAATTTTTAAATACTAGTCAATGGCCTCCTTTGTTTCAAGATATATTCAGTACAACAAAAAATTTTCTACTCAACTACAGAAAATGGATAATTCATTGGCTTTTACAATTGGTTCCCAATGCTGCCACTTACTGTGTGCCTTTGGACAAGTTATTTAAGCTCCAACTCAATTTCTCATCTGTAAAATGGGTTAATACTATACCTCCTTCACTGAGTTGAGAATTAAATGTGTAAATACATATAGAGTGCTCAGAATAATATCTGCAAGCAATAAGCACTTGAGTGTTAGATTACTATTATTTGGTATCTAGCAGGCTGTAAAAGAAGGGAGGAAGACAAATTCAGAAGCAAAACCAAGAAAGGAAAAGAATAATATATTTCAAAGTCAAGTGACAATTATTTTTTGATTATTAGCTACTTTGCATATAGGGATACTGTTCTCCACTAGCAAAGATAATCAAAATCCAATACAAGGTTTTAAAATTCACATTGTTCTTTTCCCTCACCATCAACTGAAGAAGAAAACTATGGTTGTAACAGCCTTGGCACCATGCCACTTGAGACCTAAAATACTATTTTTCTACATACAGACCGCAGATAAAAGTCACATATCTATCTCTAAAAACCTGAGATTATTTATCAGCCAAAGACCGTGGTAGATTATGACTCCACCATATTATTTTCTACCCTATATCTCCCCATCCCACTATCAGTAGGTTTGGCCATTTTCACTTGTTTTGTCCACTGAAATGAGAGTACAAGCGGCATACTATTTCTGAATTAAAGCTTTAAGAACCAACACAGGGTCACTGATGCTCTTTCCCCTGTGCCACAGAAGAGCAAGTCCTAGATAAGGACCTCTCACCACTTTTTCAGCTAACCCTAACCCACATACAACATGTACCTGAGTGAGAAATAAATGTTCAATTTAAGTCACTAAGATTTTAAAATATTTTTTACTACTGATAAAACACAAAAAGAAAGATTAATATAAGGATTTTGAGTGAATTATAAACCTTGCTGAATTACTGTTTCATCACCTATAAAATGAGAATAAAATCCACTTCAAAGTTGTTAGCATTAAGAAAGAATGCATGTCAAATATCCAAATTACCTAGGCACAGAGTCCCAATAAATAGCTTTTTAAAAAGTAGACCTAATTTACAGGCTATAGATTATTTATATATGTATTTATTGAACACCAATTATGGGCCAGACCGTGTGCTAGGCCATAAGAATACAAAAGAGAGTAAGACATATTTCCCTGCCTTCAGGGTAATTCATAA
>SJXQ01005412.1:559785-573384 GCA_006408695.1 Aepyceros melampus | reverse complement strand
GTAGTGACTGATGCACGGGGATAATCCAGAGAGAAGGAGTGGGGCGGGAGGGGGGAGGTGGGGGTCGGGACTGGGAGTTCATGTACACTCGTGGCTGATTCATGTCAATGTATAGCAAAACGAATACAGTATTGTAAAGCAAAACAAACTAAAAAAATAAAAATTAATTAAAAAAAAATATAGTGAAGATACAAAGAGGACATGAATAGCAATTAAGGAATTAGCATTTAAGCTTAAAAGGCAGGATTTCACTAGGAGCAGAAAAGAGGGAAGAGGCACATGTCATCCTTAAACATATGTGAACTTCTGATTCTTTCCAGCCCTTCAGCCTGTGATAATTTATCATTTCTCACCTTGCCGGGTAAAAGCCAGAAGAGGATACACCAGCTGGTCTTTGAAGAGGCGAGAGAGTTTCTGAAGATCTTTGTATATCATGGCTACATTTTCCCCTAGAATATTTATTAAATGAAAAGTCAAAACACAATAGCAAATGGAAAAACTTGAAATGGTGTCCTCTACTTCTGCCAAACCAAATCAAAGTGGTAAGTTAGTTTTCACAAATAATTCCTACATAAAGAGAAATGAACTGAAGTCTCCAGTAGAAGAGGAAGTATACACTGTGTAACTCTGAAGGCTGAATTCTCTTTAAACAAAATCTTTCTTTAATGGACCTACTAAAGAAGTGATTAGGAATTTATAAATAAAAGGATAAGTAATGGTACGGAGCATATACTAGGTACTATATTAAAAGCCACAGTAAACATGATTTCAATGACTTGTCAAATGAGCAGCATGCTCCTACCCAACATACAAAGCACATACTGAGAATACTAGATCAACATAATCCGTAAACTGGTGGCTTCCCTGATGGCTCAGGCGATAAAGAATCTGCCTGCAATGCAGGAGACACAGGAGACGTGGGTTCAATACCTGGGTCAGGAAGATCCCCTGGAGGAGGAAAATGGCAACCCAATCAGGTATTCTTGCCTGAAAAATGCCATGGACAAAGGAGCCTGGTGGGCTACAGTCCAAAGGGTCACAAAGAGTTGGACACAACTGAAGTGACTTAACATGCATTCACATAAACTTGTAATCTAACGGTATTAACTTTCTTCCTCCTTTTTCACTTCTTTATTCCTTACTTAACATAAATCAAATAATCTGAGCAACATTACTATAAACACTGTTCTTAAAAAATGGGCTGAGGAGCCAAATCTACTACAATCCTAAATTCTACTATTTATTAACTCTGTGTCCTTGAATAATGTAACCTCCTCTAGACCTGTTTCCCAGAGAAGCCTGGAAAATCCCATGGACAGAGGAGCCTGGTAGGCTGCAGTCCATGGGGTCACGAAGAGTCAGACATGACTGAGCGACTTTACTTTCACTTTTCACTTTCATGCTTTGGAGAAGGAAATGGGAACCCACTCCAGTGTTCTTGCCTGGAGAATCCCAGGGACGAGGGAGCCTGGTGGGCTGCCGTCTATGGGGTCGCACAGAGTCGAACACAACTGAAGTAACTTAGCAGCAGCAGCAGCACACCTGTTTCCTGATCTAGAAAATGGGCATAAAAACCTTTACTGCTGTAATGCAGAGTATTTCTACTCCCCACAGTAAGGACCTCCGTAGTACAGAGATGAATATACAGTGTTGTAGCCAAGGAATCTCAAGTTTTTCTGGTCTTAATGGTAAGACCATCTGTACAGATTCATCAGTCTAGTTCATGCATTCTCAAAAGACACAATACTGCCTCCAACCAAGCAAAAATCCTAGCTATTACATTGGTTTGTGACCCTCAAAAAGGCCATAGTATACAAATATATAGTATATCTATGAAATTAAAATTTCATCAGGTAGAATGATTTTGGAGTTGGGGTGGAGGATTGTGTACAAAGACTCCTTAGGGGATTGATAATGAAAAAATGGTTGAGAAACACTGGGCTGGTAATGACATTAATTGTTCACAGACCATTAAAAATACATATTCTGAGGTCTCTCTTTCCTATCAACTTCAGTTCATATAAGTTAGTCTCTCAGAGTCTGATCTTCCCTGGGAGAGACCTCAAGGCCTTCCAAGCAAAGATCTTGCTCTAGGTGGCCTACCCTAAGACGCTGCTGTGAATGCCACTTCCCTGCTATAATGTACCACACCAGTCCCCAGCCCACCCGATTTCAAAACCTGCCTGGATTTACTATGAAGACAAAATGAAAAATACATCCATAAAGGCACATGTCCAGCAAAAAACAAGCACTCCAAAAGATGTTAATTCCCTTCCCACATCATTCTTCTCTTTCAACTGGCTACTTGTCATCATCTCTTCTCTTTCAACTGCCTACTTGTCAGTTACACTTTGGATTTAACTGAAAAAAGAAAAACTATCTTCTTTGCATCTATTAGTATTATAGAATACAAGCAAAATCACACCTAAAATAAAAACTTTTGAAGTTCCACTCTGTAGAAAATAGTAACCAAATTTATGTAAGTTTAAGTAAACATTTTGAGTACAGTTTTTCTTTTAATGATCTTCCATAATGAAGTTGTATGGTTTCCACAAAACATAGTTCCTTTCCATACTGGTTAAATGCAATGCTAGAAAAATCCAAAGATTTAATTCAGAAATCATAAAGCATCAATCCTGTGTAATGCATTATATAATAGCATCATTCCATAATGATGCTAAATATAATTTGGTGGTATACTTATATATTTATATGGCATAATGGCAGTGTAACTATAATTTAGCGTCCAAGATCCGAAGAGAAACAGGAAAGAAACTGAAGCTCTGTAATATTGCCTTGTATTTGCTTTAGGCTCATCCAGAAATTTTAAGTCTTTGAACATTATCTTTCGGTTGTTTTGTTTTTTCTTTTTTTTTTACGTGAACCTCTTAAACCTTTATCCCAAAAGCTAAATCATTGTTACAATACCTGATTCCTCTTTGCAAATAAAAGATTCTGGCAGCAGCTGCAGTCTTTTCACACTTCTAACCTCATTGTTGATTTTTAGGGTAGCTGAAATAGCAAAAGAAAGATGATGAAAAAGTTCTGTCATTTCATCAACTGCTTCGCTTCTTCGTATGGACTTGCATTCATTCCCTTGCCCCCAAAATACAGACACATTATACAAACAAAGTGCTCTCTGCTTAATTCCTTCCCTCAAAGCAAAGTCCAAAGTGCAAACCTGCAATCACGTTAAGTAAAACAACATTTTTAAAAACTACAGTAGACACCTTTATATGAAACCCAGTAAGTACTACCAACAGCAGCTTATTAATAATGGAAAGATATGCAACAAGATTAAAAGACGTTAAATAAATACAATACAATCATTATTTGTAACAAGGTCACTAAAAACTCTATTTATTTTTTATTTAACCCTTGGCAATGAGTCTTCCCTTGTTTATTAAAAGAATCCTGCTAGCTTTCACAGTATCATCTCTCTCTAGACCCAGAGGTCCAATATTCTTGACATCACCAGAAGGATCATTTTTTAATGCTATAGACAAAGGCGCACTTCATTTCATTCTATGAAAGAACCAGTGATGTGCTCGGGCACATGTGCACTGAGCAGGATGTCTCGGGTAAAGGAAAGATTTAAGGACACACTGCTCCTTTTCAAAGAACTAGGCCTGGAATGCTTCTGGAATGGCTGTCTGCCACTAAGTCTACAAGCAGCTGATTTGTCAAGAATTAGTAAAGGAACAAAACATCAGAAATTAACACATTTAGCAGCTATTCTCTATATTAAGTATCTTAAGACTAGTAAATAAAGGTTAATATATTGTTGAACTGTTGTTGAGCTGTTTTTGTAAGAAACTGGAGCAAAAATTACCACCTCGCATTCACCATTTGATAGCTGTGACCTCGCAAGTTAGGCTGGGACACAGCAGCATGATTAGCCCTGTAGTCTGTAACCTTTTGGCCCCCGTGTGATTAGTGGTCTGGGGATCAAACCAATTTGATAAAGGTTCCTAGCTGTGACAGTCAAGCACTGAAGTGGCTATAGCATTTGGAAAGAAACATGTAAAGATCCATAAACTAACAAGCATGACTCTGCCATCCAGTTACCTATCACAACAGCCAACCACTGAAGTGGCTGTAAAGTGTTCGGAGAGAAACATGTCAAGACTCATAAACTAACAAGCATGACTCCTCCAGCTAGTTACCTATCACGACAGCCAATCACTGAAGTGGCTGTAAAGTGTTCAGAGAGAAACATGTAAAGATCCATAAGCAAGCAACAAGCATGATTCCTCCAGCTAGTTACCATTTATGACGATGAGGTTTCCCAAAGGCACACAGGTGAGTGCAGCAGAGCCACCCTCGCAAGAGGGTGCAGGTACTGCAGCTTATACACGCCCCCCAACCTCCAGTTCTCCGGCATGGACAGAGCTTTGGCTTCAGTCCCCTGGGCGATGACATGAAATAGAGGGAAACAGATAATGAAGGACAGTGCACTACTCTCAAGATGAAAAAGACAGGAGGCCCCTAACCTGTCTGCAAATAAGCATTCCATACAGTCCCTTTAATAAAGTTTATCAAATCATTAATAAAACTGTGATAGGAAAAAAATGCTATATTATCCACCAACAAAAGTTTGGTCCAAATAGATAAAATATCAGAGATGGAGACTGATTTCTCACTTCAAAATTTCACTTATCTGCCTCACAGAGCCATATCATTATTTAAGAGCCCAGCTCAAATGCCGCTTCTTTTCTGAAGCCTTTTTCAAAACAAATCCTTGCTGTCATTCCCACCCTCTCACCCCCTAACATTCTGTTCATATTTCCATTGCAATGCTTCTATTATTTATCACAATACATTGTAATCTGCTTTTTACTTGTTTCTTTCTTCCCACTCACAGACTCCTTGAGGATAAAGACCGTCCCAGTACCTACATATTCTAAATCCTGACTCAGCGCATGGCATGGTCCCCGTGCTCGCTGATCACTGAATTATTCTACATTCTTGCTACTCATAGCATGGCCACAGACCAGCAGCATTGTTATTATGTGGAGAATGCTCACTGCCATCTCAGGCTCCACCCTAGACTTATTCAATCAGAATCAGCATTTAATAAGATCCTGTAGGTATTCTTATGCACATTCAAGTTTGAAAGACTTCTAAATGTTCTCCTGTGTGAATCTCTGGCATGGCATCCTCTATACATATACGCTTCTCCTACAATTCAGCCAGTACAACGCACCAGTCTGTTATTTGTCTTTCTCCATTTGGACAGGAAGCAAGCTGAGAGCAGAGACACAGCAGTGCACGGGACACTGGCAGATATTTGTTGAATGGATAGGAATGAATGAATGTAAGCAACAACAACGTTAAGAACAACGTCCTTTTCCGAACTGAGTCGTTTTAAGGTTAGTGGCAATTCACAGAACCACTAACATAAAAAAAAATAACCCGGTGAGCCATCTATCTAGTCATACACAGTCCACAGGCACTGACCACATATTATCATATATAATCTTTTGGGTTTTTTTATTTTTTCTTTTTAAATATTTATTTGGCTACACTGAGTCTTAGCTGCAGCATGTGGGATCTAGTTCTTTGACCAGGGATTGAACCCAGGGCCCCTGCATTGGGATTGTGGGGTCTTAGCCACTGGACCACCAGGGAAGTCCCTCTTTTGGGTTTTTTTAAACTGTAGATATCACAATACTAACTAAAAGCTAACAAGGAAATAGAGGAGGAAAAAAGGAAAGAGGGAAGGGAACATTTACTGACTGCCTACTGGTATGCTCAGCATTGTCTTTGACAGCTTACATTAATACCCAGACACATTTAAAAAAGAAATCTAGAACATGACCCCTTTTCTAACAGGAAACTTTTGTTCTCGGCCGTAATCTCACCTGAGGTATGTAACCTGACTCCAACATGAGAAGATGTATGGATACTATCAGGGCATCGCAGGGGCTCGAACAGTCAGCTGACTGATACAGGATCTCCAATGAATGTGGCACTTGCCCGTCCACTGATTCGCTGCAGAGCATTGGCTCTGCGGGATAGAAACCTGCGCCCTCCTCCACATCCACATCTGGAACTGACTCAGCTTCAAAATGCTGACCAGGCCCCGACTGAAAAGGATAACAAAAATAATGAATTCATTAAACAGACCTTCTTTTTCTTCACAGTGTATTTTATATCCTAAGTGAACTGAGATTAGAGCTCAGAGCTATAGCACATTATTGAGCTCAGAAATGGTACCTATTTTCTGTGAGGGCTCCTAAACCATGAATAGGCCTGCAATCTGCTCCTCCCTCCTGAGTAGCTCGTGTGCATGCTCAGTCAGTCGTGTCTGACTCTTTGTGACTTCAGGGACTGTAGCCCACCAGGTTCCTCTGTCAATGGGATTTTCTTTGATCTCCATTAATTTTGGAAGGAAACTTATGACCAACCTAGACAGCATATTGAAAAGCAGAGACATTACTTTGCCAACAAAGGTCCGTCTAGTCATGGCTATGGTTTTTCCAGTAGTCATGTATGGATGTGAGAGTTGGACTATAAAGAAAGCTGAGTGCCAAAGAATTGATGCTTTTGAACTGTGGTGTTGGAGAAGACTCTTGAAAGTCTCTTGGACTGCAAGGAGATCCAACCAGTTCATTCTAAAGGAGATCAGTCCTGAGTATTCATTGGAAGGACTGATGTTGAAGCTGAAACTCCAATACTTTGGCCACCTGATGCGAAGAAATGACTCATTTGAAAAGACACTGATGCTGGGAAAGATTGAGGGCAGGAGGAGAAGGGGACAACAGAGGATGAGATGGTTGGATGGCATCACTGACTCAATGGACATGAGTTTGGGTAGGCTCTGGGAGTTGGTGATGGACAGGAAGGCCTGGCGTGCTACAGTTCATGGTGTCATAAAGAGTCAGACACGACTGAGCTCAACTGAATTTTGGCTGATATGCCAAAAACCTGAAAATCATCCTAGACTTCTCCTTCAACCTTATAAGCCCCACCTCAACGTAAGTAGTTATCCAAGTTCCACTGAATCTATCTCCTAAATCTCTCTAAAATCTGCCCCTTTCTACCCTAGTGGTACTTCAGACTCATTTATCTCCTAATCTCCAGCAACAGCCTCCTCAGGTATCCCTGGACTCCACTTTCTTGTCTCCCAAGACACTCCACCCACTGCTGCCAGAGTTTTCTGACAACCGAGAATCCAGTTATGTCCTATGTCCCAGCTTAAACTTGCCAGTACTTCCCCGATGCAGACAGCACCACTGGGCCTATATTGTGCCTTGGAACATGACCCTAAATATTCTTGGGAAAAAAGAGGTCTACAATCAAATGAGTATGGAAAATGCTACATGTCACAGCCTCCTAACCTCATCCTCTATATCCACAAAATACATTCCGGCATTATAAAGCTCTGAGAATCCAGGAATAATAGAAAGCATGCCCAACATTTAACCAAGAAACACTATCCTTCTTCCTCAACATTCAGCATCCCCATAACACTTACTTTTAAACTCATGAGACAAGTTTTCCATAGAGGACATGCTGAGAAATGCAGGTCTACAAAATAAAGTCCAAACTCCTAAACCCCTTAGCGTACAAGGCCCTTCGTCACCTGACCCCTGACTCTGTATCAAGTTCACGTTCTGCAGTCCCTCCCTCTCCGTTCTGGTATTCCCTCACCTCTTCAAGTATTACAACAGACTATCTTTCTACCTTGCAAAGGTCTTGATTATTGCACTTCACCACACTGTATTGCAATTTTATGATTTCATGTCTATATCCAACCATGACAAGAAGCTTAGAAAGGAATAGACATCTCACCCACTTTTGTAACACAAGAACAGTACCTGGCACACAGTAGGTACAATAAATGCTTGCTGAACAAATGACGAAAGATAATATCTTACAATTTCATGTTTTTCAGTGTCTTCTAATTTACCCCAAACAAAAATAGGCAAGACAGATGAGGTCACCTTTTTATACATGCTATAATTTTGATTCAGATTAAATAATATAACCAAGGTTACCAGCTAATAAAAATTTGAAATGATCTAAGATCTCCAGACTCATAGTTCAGAGCTTTTTGACATAATAACACTGCTTCAGTAAGACTGAGTTAGCTACATTAATTTTACACAGAAAGACTACTTCCTAGGCACGTGCTGAACTCTTAATGCAAAGCACGTTTCTTCTTTCTAAGTTTATTTCCATTAGAAAAGGAGCAGAAGAAAGTAAAGTTACATTTTATGAGTAAAATGGTGGAAGAATGTAAGGGAGCAAGAGGCTGTTCTTTCAAAATCCTTGAGGACCTGAGCCCTGATAGCGTGTAGAGAAGATCCACATTCACCTGTTAAAAACCCAGGGGACAATGACAATCCACACTACCTAAAAATAAGGCTCCTTCCTTTGAGGAAGGAGAAAATACTCATTGAAACCACTTCCTGACAAAATTATGAATTACAGGCATACCTGGAAATGTTGCAGGCTGGGTTCCAGACCATTGCAAGAAAGCAAATATTGCAATAAAGTGGGTCACAAAACTTTTGGTTCCCCAGCGCACATAAGAGCTATGTTACACTATATGGCACTTATTAAGTGTGCAGTAGCATTATGTCTAAACAATGTAGACACCCTTAATTAAAAAATACTTTATTGCTAAAATATGCTAACCATCAAGTGAGTCTTCAGTGAGTCATAACAGTTTTGCAATAGTAACATCAAAGATCACAGATCACAAATCATAAAAAAATATAAATGTCAAAATATTTTTTTAAATGACAAAATTAAAAAGGTATAAAAATATAAAGGCAAAAATTTTAAACTATCGTGAGAATTACTAAATGTGACACAGAAATAGAAGCGAGCAGATGCTATTGGAAAAATGACACCAACAGACTTGCTTGACACAGTTTCCATAGACCTTCAGTTTGTAAACAACACAGTGTCTGCAAAGCACAATAAAACTGAAGTATGTCTGAATATACGCTCTTTGCTTCTTATGCCTAACTTTTGGCCATTTATTACTGACAGATGTGTGGGAGAGAATATATGTGAGAAGAATGTTTTTAAAGGTTACCCTAGGCTAATAATGACCTGGGAGGAAGATATCAAAACCCTCTGGTGAGCTTATCAAACTTTACACCCACTCCATGAGAACCACAGGCACTCTCTGGGCCATCCTGATATAAATACTTATCATATTCTTCATGCATGTGCAAACGAGAAAACATGTTTATCACCACCTCTCTAAACAGATCATTTGTCACATGTCATTGACAAGTGAGTGGACAAGTGACGGTAATGCAATTTAGAGCTAATATTAGCATCTGATACCTACTCTCCCTGTTTCTCTTTAAAGATTCAATCAGTACTAGATGAATTCCCAAATACAATGAAATAAGGAATGTGTAAATCAACTATACTTAATAAATAAAGTAATTTTTTAAAATAGTCTATAAGAATTAATCTTTAGTCTGCTGATGGTAATCATCCTGACTAGCACAGAGTTCAGTTGAGCTACTCAGTATGATGTATCAGCTACTCTACTTCTTGTTTTGATGTTAATACCCACCACACTGTCATCATTCCAGACTTCAGATTGGGCTGCCTGTCCTTGGAGTGAGTCATGCAGCTGTGCATCCTGTGTGCTGGGCTGACTGGAGCTGGCAGCCAAAGAGGGTTGGTCATTATTCTGCAGTGAGGAATGCTCTGAAACTGTGGATGAAGGTAAGTTAGGTGCTGCAATGGCATCTTCAAGAATCAAACATATCAAGTCCCCAGAAACAATCCCATATGAAGCCAAGGTCTCTTCATCTCCAGTGAGGGCATCCTTGTTGTTCAATGTAATTGCAAACCGGGCATCGGAACTGCCAAGAAAGATGAATAAGGACAGTAAGAGCTACCTATTGCCGCCAGCCCCGGTATAACACATTTGAAACATATACAGAGCACGCAGTATGGCCCCAGCAACGCCAATGAAAACAAAACAAAACAGAGATAAAAAGAAAGCCAAAGTCTAGGAAAACTATCAAAATTATTTGTTCTTCTCACTAAATGCCTATGTTACAGATTCCAGCCTGAGGGATAGGATCAGTAATTCTCTATCATTAATCTATGTTTTCATCAATTCTAAGATACATACTTTTTTATACTTTGTCATCTTTGGAAAAGGGATGCGTCTTAAAATTGATGACTTATCACAGCTTAATGGACAGCATTTTTGCATTTAGTGTGACTTAAGAATGTGCATCTGAGGGCTGATGGCAACTGAGAGTCAATGAAATATATTCTTTTCAAAATACATATTATATCACATCATTCCTCTGCTGAGAACCCTCCAGTGGCTTCTATTTGACCTTTGAATTGACCTTAACATGGCCTCCAAAGCCCGACATCTGACCTACCCTACTCATCCTCTCACTCACTGTTCTCCATCTACATGAGCTTTCCACTCCTTCCTCTAAAACAGATCAATCTCACTGCAGCTCTGGGCCTGTGCATCTGCTCTTCCAGTTCTTCAAATGACTGACCCTTTCTCATCACCCTTTCTCAACCCAAATGTCACCTCTTGAGAGATCCCTTCTACCCAGCCTCCACCACTCTATTCCATTCTTGTGCTTTACTTTTATTGGAACATCACTAATTGAAACTATCATTTATTTGCTTATCATCTCTCTTCCACACCCATACCACTAGAATTTAAGTTTCATGAGACTGAGGACCTTGTCTAGTTCAAAATTTCATCTCCAGCACTTGGCAAATAAAAAGTATTTATGGAACAGATGTAACCAACAAACATTAGATGAAAAGATCAAGATGAGGCTAAAATCAGAGCTAACTAACCAATATCCTTCCACAATAGTTAGCTTATGAAGGTTCCAAAACACTAGACCCATGTCCTAATGAATATTCATAATCACAAAAAGTTAAGATGAGTACACACAGATGACTGAGTATAAATTCATCCCTCTTAACTCAGTAAGAGGTGCACCCTCCTCACTGAGGTCTTATGTGGAAAAAGTGAACTCGCTCAGTCATGTCTGACTCTTTGCGACTGCATGGACTGTAGCCTACCAGGGTCCTCCGTCCATGGGATTTTCCAGGTAAGAATACTAGGGTGGGTTGCCATTTCCTTCTCCAGGGATCTTCCCAACCCAGGGATCAAACCCAGGTCTCCCACATTGCAGGCAGACGCTTTACAGTCTGAGCCACCAGGGAAGTCGCTATTATGTGGAAGACTACACAAATCCAAAAACCCAGTGCTAAGCAAGCTAAGAGTTCAAATTAGGCTGAAGTAATGAACTCCCATCCTTTCTGCATCACAGATTATCTGATCTTCAGAGAATAATCATTTCATTACACATTAGTGAGGAATAATTAACAAACCATTGTAGAACATTTTATAAGACATTTATACTCAGCAATGCTAACTTCATTAACTTTTTCAGAGGTTAACAAAGGATGAAGTCCTTTGAAAACTGTGTTCTGTTTATTCATTTTTACAATGTTCATTTTCAAAACTGCTCCCAGTAATTCATTTATGTTTTTCTTTCACGTGTAAATACATATTTTCTTACCAATTAAAGTGTCTTTGGTATAGAAATTACTGAAGCTTTAGAAATAACTCCTGCTTACAAGAAAATAAGTAGCTATGCCTCTGCTTTCAAATGTTTTGATAAATGTTGAAAATCAGCCAACTGCCTAGGAAAACAACATCCCATTTTTAGCAGGAAAAAAAGAAAAACACCTCAAATGAATTGTGTTTATGGATGATTTGTCACAGCATGAGGTTGGTTTTTTAAAATGGTTATCAAGCACAATATTTGTTCAAATATTGATTTGTAAAAAAGGTAAAGAATTGTCTACTTAATAAAATGTCAGCCTCCCCTCCCCTTTAGTAAAAGACCTACTTCTAAAGTAACATATAGTTTTCCAGGAGAATGGTTAAAAAACAATCCTGTTTTCTGACACTGTGGGGGGAAAAAATTAACTTCATCAGGAAATGCCATCCTAGAAACTCCAGGCCTTTGAGAATTATTTTATGGCAATCTCAGACCAACTTGCTCAGCAAGGACACTTTAGAAGTAATAAGGTCTTATGGACACATTTTTAAACTGCCCATTTATTATAAAATGAACATACTGTCAGAAGAATGAATTCACTTTCACAAGCTGAAGCTTACATTCCTTCCAGTTAACTAGCCTCAACTGTAAAAACAAACTTGAAAGAGAAACTAACTTGGGCTCTTGAGTAAACAGAGCTAGTCATATTGGGTTTCACATCCTTTCCAGATTGTCCCACCTAATTAAAAAGTAATATGTATACATATACATAAGCTATTTTTAAAAGATAAGTTATTTTGATAATTTTTGGTGGGGTAATGATACCAGCATGCAAAACACTTAGGCTTAACATCAAGAAAAAACAATAAACGTGTCAATTACTATAACACTTAAAAGGAATTTTGTCAGTATCTCGTTTTCTGTATTTATGTTTTTAATTTGGAGGGGAAAAAAGGCTTACTTTGAAGTAACGTCCTAAACTGAAAAATGAAAGGGTGAGAAGTTCATAATAAAACCTCATTTTACTGAATTTCCTAAAAATAAAATGTAAGTTTATAAAAGTCTTACGAAAGGAGTCAGTTAACAGTTTTGAAGAATTCACCTAAAAAGCCCCAGTGAACACCTTTTTTTGTATTTTTTCTCAGCACACTCAAAATTCCAAATTCGCTAGCTCAGGATTTGAAGAGGATCACCCTCACTTTTGTCCCTCTACTCCCAGGTTATGGTCTCCAGGATACCCAGGACAGCCTCATCTGCAACCCCATAAATACAGAATTTGATCCATTATTTCTCAACGTCACTGTCCCCAAACTGCAAGCTCTCCAGGGTCATAAGGCCAACGTTTACCATAGTTTGCATTAAAAAAAAAAAAAGGCAACATCTTGCCCAGGAAAATAATAATATTTGAAACAGATCAAAAAAAAAAAGAAAGAAATAGATCGACATGCTGCACTTTGCAAAACTTTCCAGCGGGAAAGTCAAAGTGCCCACAGCGGCGCCCGGCAGGTAAACACTTAACGGAGTTTTAAGCGGACTGCAGGCTGGTAATCTGAAAGCAGCGGTACAGGTTACAGGCGGCCTCGTATCTCCATACGAGATACGAAGCAGGTTTTTAACTCCTAACACTTTATAAACTTTTTCACTGAAATATTCCGACAGCTGGAGATGGTGAACTTAAACCCCTGGCAGCCTGAAGAGGTTTAACCCGTAATTAACCCGTAAAAAGCTCACATAATTAACCCGTAAAAAGCTCACATCTCAAAAGACTCGAGGATTTTGCATCTTAGCCTCTCCCTAGGTTCGTTTACTGCAAACACGGAAGCGAAGGCTCACCCTGGATGAGCTCGGAGCCCTCGGGACGCCGGGCCATGACCTCCGGGAGCCGGGACCCCGCGAGCTGCAACCCTCGTTCCCGCTCCCCGCCTGGCCCGCGTCACAGTCCCGGGGTGCGGGCCCCGCCCGCTAGCCGCCCCGCCTCACGTGACCGCCGGCGCCGGCCCGCGCCGTGGGCGCTCCTCCCCGCCCCGCCGCGTCCCCACCCCCACCCCGCCTCTCCGCGGCG
>SJXQ01005412.1:510153-559544 GCA_006408695.1 Aepyceros melampus | reverse complement strand
GCGGCGCCTACCTGTACCCCCAGGTGGGCAGCAGGGCCTGGCTCAGGTGCGCGCGCAGCTGCCCCAGAGTCGGCTCCGCTTCTGGCATATCCAGCGGCCAGGTCCGCTTCTGAAGCCGGACCCGCAGCTTCATGGCGGCCGCGAGAGGACTCAAGCGGCCCGGACCGCCGAGGCGGCGACGGTAGCTACGGAGCGGCCGGGGAGCTGCCGCCTGCAGCGGCCACTACCGTAGCTTTGGAGAGACTGAGGTGTAACCGACCGAGGACCCCGCCGAGCTGGTCTCTGGAACGGGAGCGCTCCGCCCCTTCTCTTGAGGGCGCCCCCTGGAGCCCACGGCGAGCTGACCGCTGGAGGCCAACACGGGTCCAGGCCGCTCGGGAACTCCCGATCGATGACTCGGCGCGCAACGGCGCCACCTGAGAGCGCGCTTTGAGTTCTGCGCAGGCGTGGAAGCTGCCGCGGAGCGCCGGGGTCGCGGCACTCGTGCGGCGGTGTCACTTGTCTCCGCCTTGCCTAGAGAACGTTAACGCTGAAAGGGATGCTACAGGTCAAACTACTCGCCACTCCGCAAGGCCAGATGTCCTGGTTCTTACTCCACTTCCTCCGTGGCTCCAGCACCATTCACACCCATCAGCACCTTAGATTGAACCCAGATTCTGATAGTTTCCCACGCTACAGCAAACTTGAAACAATTTGTAGGGACTTCTGTGGGCCAGCGGCTAAGACTCCGCGCTCCCAAAATGGGGGGCCCTGTTCAATCCATGGTAAGGGAACTAGATTCCACATGCGGCCCAGACCAAGGGCGGCCAAATAAATGTTTATTTAAAAATAAAACAAAACATTGTAGGCGGTGATCTATGTCGGAGAGTATATTGGCAACCTGTCGCTGCCTAATAATCACCCCAAAGCTCAACCGCTTAGGACAACAAACATTTTTCACACAGGTTCTGTAGATCGAAAATTTGGTCATGACTTGGCTGTTTGGTTCTGTCTTGGTCTCTCGTGAGATTATAGTCAAGATGTAGGTCAAGCAGCCTTGACCTGCAGTTATCTGAAATCTTGACTCGCGCTGGAGGATCTCAATCGCATGACTGTTGACCTTGGTTTTTTTCTGTTGAGGCCTTAGTTTTTCACGCCATGAGCCTCGCCATTGGGCCGCTTGAGTCTCCCAAGGGCATGGTGTCAGAGTGTCCCTCACTTCCCTTAGAGCCAGTGATCCCAGAGAGACCAAGGCAGAAGCCACAGTGTCTTTTATGACCTCATCTCAGAAGTCACATACCATCACTTCACTCGTTTAACCAAGACTTCAGTGTGGGAGAATCAACCTGAAGGCATGAATACGAACAGACAGGGATCCTGGGGTCCATCTGGAAGTCTAGGTACCACAGAGGGCTTGGCAATAATAACGATGATCACTTAGATGAGGAAAAGAGTATTGTCACTTTTCATCCTTGTAAAAATAGCCATTTTCCAGATCATTAAAAAAGAGTTGAATAACGTTTCTTCCAATAGGTGGCAGCACTTGTCCACATTCTGACCTTCATTCACTCGATAGGTATATACTGATCATCTTTGTGCCAGAGTATCCTTGGTCCTGAGAAGACAAGTTCCTACCCATGCAGAGCTTACAGGGAAGTGAATCCACTTTTGTAGTAGAGCGTAAAAAGTGTCTTGTTTATGATGGAGATAAGAACAATCCTGGGGACTGGGGTACATAGGGAAGGGTGGTTGGCCAGGAAGGTTCTTGAGTGGCAAGCAATATGCAATTGAGAAAGGAAGGATGATAGGGCCAGGGTGGCTTGATGTGGGCAGAATGGACACAGTGGCTCAATGTGGACAGAGTGGGTATATCCCAGATAAAGAAGAGCCTCAGGCTAAGCAAAGGATTTGGGAAACATCCTAGAAAATGCATAGGAAGCCACTGAAGAGTTTTAAGCAAGGGAGTCTTCATGTATCAGAGTTCTTAGCTCTGAGCAATAGAGAATGACTCTGACCAAACAGAAAAGCAGCAAATGAAAAGGATAATGGATAGTTTTGGGATTCTGGGATGGCCTGAAGAAGTGACTCCAGGTTAAGCTTCTAGGAGGATGCTCAGAACCACTCTGAAGAACTGGCCTGATGAGGAAACTACCTTGACTGGTAGTCGCCCCACCCCATCCTGGATGGAAGCTGCTGTCACCACTGCCAGGAACTGCTGGGGAATGAGTGCCACCTCCAAATGCCACATGATTTTACACCAACGAAATGTCAAGCTTCCAGAAGAACCTATATCCTCACCTCATTCACTTCGAAATTGAAACTTCAGTGCATCTGGGATGCATCTGCTTGAGGGAAACTGAGGCCTGAAAACTGAGGGAAACTCCTGGCCGGAGGAGACTGAATTTAGAATCTGATCTCTTTCCTTGGGGAAGCAAGACTTACAATATTTTAACTTCCCCAAATGGTGGAAGGCAGTTCAAAAGATGACAGGAGGCCGTGAGTCTGACAGATGGGTCAGATCTGAGACATGAATCTGTGCCTGGTAGAATATGGACGAGATCAGGGTTTCTCAAGTTCTGCACTGCTGGCACTTGGGCCTCACAAGCCTTTGTTGTGCAGAACTATTATATCTTGTACCTTGCAGATGCTGCTATTTAGCAGTATCCCTGATCCCTATCCGCAACATGCCAAGAGAACCCCGCTCCCTTAGTTGTGAGAACAAAAGATGTCTCCAAACTCTGCCAAATATCCCCTAGGAGGAAAATTGCCTTGGAAACCACTGGATTAGAGACCAGCCCAGTTAGATCAGCCCATTCCAATGGGCTGGAATGACAGTGGGAATGGAAACACTGGGTTGGTCTGGGAAGACGTGTCAGAGGTAGAAATTATAGAACCTGAGAAATGGCTATGTTTAGAGACTGTGGGTATGAATTTGAGCAAACTCCAGGAGATAGTGAAGGACAGGAAAGCCTGGAATGCTGTAGTCCATGGGGTTGCAAAGAGTCAGACACAACTTAGCGACTGAACAACAGCAAATCAGGGTATAGCTTCAGCTACTTGAACAGAGGTCTGAAATTGTAATGACCTAAGCAGGATATAAGTTTATTTCTCTCTGAAATAATGTTCTTGAAGAAAGAAGTGTGAGGCTAATATGCTGTCCATCTTTGGAGACTATGTACCACAGTCTGCCTCTTACTATTGCATAAACCTAGGTAAGTTACTGTCTGTAAAAATGAAAATAGTAACAAAAAATATATCAAATGAGTATGCTGTAAAGATTCAGTGAGATGATACCTTTTGGTTTTTGTTCTAATCTATGAAGCTCCTGGTAATTTCTTAAAAAAAAAAAAACAGAAAACTAATCCACATGAGATCTTTGCCTCAATCCTTTGCACAATAGAGTGTAATCACTGGGGTGGAGAAGCAATCCAACCACAAGAGTGTAGGAGGGGCCTTAAACAGAACCAGAGCATCTCCAAGGCACAACCAAGATGTAAGGTACTTTAGAGGACAATCCTCCAAAACCTCAAAGGTCCATGAGAATATTATATACCCCTTCTCTCAACTCTCTTCCTCATTGAGAATTTGTTTTTCTCTTTTGCAGGATGTCACCTTAATGTCTGCAAGCAACAGTCACTACAGTTTTCAGAGTTCTGAAATTTACATTTTTTTAAATGGGCCATTTTATAGAATATTACAAAAGGATGATGTCACTATTCCATGGGAATTCATTCATTGGCTCCCTGTAAGCTTTTTTTTTTTTTTTTTTTGGAGTATAGTTGATTTACAATACTGTGTCACCTCTGCTGTACAGCAAAGTGACTTAGTTATACACATATAGACATTCTTTTTCTTACATTCTAGGCTTTTTTAAATAAAATTTTTATTTCAGAACAGTTTTAGATTTATAGAATTATTTTGAAGACTTATCCAATTTTCCTTTTATTAACAGATTAGTATAATAGATTTGTCACAATTAATGGACCAATATAGATATTTCTATTAACTAAAATTCACACTTTATTCAGATTTCTCATTTTTTCCTGTTCTATTTTTTCTCATTCTTTCTGTTCCAGGATCCTGTCTAGGGTGTCACCTTATATTTAGTGGTTGTGCCTCCTAAGCTCCTCTCATTTGTGATGGTTTCTTAGACTTTCCTTGTTTTTTATGACCTTGACAGTTTTGCAGATTACTAATCAACTATCTGGAAGAGTGTCCATCAATGACAATTTGTCTTGTATCTTCTTATGAAAATACCATGACTGAGGTAATGTGTTTCTGGGAAGAAGACTAATGAGGTAAAGCACTGTCATTATATCAAGATGATGTTTGATGTTAAATTCTGACCACATGACTTCTCCACCACAGAGTCATTTCTTTCTTCTCCTAGGTTTAGTTTTGTAAGTGCCAAACTTTTCCAAAGTGGAAAACATTCTTCATTCCATTGGCAATGAATGAGACTTCCTATTGCTTTGTATTCTCACCATCAGTTTGTATTATCAATTGTTTGTTTTTTTCATCTTAGCCGTCCTAAAAGGTGCATCGTTGCATCTCACTGTTTTAATCTGCAGTTTTCAATGACAATGCTGAGCCTCTTTTTATATGCCTATATGCCATCTATATATCTTCTCTAGTGAGGGTATCTGTTCAGATCTTCTGCCCACTTCTATTTGGGCTCTTTGTTTTCTTGAGTTTCCTTTAGTTTTCTGGACACAACTCAAATTTCTGTGCTTGACAAAAATACTTTATAATCTAGGTAGAAACCCCTTTCTTCAATCTGCCCAGTGACCCCTAAAGAATACCCACACTGCCCTATTCCAGAAAGCCTCCCCTGCTTCCCTTGACCCCATCTCCCACGAAGTCAGTTTGCCTCTGAGCTTTTACACATGCTGATTCTGGTACCTAGAATACCTTCCTAGCCTCCTTTTAAGCAGAGTGTGTTGCCTCTTCATTTTGCTCCAAAAGCACTTGGAACATCCTTTTTAATGTTTTCTATCCCATTGTAGTGCAATTATTTGTGTAACAGGCTTTCTCTAGTCTGAGGCTGTGAGTTTCTCAGGGGGAAAAGGCAGGTCTTACCTATCTTCAACAACACTCAGCCCCCACCTCGAATGTAAGGGCTGGTTAAGCAAGATTCAAAATATGACATAAGGATATCCATGCTTATCTCAGAGGTCTTGATATATTTATTGGAAAAGTAAGATCTGCATTCTGTCTCTACAAGAAAAAGGTTGGCCTTAGTTTTGATATTTCCTTATAAATCTAATCCATTTTCCTGAATTTTGAGCTTTAGTCTACATATTGATAGTTCTCACTCTTTAGAGTATCTCATAAAACTTATATGAATTACAGGACTTTCCTGGCAGACCAGTTGTTAAGACTCTGCACTTCCAATGCAGGATGTGCAGGGTCAATCCCTGGTCAGGGAGCTAAGATCTCACATGCTGTACAGTGTGACCAAAAAAAATAAATATTTTAAAGAGTTATATGAATGTACATTTAAATTTTAGCATGAAGTTAAATTCATTTTGAACTGCAAAAAATAAAAAGTAACTCCCTTTCAAATAAACAATAAGTAAGGGTTATTGGGTGAGTGGGTTTGTTTATTTTTCAAAACTAGCAGGAAGTCACTGCCATAAACCATTCCAAAGTGTGATTGGTGGGAGAGACTGTGGTCTGAGTCAATCATCAGTGTCCACTCAGAAATGTTATCACATGGACAACAGGGGAATGTGGCCTGGGACTGAGCTGGGAAGGAAGGGAGATGTGCTGTCAGGCAATTGGCTGATTCTGCTAGATGTCTCCCTAGCCCTTCCAGAGCCACGCTAATTCCAGGCAGCTTCCTCTGGTTAGAAGTAAACTAGCAACTTCAAACAAACACATATATCTGTGTTACTCACACAGATTCAGTTAGCAACTCAAAAAACCAGATGTGCTGCCTAGCAACAGCATCCTTCTCTCCTCACCTTCCACATCCGCTAGACTATGGCTTGTCCTTTTGTGACCTTCCTAAAAAAGGCAGCTTAGCACAGGGGTTAAGAGCCTCCCAGATGCAACTTAACCACAGAAGTGAACTTAACCATAGTGGTTCAGAGACTCCCAAAAGCAGAACACCTGGGCCCTGAATCCTGGCTCCACAAACTAGCTGTGATGCTTAAGACTAGGCAAAATTACTTAAACTCTCAGTCTCCTCTTCTATAAAATGGAGATAATATTATTACCTCAAATAACTTTGGTGGAGATTTAATGAGTTTGTATATAAATGGTGCCTATAAGTGCATGCTTATTTGCTTCAGTTGTATCCAACTCTGTGCGACCCTATGGGCTGTAGGCTGCCAGGCTCCTCTGTCCATGGGAAGCTCCAGGCAAGAATACTGGACTGGGTTGCCATGCGCTCCTCCAAGGGATTGTCCCAACCCAGGAATAGAACTCATGTTCTTTATGTCTCCTGAATTAGCAAGCAAGTTCTTTACCACTATCACCATCTGGAAGCCCCATAGAGTACCAAGCATTCAATAAATGTTAACTCTCATTTTTCTCTACCTCTTATGTCACTTTTCAGGGTTTCCTTTTAACCAGATTTTACCAACACAAAATGTTGGGGAATGGGGAAGTCAAAGTGTCCTTTGTCCTAAAACTGCTTTATCTGGTTCATCCCCACCCCTCCCCCTGACACAAAGAATCTCTGTTTCCCCCAACTTTTGTCTCCTACCAAAAATAACATAATTTGTTTCCAAGCTGAAAATAAGTCTTATATTCAAATAACTTCTTTCTGTATGGAAATAGCCCAGACATTCTAGAAACCAAGAACTAGGATGGCCCATTCTTATATCTTGACATCTTTCTCTTTTTTTGGCATCTTTCTTTAATGAAGATTCTAGCTAGTTGATTTTTATTTTTCCTTTGGAGTATTAATTAAAGATGTCTCTTGATCTGTAGAGACTAATATACTGTCAGCCATTAATAAGTGAAATAACAGTAGGCAATGACCAAAACCATCGCAAAGAAAAAGAAATAGAGGAAGGCAAAGTGGTTGTCTGAGGAGGCTTTACAAATAGCTGAGGAAAGAGAGGAGCAAAAAGCAAGGGAGAAAGGAAAACATACACCCAACTGAATGCAGGGTTCCAGAAAATAGCAAGGAGAGATAAGAAGGTCTCCTTAAATGAACAATGCAAAGAAATAGAAGAATAGAAAAGACTAGCAATCTCTTCAAGAAAATTGGAGATGTCAGGGGAAGATTTCATGCAAGGATGGGCACAATAGAGAACAGAAACTGTTCTGTTAAGGACTTAACAGAAACAGAAGAAATTAAGAAGAGGTGGCAAGAATACACAGAAGAGCTATGTAAGAAAAGTCTTAATGACCCGGATAACCACAATGGTGTGCTCATTCACCTAGAGCCACACATCCTAGAGTGTGAAGTCAAGTGGGCCTTAGGAAGCATTACTATGAACAAAGCTAGTGGAGGTAACAGAATTCCAGAATTCCTGCACTATTAAAAATCCCAAAGATGCTGCTGTTAAAGTGCTGAACTCAATATGCCAGCAAATTTAAAAACTCAGCAGTAGTCACAGGACTGGAAAAGTTGTTTTCAGTCCAATCCCAAAGAAAAGTGAAAAGTAAAAATGAAGTCGCTCAGTTGTGTCTGACTCCTTTCAACCCCATGGACTGTAGCCCACCAGGCTCCTCCATCCATGGAATTTTCCAGGCAAGAGTACTGCTGGAGTGGGTTGCCATTTCCTTCTCCAAATCCCAAAGAAGGTCAATGCCAAAGAATGTCAAACTACCGCACAATTGCACTCATTTCACATGCTAACAAGGTTATGCTCAAAATCCTTCAAGCTAGGCCTCAGCAGTATGTGAACTGAGGACTTTCAGATGTATAAACTGGGTTTAGAAAAGGCACAGGAACCTGAGATCAAATTCCCAACATCTCCTGGGTCATAGAAAAAGCAAGGGAATTCCAGAAAAGCATCTACTTCTGCTTCATTGATTATGTTAAAGCCTTTAACTGTGTGGATCAAAACAACTGTGAAACATTCTTAAAGAGATAGGACTACCAGACCACCTTACCTGTCTCCTGAGAAACCTGTATGCAGGTCAAGAAGCAACAATTATAACCAGACATAGGACAATGAACTGGTTCAAAATTGGGAAAAGAGTACCACAAGGCTGTATATTGTCACCTTGCTTATTTAACTTATATGCAGAGTACATCATGCCAAATGCCAGGCTGGATAAATCACAAGCTAGAATGAAGATTGCCAGGAGAAATATCAACAACCTCAGATATACAGATAATACCACTCTAATGGAAGAAGGTGAAGAGGAACTAAAGAGCCTCTTGATGAAAGTGAAAGGAGAGTGAAAAGGCTGGCTATTCAAAAAACTAAGATATGGCATCCGGTCCCATCACTTCATGACAAATAGAAGGAGAAAAAGTGGAAGCACTAACAGTTTTTACTTTCTTGGGCTCCAAAATCACTGTGGATGGTGACTACAGCTTTGAAATTAAAGGACTTTTGCTCCTTGAAGGAAAGCTATGACAAACCTAGACAGCATATTAAAAAGCAAAGACATCACTTTGCCAACAAAAGTCCATATAGTAAAAGCTATGGTTTTTCCGGTAGTCATGTACAGATGTGAGAGTTGGACCATTAAGAGAGCTGAGCACTGAAGAATTGATGCTTTTGAACTGTGGGGTTGGAGAAAACTCTTGAGAGTCCCTTGAACTGCAAGAAGATCAAACCAGTCAATCCTAAAGGAGATCAATCCTGCATATTCATTGGAAGGACTGATACTGAAGCTGAAGCTCCAATACTTTGGCCACCTGATGCATAGAGCCAACTAGTTGGAAAAGACCCTGATGCTAGGAAAGTTAGAAAGCAGGAGGAGAAAGGCACGACAGAATGAGATGGTTAGATAGCATCACTGACTCAGTGGACTATCTGGGAGATAGTGGAGGATGGAGGAACCTGACATGATGCAGTCCATGGGATCGCAAAGAGTTAGACATTATGTATTGACCGAAAACCAACCAAATTAGTCTTGCATTCTCAACTGTCATCACAGGTAGGCTGGATAAGTAGGAATTCCCAGCAAATCCTTAGTTAAATCTGGAAGACTAAAATAAATAATGAAACTGGATATCTGGATATCATGTTGCTGGCTTTTGTTGTTTTTAATGATGAAATTTTGCAAATTACCAGAAAATGATTCTTCCAACAGAAAGGAAGGCTTGAGGTAATGTCTAAGGCCCCTTACAAATAAAATAAAAACAGACCAGCTGTACTCTCTTTTATCTTCGTGTCTTAAACTCCAAGTATCTGAGACTGTTTTTCCAAAATTATTCCACATCGTACATGAGCTGTACTATTATTTACTTCATAAATAAACCCAACTCTTACAGTGTATATAAATTTGTTTAAAAGGGGAAGCTATCTAAAGGGGAAACTTTTATTAATTTCCTAATAGAGGATAAACATAAAAAATAAATATAAATATCATGAACATTAAACTCTGTACACTACTTCAAAGTAAAACTTGTTTAAAGATCTTTTAAATTATTAATTGAAGATAATAAAGAAAATACAAGTAACAGGGCATCTAAATTATTGACCCAGTGAAGGAAAAACTTAATATATGCTACCTCACTTAGTTTAATTCTCATAATGACTTTTCAAAGTAAATGTGATAACCACTTTTATAGAAGATTCCCTGAGACCCAAAGGAAATAAGTAAATTGCCCAAGTTCCCAGAGTTGGAGTGGGCAGGCAAGTCTGTGTGAGGCCAGAACCACAAGGACTGCAGGATGGGGTTCCTCCTCCCCCCATTTCACATCCTGTCTCCTCTCCTTCACTCAGGCCATACTTCCCAAGACTTCTCTCCAAATCCTGTGCCCCAAATTCCAGGATTCACAACATTGACTTGAGTTAGATTTTCAGTATTTTGTGCCAAAAATAAAAATTCGTATTTACATCAGAAAAGAAATACAATTATTTGTATTTTACAATCTTCAGCTTGCTTTTAAGTGGAGCAGATTCTTATGCAGCTGGTTAATGGGTCTGACGATACAAATAGGAAGCTAATCAAGGTCTAAGGTCTCCCTGACAGAAACAAGGAATGAGGATGGGAAAGACGGGGCTGAGGGTGGGGGGCGCAGGAGATGAGGTAAAGGTAAGAAGCTGCTGGGGAGGTGGGGGAAAGAGAGATCAGAAACAGAGAAGAGGGACAGAAGAGGAGAGACAGCAATGCTGCCTCTGAGGGAAGATTCGGAGGGAAGGAAAGAAATATTCACAGGCACTTGATAAGTTGTTTCCCATATAATGTATTGTGTCATTCATCTTCTTCCGTGTCTGGTTCTTGGTTTTTTATAGTACACTAAAATAAATAAAATACAATACAATTTCACGTGTCTATCTGTGTAGCACCTGAAATGACTCCATACTCCTCCGGTAGGACATGTACCATGGGAAACTGCCCCGGGTGACCTCACTGCTTCTACAGATTTAAGTCCATCTCGAGGATAATGACTCGGAAATTCATATTTCTAGTCAACCTCTCCCGGGAACTCCACTACCCACCTGACGTAGCCATTTAGATGTCTAATATCATCATTTCTGCCCTTACTGCATTCCAGACACACCGGCCCACCTTAGCTATTCCCTCCACCAATCCCTTCAGGGCTTTTTCTGTCTGGCTTCTAATGCTCAGATCTCAACTCAGATACACCTCCTCTGAGAAGCCTTCCTGAGCCATCCTAACAGAGGAAGCACTTCTCCCCTCAGTTGCATCACCCTACCAATTACAAGACCACCCCCCCCACCAGCTACATTCCTTGATTTCCTCCCTGGCACATCACAGTCTACACATTTTGGGTTGTCTTGTTTGCCTGTTTGTTTAACATCTCCATCCGCTAGAATATAAACTCCATGTGGACATGAATTCTGTCTGTTTTACTGAAATGAACTTGTACACAGTAGGTGTCCAATATTTGTGGATTTAATGAATGAACTAGTCTATGACTGGCAATAACTGATTGTATGAGGAGAGTATCTTCAGGCTCCTATCACCATTGATATGGACCACATACCAATGAATAAAGATTTTACAGCACTTTACAATTCAAAAGCACTTTACAGCACAAAAATTTTACAGCATTTTACAATTCAAAACGTTCTCCTAGGTTACTTAGGTTACTGCTATGGTCTGAATGTTTGTGTCCCTCCAAAATTCATATGCTGAAATCTTAACCCAAAAGGTGATGTTATTAGTAGGTAGCACTTGGGGAATTCATTTCTTCTAAAAGAGGCTCCAAAACTTCTTAACTCTTTCCACCCTGTGAGAACACAGCCAGAAGAATCTAGCTATGAACCAGATCTTGAACCACAACAGTGACCCGGATCCTGCTGAGCAACAGAGGCCTAATCAAGACATAACTATGCTGGCTCCTTGATTGTGAACTTCCCATTTCCGGAACAGTGAGCAACAAATTTGTTGTTTATAAGCTATGTCTTAGCTTATACATTTAGCTGAGCTTAGACTGGCTTGTGAAACTTAGTTATAGCAGCCTGAACAGACTAAGACAGTTATCTTTTTTTCACCAGTACCTGTTAAAGTAGATGCTATTTTTATTCCCACTTTACCCCTAAGAAAACTGAAGTTAAACAGGTACCTGTAACTGGAGCTGTGCTGGATGAGAAACTTAAAAGCTGTCAGAAGTACAGACAATGCCAAGCAAACATGCCTGTTGTTCTTTCTAGTTTTCCTGAACTGTCCTGGTTTTAGTACTGAAAATCCTGTGTCCTGGGTAAACCAGAACAGTGGATCACCCCATCTTAAATTGTAAACTTAAGACCTGAGATGCTTCATGTAATCGGATTCCTGGCCATCTAAAGTGCAATGATTAAAACATGGGGGATGGGAGTAGGGAATGGGGTTTAGAGACTATAGATACCAAGTTCCGAAATAGTTGATGAACCCACCTAAACTGACTTCAGAGGAATGCTGGGAGTGAAAGTCATTAATAATCTGAAAAACGAGCCGATAGTCAGCGATACTTTCTGTGATCCTACCCTGAAAGATAAAGATGGTAACTAGGTTGGCCTGGTTGTCAAGCCTCATGCTTTCAGAATGAATCTGATCCACCAAAAGTCCAAAAGGTATCCTTGGCAGCAGTGGCAACAGTCAGTACAGGCAGCCTGACCGAGGGAAACCAACTTACTCTCCCAGAAAGGAAGTCTTCCTCTTCCAATTCAATACAACTTAGCACCTTTTTTTTAATACACTGGAATTCTGAAGCTTTCTGGTAAAGTAGCCATAATAATTTCTCAAGATGTGTGTGTGTGTGTGTGTGTGTGTGTGTGTGTGCACGGGCATGTATGTGTGTGTGTGTGTTAGGAAGATAATTATTGCATAGGTGGCATTGTCTGCTCATCTAGGTAGAGACTGAAGTATTCATTCATGTCTTCATGTCATTGGGTAACTGAAGTGAAGCAATTATGTATCACATTTTGAAAGAGGCTTTTTAAAAAGATTCACCACTAGATGATTCAGACTTAATTATCATCTTTGCAGCAGATGAGTTCAAGGCTCCAGTGGAGAACACATCGACTTCAAAGCAGAGGGAACTGAAGGCGATCCCTGGCTTTGGATACTTCCCCTTCTTGAGGTAAGAATCTTGAACCAAGGTTGAACCAACCTGAAGCTTGAACCACCTTCAAGTCTCTGCCAGTGCACAGTGTCCCAGCGGGAACTACCCTCTTGCTGGAGATGACCCAAATCTGGTAGGACACCTTGAACAGCCAGCTGTCACACATCCGAGATTATTTCGGTCTGCCTAGCTTTTTCTATGCTTTATTTCTTTATGTCACTCAGCCCACCCAGAAAACTGGGAACAGCTCTAAGATAGAAATGAGAGTTGGTTTAGACTCCATGTTTAGTTCTATCCTTCAAAAGTGGGGCTCAATAGTTTGGACTTCTATTTTTGCCTCCATTCCAATGGGGAACCCAGTACAGTGGCAGGAAATTCTAACTTGTCTCTCGACTGGTGTGGTTAAGACTAAGGAACTTCAGTGATCTCTGTGCTTTGGGATCGGGTCTTAAACCACAACAGTGACCTGGACCCTGCTGAGCACACAGCCTTCCCATCTACCTGAATTTTGTAACTCTTTTGTGTTAAGTATGGAGTTTGGGGGGACAGGGGTGGGGAGACTTGGGGTAAATTTTCAAGGCCCTTGTTATTAGAGATCTTGGTATAAAATCAAATGTGTGGGCTGAATCCCTTGAAATATTCTTCAAGTCTGCCTATATTCCATACCTGTTGATTCAAACTTCTTACCAATTTTATTATCTGTCTTAACCATTAGGTTGGAATATTCTTATAGACTAGGCTTCTTTAAATCAATTGAACTTAATTTCTCAAACTTTGCCTTTATTTTAAAGGCTACACATTTCATTCAATCATCACACCTTTTAATTTTTCCAGAGTCTGCCAAAGCTCTCCTTCAGGAGCAGTAATGGTACATTGATATTTCTCAGGACTTTCCTAAGTCATATGTGAGTTTTCTTATTTCTAGTCATCAGAATGGCTCAGGCAAAAGCCATTTAATTTAGAAGTATTATTCTGTCTGGATATTGGTAGGAAATGTAATGCCTTCTGAGGTTTTGAGTATTGGAAAGAAGAATTCCTCAGAAACAACAAAACAGGTAACTTGCTGGCAAGTTTTTAAATCATCCTGGATCCCTTCTTTTAAAAGGCAACTCACCCTGTCCTTACTTGTCAGCCAAATTACCTAACCTCTTAGGAGTCATCTCCTTGTTTGACAAGGTTCCATTCCTCCCCTGCCTATAAATTATCATCCTAACCAAACAGTTCAACTGAAAGTTACATACAATCTATTCCTTTATAGCCCAGTGATTTTACTCATTCATAAAATTTTGAGAAGAAAAATATGTGTTTTCTATATGCAGCTTTGAGTTCCTGAATCTCCATCAAAGTAGACCACTTCAGAAACTTCCTTGAACCGAGAAGTGAAAACAGGTTTTTTGGCTGCTGGAAGGAAATTTAAAACTCCATTTGTGCCCAAGAAAATATAAACGGATTTGCACTTTGATACTTGAAAATTTCCAGACACTTAATGAATCTTTCCACATAAAAGATGGCATCAAGCAACCCCTATTTAAAGTTCCCAGATAAAAATGAAAAGTGTGGTACTGTCAAGTCATTAAACGAAAAAAAAAAATCATAAACACTAGAATTAGGAGCCAGAAGAACAGGTTTGATTCCCAAGAGTCTGACTTACTCTGGGATCTTGGACAAGTCATTTGAACTCTCTAAGCCTCTGCGTCCACATGTCTAAAATGGCAGAATTATACTAGTGTTGTGAGTTTTGTGAATGGTGAAGAAATATAAATTTATCATTTTAATTGCTCTTCCATTCACAAGTAATATCTCTGCTTTGGTTTATTGTGGTTTTTCACTGTAGAAATGAAGGGCTATCTATATGATAGTTTGGTTTTCTCATTGTTTTCAACCTTTCCTAGAACTTTCCTTAGCTAACAAGAATCTTGCAGGCCAGTTGGTTAGTAAGTTAACAAATACTTATTGAGGCCCTACTATATACCAGGCAGAGATAATTTCTACCTTACTTTGCATACATCAATGGGTATAGACTTTTTGGTCTAACATTCATTTCTTTTCATTATTATGAAATCTTTTCCTCATTTAAAAAATCCCTCTCTGGGAGGGGACATATGTATACCTAAGGCTGATTCATTTTGATGTTTGGCAAAAAACAACAAAATTTTGTGAAGCAATTATCATCCTTCAATTAAAAAATAAATTAATTTTAAAAATCCCTCTCTTATAAAACCTATAATGGAAAATAACCATATACATATATGCTCATGCTCAGTTGCTAAGTCGTGTCTGACTCTTTGTGACCCCATGGACTATAGTCTGCCAGGCTCCTCTGTCCATGCGATTTTCCTGGCAAGAATACTGGTGTGGGTAGTCATGCCCTCCTCCAGAGGATCTACCCGACCCAGAGATCAAACCTGCATCTCCTGCACTGGCACAGCACACACACATATATATGAATAACTGAATTGCTTTACACAAATCAGAAGTATTTATAAATACTTATAGTTGACTTATAAATCAACTATACTTTAATTTAAAAAACTCTCTTATGCCTGCCTAGGCATAACTCATCCATTTACAATTCTTTGCCTACAGTGATATTAACATGACTACACATCAGTTTAGCCTCATCCTTTGTTAAAATGTGGAACTACTTCTATACCAGTTGGTAAATAGCCACTAATCTAAGCTAGGAATCCCAGGGGTGTTCCTCTTACTCCCATTGTCCCATCCATCTCTACCTATCCCTCTCTCAAGGACCCCTGGACCACTCCCAGGATAGCTAACGGATCAAGGAAGGCCTAGGATAGATGGCATGCTATGCATGTTCAGTCGCTCGGTAGGGTCCAACTGGACCTAACTCCTGCATCCACCCTGAGTATAAAATGCTGTTGATATCATCCTGTCTCCCAGAACATGGAGAGCCTCACACTCATTTATCCCACTCCTCGTATTTCCCCCAACCCTCAGATCACTCACTGCTTGACCAGACAGACCCTCTTCTCCTACTGGAATTCCTTCTCCTCGGTTCTCTCTCTCACTCTCTGTGCTTTCCTTAGTGTTGTCTTCACCCTCATCTTCCTCAAACTGCACCCCTGGCCCTGCCCCCTGCACTGTCCAGTTTCTTTCTGTAGCTTGTCCTTTACTACCAAGACCAATTCCATACAGCTGAGACACCACACTGAATGCATAAGGTCACAGCAGTTTTAAAATATTGAAATACCTCAGTAGCTAATAGCAAATAGTCACTGCTCTGGGTCCCCCACCCCACCCTCCAGTATACCCACACTGGCCACTCCTCCAAGACTTCCTCTGTCCCACCCATGATCCAGGACCTAACCTCCCCAGCTCCGCTCTAGAATGTGGCCACCATCTGTTCTAATGGATGAATATGCTCTGCTAGAGTGTAAATGCTTTAACCACCTCTGCAAAGGGCTATAATAAAATGTAGAGTGAAATAAATCCTATTCCTTTTAGTTGTTTGTGGCTAGAGGTATCCATCTTCACTGCTATAGAATACTCCACTCTGTGGATAAATCTCAGTGTACGTGCGTTCTGCTGGGAACGTCTGTGTTGTGTTCAACTCTCTGCTGGGCTCACTTTGCTCTTTTGGACATTTTGGCACCTGGCTCATGTGGGCAGGGGGTTCTCTTGAGTGTGTTCCTAGAAGAATAAGGTATGTTATATTCAAGGAAAAAATAAAGGCTATTTCTTTGCTTATGATTCATTGATTCCCTCTATCAGTACTATCAGTCACTCACTGCGTCCAAGACACTGAGGGAGCCAGGCTCTGAAACCTCCAAACCAGACAAGGCCTTTGCCCTCACAGCACTTATATTCTGGTAGAGGAGACAGACAATAAGTTAAAAAAGGAAATATAGGCCCATGAATAAGTATATATTTTGACTGAGGGTTCAGAAGGAAATGAGATTAGCTTAGGGAAGTCATAAATGGCTTCAGAAGGAAGGCTGTGTTTACAATGAGCCTTAAGGATGCACAGACTTTCTGCAGGCTAAGCAAAGGGCAACAGCCTGAGTGTGGGCATTAGTCAGGAAACATGCAGTAGTTTGGGGCTTCCTCAGTGGCTCAATGGCGAAGAATCCGCCTGCAATGAAGGAGACGCAGGTTTGATCCCTGGGTTGGGAAGATCCCCTGGAGAAGGAAACGGCAACCCAGTCCAGTGTTCTTGCCTGGAGAATCCCATGGACAGAGGAGCCTGGCAGGCTACAGTCTATGGGGTCACAAAGAGTCAGACGTGACTTAGTGACTAAACAACAACAACAGTGGGGTGAGTTTGGGGACTTCTCTGGACAAGGGATAGATATACAGATCAGCTGACAGATGTAAACAGATTGACTGAACCAGCCTCTTCTCATACCAGAAGGTGGATTTATGCAATACAGGACAAATCAAGACTCTAATTCTCGATCTCATGGCCCTCTAACAAAATGCCCCCTGTGAATATTCACCAATCTGAGCATAAGCCCATTGCACGAGTGGAGAAGCTGGTGCACTGGACAGAATGCCAGCCCCAGGGGTGAGAGGAGCAGCCCTTTCTCTGCCACCAAGCTGGATACCCGGGTGTGGGGTTTTCCTGGAACATTCTCTGCTGGTCCCACAGAGGCTGGTATATCTCCAGAGGGCACCCTTTCTCATTTCACACAAAAGTCCAACATAAGCCAGCAGTAGCCCTACACAAACACTCCCTCCCCTGGTCAGACTGCTGTGCCCCTTTCAAATAAATTCTCGGGAACTCCCCTTTGTCTACTTCATTGCATTCGCGTTTCTATGGTCTTATCCAAGGGCACACACAAATGCTTGCTTTCTTTGTTGTTGTTCAGTCACCAAGTTATATCCGACTCTTTGCAAACCCCATGAACTGTAGCCCACCAGGCTTCTCTGTCCGTGGAATTCTCCAGGCAAGAATACTGGAGGGGATTATCATTCCCTTCTCCAGAGGATCTTCCCGACCCAAGTCTTGAACCCTGGTCTCCTGCATCACAGACAGATTCTTTATCACTTGAGCTATAGGGAAGTCCTTTGTTTATCTTGGCCAAGCACAGTCAGTCTCTCTCTCTCTCTCTCTTCTCTCTCTCTCTCACACACACACACACACACACACACACCTCTTACAGTGACCTTCCCCTTCATCTGGACTGCTCCTGAATCCCAGCCCCTCTGGGGTCCTTCCTTGCCCCAACTGGCCTGACTCCTCCCTCTGTCTAAATACACAGCTCCTACAACTTCCTCTTCCCTGACCACGCCCTCAAGTGCTCCCTGACTAGTTTCATGCTTGTGTGTTAACTCCGTGGATATCTGTGTGAATACAGGAATGACCAGTCCCCCAGCTTGTAAACTCCCAGAACTAGAAACAAGGCCCGTAACTGCATTACTCACTCTACTGTCATTAGAAGAAACCTGTATCACTGATGTTGTTGCTACCTCTGCTTCATTCATCAAGAAAATGGAGTGACATTAATTCATTGAATCCGTTAATTCAGTAAGTGTACATTGAACATTTGGTCTATGTCAAACACTAGCAAGATGACGGTGAATAAGATGTGGTCTTTCTCCTTGGAGATGTTTAGTAAGTTTTTTCCTGTGTCTTCTATGTGCCAGGTATTGTACTAGACTCTGGAATCATAGTAGTAAGACAGACAAGACAATCACAATGCAGGACTGTACCATGAAAATCAAGGACTGTTCCCAGTACTGTGGGACCTCCAGAGGCATGCTGGCCTGCTGCATGGTCTCAAGGAAGAGACGAGCCATTCATTCATTCAATCAATATTTGCCAGTCATTGTTCAAGGTGCTGAAGTGATGAAGTCCTCCGTGAAGCCTTAAAATTCTAGTAGGAGAGACAGAAAATAATCAAGTAACTGGAAACTATGCTAATCACCTAGTGCTTTGGAGGAAAAGACAGCAAGGGAGGCATGGGGAATATTGAGGTCATGGGGGAGTGTGTTTTGCTTAGACAGGTTAGGAAAGGCTTCACTGAGATAACGCTCGAAATACCTGAAGAAAGTGAAAGGCCCAGCCACGTGGTTTCTGGAAGCTGTCTCTGCCAGGCTGAGGGAACAACAAGTGTAAAGACCCGAGATCCAGGCACTTAGAGTGATCAAGGAAGATCGAGTCAGCCAGTGGGGCTGGGTCCAGATGAGCCAGGTATGTCTATGAAGGAAAGTCAAGGAGGAAGAGGTGTGAGCAGGGCAGGGCCTTGCAGTTGGTAGAAGGGCTTTGGATTTTATGCTGAGTAAGATGAGGAACCACTGGAGGGCTTTAACAGGACAGGGACAGAAGTGATAAGACCTGACTTGAGAAGTTTTCCCAGAAGGAACTGTGCAGCTGGCCCTGGAGGATGCATTCACCGGACAGATGTGGGTATGTGACCCAAAGGTAGAGAGACAGGAAGAGATGTATGTGCATGTATGTTTATATTGGGAGGGTTAAAGACAAAGCCCTCAATTGTGAGAGAGTTGACAAACTGAAGAATAGTAAATAGCTCAATGTGGATAGCTCAGAGCACTACCCCCACTTAGATACGAGAGGAGGGTCAGGAGCATGGAAGAAGTCCAGAGCCAGTTATGAAAAGCCTTGATTGCCATGCTAAAAGCTTAAACCTGTTTGTCCTGTGGGCAAAGGAGAGTCAACAAGGATCTTAAAGCAGATAAGTGGTTGTCTCACATCCACTGAGGCCACCTTTCCAAACTCCTGACTCATTTGTTCTAGAACTGAAGAATTCCTCCATCCCACTTCTGTATCCAAAGCATATCCTTCCCAAGATATATCCAAGTTGTTACATTTATTGTAAGACTCTTGTATTGCATTGCATTATATCTTACTGTGTTATAATTATCTGTATATTTATGTCTGATTCACCCACTATTCTGTGGAAAGAAATGGTCAGAGGCCACACATGGGTGAGCTCTACATCTTCAGCACCTGGAACACATTCTGGTGTGTTCAATAAATGATCACTGGATGGATGGTTAGATGGATGGATGGATGGATGAAATGAGTGAGTGAGTTATGGAAGTAAGCAATGAAAATAAGAAAACCTAGAAATGCTAGGTTGGATTGGGCAATGAGAAAGCATAATAAAGGAACTCTAAATGTTGGCTAATTGCAGTGTGTACAAAGATGGCCCAAGTCCAAGTCCTCTGGGGATGTTTCCTCCTGTGGAATCTCTACATCTCATCTGCTCAGGCCATTTACCCTGGAATCAAGGCGAGGGCTACTCAGCGGGCCCTGGACTATGGTGAGTTGGATGCTTTCAGAAGTGAGGCTGTACTCACCTCCCAAGTGGAGTCTTTGACCCAAATCCAGAAGCTCATATTGGGGTATCTCATGACTGAGACAAGCTCGGCAGTGGGCTGATCCAGAGATGTTAAGAAGGCTAAAGGGAAAGTGTTGCTTGAAAAATAATCCTCTTGACAACAGGCATATCTAAATACAGCCACAGACTTGTATTCCACCCCCCACCTCTCTTTCCCCTGCACATGCATACACAGTGAACAACTTGGGCGTATAAGGCACTTGGAACAGAATCTTCCAATAGCAGATTCCCAGTGAAGATTCAGTTCAGTTCAGTCACTCAGTCGTGTCTGACTCTTTGCGACCCTATGAATCGCAGCATGCTAGGCCTCCCTGTCTATCACCAACTCCCGAAGTTCACTCAGACTCACGTCCATCAAGTCAGTGATGCCATCCAGCCATCTCATCCTCGGTCGTCCCCTTCTCCTCCTGCCCCCAATCCCTCCCAGCATCAAAGTCTTTTCTAATGAGTCAACTCTTCGCATGAGGTGGCCAAAGTACTGGAGTTTCATCTTGAGCATCATTCCTTCCAAAGAAATCCCAGGGCTGATCTCCTTCAGAGTGGACTGGATTACCTACTTTATTTTCACATGGGTGAACAGATACCTCCACAGTTGCTAACATCCCCATGTTATAGATGAGGAAAGTGAAGGACAGGGAGATTTTGTAACTTGCAGAGTCACACAAGCTAGTGAGCCAAAGTGCTGAGATTCAAACCTAAGCTGTCTGTGAGTACTTTTGGTTCCATCTTTCTATCCTTTACCTCTGTCTTTATATCTCCTTTCACAGTATTATAGAGTAAATCTGCTCTTCTTAATTTCCAACAAGAATAGAAAATGGAAATGAACTTAAGCTAAAACGAAAGGAGTGAAAACAAAGCTTCCTCCTTGAGAAGGTTAAAATGAAAAGATCATTCTTTGTTATTGTGTGAATTACTTTTCTCAAGCATTCTGATGGGCAGGAGGACTCTATTTCTCTACAAGCTCAGAGAAGTGTGTTCTGTGGTGCTATTATATAAAGATGGGCTTATTCCAGAATTAAACAAAAGCAGTGGTTACTCAATTCTGGGGGGTGCTGGTATCCTTTGAGAATAAGATGAAAATGTGAACCCGCTCCCCTGAAAAATTAGATGGACACACACACATATCTTACAATATTTTATCAGAATTTTAGGGGGTTGAAGAGTAATAGTCCAAGGATCTCAGATCCAAAATTCCTGAATTTAAAGAATCTGGGAGAGAAAGAGGACAGTGTAATATAATTTTCTGGAACTGGCCATCAAGCACAAACTCTGGAGTCAAACTGCCCAGATTTGACTATGGTCTCTCCCAGTTCTTAGCTGTGTGACTTAGGCAAGACTTAACCTCTTTAAGGCTCAGTTTCTTCATCTGCAAAACAAGATAACAATGATACTTTACATTTTCCCTAACACTGTCCTGTGTTAACATATTCTCACACTCTTAGCTCTGGGGTCTCAGACAATTTCAGTAGCCTCTCTGAGGACTAGTATTTTCTTCTACAAAGTGGGGACAATAATATCCACCTTGTGAGAATCTTGTTTTCTAAGTATCTAGGAGCATGATCTTACTTACTAAATTTTACTTATATGTTTAGTGATATTGTGCCATAATCATCTTTTTATCAATAAACATTTTCTGAGGCTTCCCTGGCAATCCAGTGGTTAAGGCTCTGTACTTCCAATGCAGAAGACTTAGGTTTGATCCCTAGTTGGGGAACTAAGATCCCACATGCCACATGGCATGACCAAAAAACCAAATAAACAGTTTTAAAAGTCCAATTAAAATTTTTAATTAAAAATAATCATTTTCTTTGGTTGCTTCACAGCTGTTCAAGCTGGATGGAGATGATTGAACAAATGGCCAAGGAAAGAAAGCTCCCAGATTTAAAAGGTTCTGAGTCTCTTGAATTTCTGAAAATCGATTATGTGAACTACAATTTTACCAAGTAAGTAAAAGAGAAGCGCATTTTTAGCAGTGAAATTAATCTTTAAAATCTCAGGGTTGTGGCTACGCCACCATGAGTCTTGGTGTAACACCAGGACAGAGGAGAAGTTAGCCAACCTTTGGTGACAGGCTTATCAGATGACTCACCCAAGCGAGAAGGGTCATGGAGTTGACCGAGCATGTGGTATTTGGGTCAGAACATGTGGGGCCAAGTCACATCTCTGCTGCGTGCTTGTTGTGTGCCCCTGACATATCTGCTCAGAGTCTCAATGTCCTCTCCTCATCCCTAAAATGAGAACTGTAAGTGAATGTAGATGCCAGCTGTGGCCACCTTGTCCCCAGAATTCTAAATGAACTTCTTGTTCGTTCCATTGCTTACTCCCATAAACCTGGATGCAGAGTTCAATCTCAGTTTCATAATCTACTCTCATCAAGTCTTATCTTACTTTAGTAAAGTTTAGTCAAGACGTCAGAGGTCACAGGAATGGGTTACAAGGCACATGGCCTTCAGCCCTCTTGCTCTCTAGACCTCCCCTCCTTCTCTGGAGCAATGTAAGTTTCTTCCCCTGCTTTCATGTGTAGCGGTTCCACCCACTCCTGAGTACCAAAGAATCTTCCTAAATGCTTTTCCAAGTAATTTTCTCTGCTTTTCCTAAGAAGAATTCTGGTGGCAGTTACAATCTTTTCTACCACATTACAGCAATTAAATCAAATATCAAAATCAGTAATCCGTAAAAGTCAGATGTTACAACAAATGTGAAGATACTTCATAGAATCTGAAGCTGCTGAACATGGATTAGTTTGATAGACTTAATAGTGTAAGACCATCAATGTAAGAACAACAAAATTGCCACATTGATCCAGATCCTTGTTTCACCCAGCATAGAGTTTTGAGGTTATACTGTTACCCTCCCTCTACACTGAGGGGACCTCAACTGGGTCCTTCTCTTGCCCAGTGCTGCTCATGTCAGCTGAGACCAGGTTCAGCAGAGCAGAGCAGAAATTTTATTCATCAGTCAAGGAATGGAGGAGGAGAGCCCTCACTCTGAAGACACATTCTCCCCATGGGAGGAAAGTGGGGGACTCTCAAGGGGTAGGTAGGAGGCAGGTGCAACATCAGAAACTGGGGGAAAGGGCAGAGATTTTCAGGAATAGTGCTCCTCGCACAGTGCCTTGCACCCAGCACTATTTGTGCTTAGCGAGGTACAAGTCCACCTGCTGTGGGCACAGATCTTACCACGGCAATGAGGCAGAGGCAACTTCTGGATACATCTAGATTTCCTTGACACAGACGCTGCTCTTGCAATTAGGCTGCAACCAGTTCAAGGCCTTGACTGGCGAGTTTCCTTTGAGGTATAACTGATACTCTTGAACAATCATCAGGTGTTTTGGAACGACAATAGAAATAGTTTAAAGCAGAGGTCTTTCAGTTCCCTGATGTGTCTATGTGTGATAGCACGAATTAGGAGTAAGGTTTGGCTGTATATAACAGAAAATGAGAGCGACTTAGATGAACTAGAGGTTCATCTTTGTCTCACAAATAATAAGCTCTAATGAAGCAGTGGAAGAATCCTGTCGAAGCCCCACAGTTTCATCGGAATACAACTGTCTTACATTTTTCTCCTCCCCCATCCTTAACTCTGCCTCTGGCCTCAGTTGCCTTGTGGTCTACTATGGCAGATGCTCTACAGCTAGTCATTCAGTGGCACCCCACTCCAGTACTCTTGCCTGGAGAATCCCATGGACAGAGAAGCTTGGCCAGCTACAGTCCATGAGGTCGCAAGAGTTGGACACTACTTAGTGACTAAACCACCACCACAGCCATCCAGCAAGGGTTTGTTGGGCACCTACAGTGTACTAAGGCTTTGTTCTAGGCATAGGACATACTGCAGAGAATGACACAGATATGCTCTTAGTGTTCAGTGACAGTGATGAGCATAAATAGGTATTTACAAAACTAATGATTTAATTACACTGATGATAATGCCACAGCAGAAAAATCCAGGGTGATTCCCATAATATAAAGTGAAGTTAAAGATGAGGAGAAACAGGTATTCTCATGCATTGCTAGCGGGAGCAGATAAACTGGGACAATAAATTCAGACAATAATTTCTGGCTGTCCAAACAGGAACTGTTGGCCTCATTTGACTATTGAGCCTTGAGATATGGCTGGTACAGCTGAGAACTATATTTTTTTATTTTTTTCAGCTGAAAAGTTTATCAACTGTAAATACAGTCAAGTATTTTTGATGAAGGGCCTCCCTGGTGGCTCAAACAGTAAAGAACCCACTTGCAATGCAGGAGACCTGGGTTTGATTCCTGGGTCAGGAAGATCCCCTGGAGAAGGGCATGGCAACCCACTCCAGTATTCTTGCCTGGAGAATTCCATGGACAGAGGAGCCTGGTGGGCTACAGTCCATGGGGTTGCAAAGAGTTGGACACGACCTAGTGACTAAACAACAAAAAATTTTGATGAAAATTCAGTATCTAGATTGAAGTATATCATGAGTATAAAGCATGTCATATTTTGAAGGCTTATTTTCTAAAAAGGAAAATAAGGTATCTCATGTATTGGTTACATGTTGAAATGATAATATTTCCCTTTTTAATACTACTAGATAATGTTAAACTACATATATGGCTCACATTGCATTTCTATCAGGCAGTGCTGTTTTAGGAGATGATTTGCAAGGATACTTTTAGGTGTGCTCTTTGATCCAACAATTCCATGTCTCCTCTCTAGAGAAGCGTATACACAAACAGCATGAATGGGGATGTTCACTGTGGCATTGTCTATGACACAGAGATATGCAAACATCCTAGATGTCCAAACACAAAGCAATTATTTTTTTTTAGTCCACAGCTTGGATTACTCTGTAGCAATTACAAAGAATGAGTTAGACCTATATGTATCAAAATGAAAATTTTCCCAAGATACAATAATCTTTACCATTGTCTTCCACAGTGATACTCAGGACATGTGGCAGAGAATAGATAGGAAAAGATGTCAAAACGAGGAAGCAGTGAATAATCATTTCTTTTCGACTGTCACATTTAAAATTTTTCCCTAACCTTAGTTCATAACAATGCTTTCTCCTGTGCAACAGTTATATACAGATGATCTCATTAGTCTTCCCAACCTTCCCACGAGACACTCTTCTTTTAAGTGATTACCTGGAAGAGTTTAAGTGTCTTCGCTAAAGCCACACAGCTAGCAGAACACTTGGCTCCAAGCTGAGTGTCCTTTGCATGACACCTGTAGTGCTATAGCTTAGTGGTTAAGAGGCCTCACGACAGATGGAGGCTCCCAGGTCTGGTTCTGCCACTTATATATGACTTCAGCCAAGTTTCTCATCTTTTCATCACTGAATGGCAGATTAAAAAATCAGCAGTGGCCTCCTAGGATTATGGAGAGGGTTAAGATGCGCTAACGTATGTAAAGTGCTTAGTCCAGTACCTAAGCAGATAGCAATTGCTCAATCAATGGTCATAATCATAACTTATCGTAAGGCACATGGCCATCGAACTGTGTCTGTTGCATGCCACCTCAGTTCAGTTCAGTTCAGTCGCTCAGTCATGTCCGACTCTTTGCGACCCCATGAATCGCAGCACGCCAGGCCTCCCTGTCCATCACCAACTCCCGGAGTTCACTCAAACTCATGTCCATTGAGTCAGTAATGCCATCCAGCCATCTCATCCTCGGTCATCCCCTTCTCCTCCTGCCCCCAATCCCTCCCAGCATCAGGGTCTTCTCCAGTGAGTCAACTCTTCCCATGAGGTGGCGAAAGTACTGGAGTTTCAGCTTTAGCATCAGTCCTTCCAATGAACACACAGGACTGATCTCCTTTAGGATGGACTGGTTGGACCTCCTTGCAGTCCAAGGGACTCTCAAGAGTCTTCTCCAACACTACAGTTCAAAAGCAGCAATTCTTTGGTGCTCAGCTTTCTTCACAGTCCAATTCTCACATCCATACATGACCACGGAAAAACCATAGCCTTGACTAGACGGACCTTTGTTGGCAAAGTAATGTCTCTGCTCTTGAATATGCTATCTAGGTTGGTCATAACTTTCCTTCCAAGGAGTAAGCATCTTTTAATTTCATGGCTGCAGTCACTATCTGCAGTGCTTTTGGAGCCCCCCCAATATAAAGTCTGACACTGTTTCCACTGTTTCCCCATCTATTTCCCATGAAGTGATGGGACCAGATGCCATGATCTTCGTTTTCTGAATGTTGAGCTTTAAGCCAACTTTTTCACTCTCCTCTTTCACTTTCATCAAAGAGGCTTTTTAGGTCCTCTTCACTTTCTGCCATAAGGGTGATTTCATCTGCATTCTGAGGTGATTGATATTTCTCCCGGCAATCTTGATTCCAGCTTGTGCTTCTTCCAGCCTAGCATTTCTCACGATGTGCTCTGCATATAAGTTAAATAAGCAGGGTGACAACATACAGCCTTGACATACTCCTTCTCCTATTTGGAACTCGTCTGTTGTTCCGTGTCCAGTTCTAACTGTTGCTTCCTGACCTGCATACAGATTTCTCAAGAGGCAGGTCAGGTAGTCTGGTATTCCCATCTCTTTCAGAATTTCCCACAGTTTATTGTGATCCACACAGTCAAGGGCTTTGGCATAGTCAATAAAGCAGAAATAGATGTTTTTCTGGAACTCTCTTGCTTTTTCCATGATCCAGCGGATGTTGACAATTTGATCTCTGGTTCCTCTGCCTTTTCTAAAACCATTTTGAACATCTGGAAATTCACAGTTCACATATTGCTGAAGCCTGGTTTGGAGAATTTTGAGCATTACCTTACTAGCATGTGAGATGAGTGCAATTGTGCAGTAGTTTGAGCATTCTTTGGCATTGCCTTTCTTTGGGATTGGAATGAAAACTGACCTTTTCCAGTCCTGTGGCCACTGCTGAGTTTTCCAAATTTGCTGGCATATTGAGTGCAGCACTTACACAGCATCATCTTTCAGGATTTGAAATAGCTCAACTGGAATTCCATACCTCCATTAGCTTTGTTTGTAGTGATGCTTTCTAAGGCCCACTTGACTTCACATTCCAGGATATCTGGCTCTAGGTGAGTGATCACACCATCATGATTATCTTGGTCATGAAGATCTTTTTTGTACAGTTCTCCTGTGTATTCTTGCCACCTCTTCTTGGTATCTTCTGCTTCTGTTAGGTCCGTACAATTTCTGTCCTTTATCGAGCCCGTCTTTGCATGAAATGTTCCCTTAGTATCTCTAGTTTTCTTGAAGAGATCTCTAGTCTTTCCCATTCTGTTCTTTTCCTCTATTTCTTTGCATTGATCACCAAGGAAGGCTTTCTTATCTCTTCTTGCTATTCTTTGGAACTCTGCATTTAGATGCTTATATCTTTCCTTTTCTTCTTTGCTTTTTGCTTCTCTTCTTTTCACAGCTATTTGTAAGGCCTCCCCAGACAGCCATTTTGCTTTTTTGCATTTCTTTTCCATGGAGATGGTCTTGTCCCTGTCTCCGAACCTCCATCCATAATTCATCAGGCACTCTGTCTATCAGATCTAGTCCCTTAGATCTATTTCTCACTTCCAGTATATAATCATAAGGGATTTTATTTAGGTCATACCTGAATGGTCTAGTGGTTTTCCACACTTTCTTCAATTTAAGTCTGAATTTGGTAATAAGGAGCTCATGGTCTGAGCCACAGTCAGCTCCCGGTCTTGTTTTTGCTGACTGTATAGAGTTTCTCCATCTTAGCTGCAAAGAATATAATCAGTCTGATTTTGGTGTTGACCATCTGGTGATGTCCATGTGTAGAGTCTTCTCTTGTGTTGTTGGAAGAGGGTGTCTGCTATGACCAGTGTGTTCTCTTGGCAAAGCTCTATTAGTCTTCGCCCTGCTTCATTCCGTACTCCAAGGCCAAATTTGCCTGTTACTCTTGATTCCTGACCTCCTACTTTTGCATCCTAGTCCCCTATAATGAAAGGACATCTTTTTGGGGTGTTAGTTCTAAAAGGTCTTGTAGGTCTTCATAGAACTGCTCAACTCAGCTTCTTCAGCATTACTTGTTGGGGCATAGGCTTAGATTACTATGATATTGAATGGTTTGCCTTGGAAATGAACAGGGATCGTTCTGTTGTTTTTGAGATTGCATCTAAGTACTGCATTTCGGACTCTTTTGTTGACCATGATGGCTACTCTATTTCTTCTAAGGGATTCCTGCCTGCAGTAGTAGATATAATGGTCATCTGAGTTAAATTCACCCATTCCAGTCCATTTTAGTTTGCTGATTCCTAGAATGTCAGTGTTCACTCTTGCCATCTCCTGTTTGACCACTTCCAGTTTGTCTTGCTTCATGGACCTGACATTCCAGGTTCCTATGCAATATTGCCCTTTACAGCATTAGACCTTGCTTCTATCACCAGTCACATCCACAACTGGGTATTGTTTTTGCTTTGGCTCCATCCCTTGATTCTTTCTGGAGTTATTTCTCCACTGATCTCCAGTAGCGTGTTGGACACCTACCAACCTGGGGAGTTCCTCTTTCAGTATCCTATCATTTTGCCTTTTCATACTGTTCATGGGGTTCTCAAGGCAAGAATACTGAAGTGGTTTACCACTCCCTTCTCCAGTGGACCACATTCTGTCAGACCTCTCCTCCATGACCCGCCCATCTTGGGTGGCCCCACATGGCATGGCTTAGTTTCACTGAGTTAGACCAGGCTGTGGTCCGTGCGACCAGATTGACTAGTTTTCTGTGATTATGGTTTCAGTGTGTCTGCCCTCTGATGCCCTCTCTCAGCACCTATCATCTTACTTGGGTTTCTCTTACCTTGGACGAGGGGCATCTCCTCACGGCCGCCCCTCCTGACCTTGAACGTGGAGTAGCTCCTCTCAGCCCTCCTGCACCCATGCAGCCACTGCTCCTTGGACGTGGGGTAGCTCGTCTTGGCCGCCGCCCCTGACCTCGGGCGTGGAGTAGCTCCTCCCTGCCGCCGCCCCTGACCTCGGGGGTGGTGCAACTCCTCTCGGCTGCCGCCCCTGACCTCAGTCATGGGGTAGCTTCTCTGGCTGCCGTCCCTAACCTCAGTCGTCGGGTAGCTTCTCTAGGCCACTCCTGTGCTGTTGCAGCCTGGCACACCTACTGCCTCTAATTACCTGTGTGACCAGTGACCACTCAGAGAATCCTTAGGAGGAGTTCATGCTCTAAAATAAGTTTCTCAACTAGGGAAGATACTGTCCACATAAGAGGGTATTTGGAAGGAAGGCAGGCTGTTTACTGTCCTGATGATTGTGAGGGATGGAGAACTATTGGCATTTAGTTAGTACATATGCCAAATATCCTGCCAACAGTCCTTTATAAAAAATAATTGTCCCATCCTAAATATGAATATTCCCCCCATTGAGAAATACTGAAACAGCTGAGGGGAAAGATCCTGATGGCAATATTCTGTCTTTACAGAAACTAAAGAAGGAGACTGATTACCTGAAAATTTGCTTCTAAACCTGCTCATTTCTCCCCTCCGCTAGATACAAGGGGCTTCCTGCCAAGGGTCTGAAGGGAATTAGGAAGCAGTGCCCTGAGGCTGCAGTGCAGACCTGAGGGTCCTTCCTCCACCTACAAGCAAGTGTTCGTCACTCAGTCGTGTCTGACTCTTTGTGACCCCACAGACTGTAGCCCATCAGGCTCCTCAGTCCATGGGATTGTCCAATCAAGAGTACTGGAGTGGGTTGCCAGTTACTTCTCCAGGGGAATCTTCCAGACCCAAGGATTGAACTGGGGTCTCCTGCATTGCAAGTGGATTCTTTACCATCTGAGCCACCAGGGAAGCCCCCTTCCTCTACAGGAATTCACAATTGCCTGTTCCTTTCAGGAGTTCTACAATTGCAATTTGGGTTTTGCATTTTACTGAAATATGTGCTACAAGAGTTGCACTAATTCTTCTGTTTCTTGTTTTATAGCATAAAAATCAATGCCTTTTCATTTCCAAATACTTCACTCGCCTTTGTTCCTGGTGTTGGAATCAGGGCTCTGACCAACCATGGAACTACCAACATCAGCACAGACTGGGAAGTCAAGTCTGCACTTTGTGAGTATTCCACTGAAAAGTCTGCTGCTATTTTGGGGGGAAATGGAAGAAAAAATCAAAACTCTATATGTTTGCCAATGTATTTGACATTAGGCTTCTTTCCCTCGGTTGTTAACTGTCAGGGGAGTGTGTAATTTCCTTGATTCTGTCTCACCACAGCAAAAATTTGAAGCGACGGATGGACCAGTGTTACAGCTTGGTTACAGCTCAGTTTAAATGGCAGACCCATGTTACAGCTCGGTTACAGCTCAGTTTTATTTGGCAAGCAAAGGAAAATATGTCCTCGAGGTGTAAGGGAGGGACAACCCAAAAGAAGCAAAGAGAAGAGAAGAAAGAGGCTCAATTTTGGCTCCTCTTTTTATGTTTTTTCTCCTCCCCTTGAGCCTGCCCTATGTAAACTGGGCTAGCCAGGAGGGCTGTTTGTTTCACTTGATGTTTTTACTCTGGTCCTCAGAACTTACTCTTCTGTTTTTGCAGGCTTTTTCCTTTCTTTGTCTTTTAACCACCGCTATTTTGGACTCCTTTTTCCTAGTCTAACTACCTAACATTAACCATCTTTCTCAAGTGCATTCTTCAAAGAGAGATTTAAAACAGAATATGTTTTCTGGGGACAAGGGAGAGGGGCCTGAAAAGCATCAGTGGCAGAGCCACTGATCAGTGTGCCATTTAAGATTTCCTAAAAGCTAGAAGTCCCTGATTGTTAGAGGCATTGACATGAGCTTAACATTTCAGAGTCCCAGTGAATCACCATCTGACCTTGAGCTAGTCTTTGAACATGCTTCCCTAACTGTAAGGACAACTGCTTAGAAATAAGCCTTCCTATCTCATAAGGAGGTTGGAGGAGGGTAGTCAGCTTGAGCCCAATTCTCCCTTTACCAAAAGGCCTTTGCACTGTTCTATAGAAAGAAAGGATCAAATCAAGGTACACTTACAAACTGCCTACTATGTGGAAGTCACTATCCTGAGTGTAATGTTAAGATCTGCCTTGGTTGATGCCCCAGGATAACACATTCATTCACCCATTGGTCATTCAGCATCCATTTATTGAGTGCCTACTGCATCTGTTTATGAATGGTACTGAATACCACTTATCTCCCTCTCAAGAACTCTAGTCTTATAGACAGTAGAAAAATGACATTTTCCTTCATAAGAAGCAGAGATTCATGTATTACTCATGTCCTTGCTGACTTGTCAACCATAGATTGAGTGCTTATTCTGTGTCAAGCCACAAGGTAAATCCTGGGGCCTGGAGATGAACCTCCATCAAGGAGCTCACAGATGGCATCTAAGTGTCGCCTTCCCATCTAGATACCCCTCCTAAATAAGCTGTGGCTGCTTTACCCCTATGTTCTCCCTCCAAACAAGCTTCATATATGAGTTGTGGTTAATATTAAAACATGCCGAACCATGATAGGGGCCAGAGCACTCAGGATGAAATACCTACAAGGTACCTAGAGCTGTCACCATTCACATATTTGTTACTTCATTTGTTCAGTAAATATCCATTCAGCTCCACTCCTATCTGTTGTTAAGTGCCAGGAATCCAGAGGTGATGGTGTTCCTGCCCTCGTGGGGTTTACAGCCTATGGGTAAGCCCTCCTATGGGCGTAGGTTCAGAGGAACAAGATCCATCTCCACCTCTCCCAGGCTTGGGTAACCTTGCACTTTTTCTCTCAATAGCCAAGACACAGGAGCAGCTGACCTGTTTCTCTCTGGGGTCTATTTCACTGGTATAGTTGTCCTGTCCCGAAATGACATTGGTCACCCAATCCTGAAGCTCCAAGACTGCTATGCTCAAGTGAGCCATGCCGATGTCTCATTTTCTGGAGAGCTCAGGTGAGCGAGGGAACCCTGGTGGGAAGTGGCCAGGCTGTGGCTGGATTCTCAAGTGGCTCCTAGGGGTGGTTATTAACTGGCAGATATGATTCTGTATAAGCCTTAAATTTTTTTTTTCCTAGTGTCCTATATAACTCCTTTGCTGAGCCCATGGAGAAACCCATTTTAAAGAAATTAAATGAAATGGTAAGTCCTTAAAGATTATCCACCACAGTGACATGCTGCCAGCAGCAGTTCTACCATGCTTTGATGAACTCTAAGTCAATAAACCTTGCCTGAGCACCAACTGTGTGCTAAGCACTCCCCAAGGCACTTTCACAAACATTACCCTTTGCAGCTTAATAGTTTCTCAAGTGCCTGATATGTGCCAAATACTATGGTTGGTGCTAGAGGTATAGAGATAAATAAAACAGCACTTCTTCCCTCAAATCCTCACCTCAGGGTGGGCAAACAATCAAAAAGATTTGGTTTATTGTGTGCCTACTGCATGCCTAGCACTAGGCTAGAGTCTGTTGGGGATCTGAAAAAGGAATAAGCTCATCTGTTTAGGAAAACCCAGTTCAGACTTGTGAAACTAACTGAATAAGTATTTGAATCTTGTACATACCTATGTTATCCTTAGATTGAACTGAAGGGGTTCAAAGAAATGGAAAGATTAAATAAATAGATCCTGGAAGTATCCTGGGAGATATTTTTGGAGGGCACAGGACTTGAACTTGGCCTTGAATTACAGGTAGGATTTGAATAGGTAATGAATGGGAGAAAAGAATGGATATTTCCAGCCTAGTGAAATAGTATAAGTTAAGGTGACTTCCTGATTCCAGAAGTCAGCATTTGGAGAAGGAAAAGCTGGAATTGGTGGTGAGCCCTCTTTCCAATCCTGACAGTATCTTCCCTGAACACTTCATATGTTTCTGGAGAGACAAGGAGAGGGGTGAGGAGGACAGGAAAAAGAAAGGAGATTCATCTCTGTAAAAGAGGGGCAAGGATGGTGTCTGGCTGTCTCCATCCTCCTTGTGTTGAATTCAATGCTCAGAAGGCAAGAGGTACATAACGAACATTGATGAAGATATCAACACACAGAAACATTAAGCAGCTTGTCCAACAAGATTGCCCGGCTGGCCCAAGGATGCTGAAGCTTTCCTATCTTTCTCCGTCCTGACCTAAAATTTGCTGGGTGCCAACGAATGTACATATTAAAGAGTGGCTGGGAAAGAGTGCTGTCACCTTAGAGACCCCACTCTTGCTCATCCATCGTTCAAAACAAGTCATGGTCCTTTGGCCTCCAACAAGAAGCCGATAGTTAAGCTTGCCTGGAGTTTATATATGACATAGAGCTCATAGATGCTTTGCTTCTAGGGTTCCCTCTGTTTCACTGGAAAAGGACAGGAGTGCTCCGACCACAGTGGTCTAGCCATGTCAGTCAAGATTTCAAATCCTGCTGATCCACTTGCTCACCTTCTCTAAGCTTCAGTTTTCCCATCTGTAAATAAAGGACAGTAGTGCCTGCCTCTCAGGACTGTAGTGAAGACAAAATGAGGTTAATAATCGCTAACATTCATTGAATGCTTATGACATAGCAGATGCAATTATCATCCACAGGTTGCAGATGAGGGGACTGAGGCAAAAGAGTACAAGGAACTTGCCAAGGCATCCAACGCCAGGCAGTCAGGCCCCTGAGCCTCTGCTCGTAACCCCCACACTGAGTGTTCAGCACATGCTTAGCACGTGGCACCCACCTTGGTACATTTCCTCCTTCCTACAGATGTGTTTGGGAGTGATTCAAGATTGCTTTTCTGATTCCAAAAGGGATTCTGATCTAAGTAGATGTCTGATCAAATGAGCTCTCAAAGCAGCCCAGTGAGGAAGTCAAGTCCCTGCTCTAACTCTCCCGGGGCAGGGCTTGGCATGCGGACAGTGGAGGCGAGAGGCAGGGGCATCCCTGCTGTCAGAAGAGGCTCAGCAGGTTCCCCAGGTGTCATAGCTCATGGACTGGGCACACTTCCTGTCGTGCCGCAGGAGGTAAAGCCAAGAGCTCGTTCTTTGATGGGGCAAGCTGGATGTAGTCCCAGTTGCTCTGAAGATGAGCCAGCATTCAGTGGCACACCACCCACTCTTTAGGAACTTGAGGCGTAAGGACATCAACTCATTTAAGGGAAAGTCCAAAGGGAGAAGGTCTTCTCACTGAAAGGCCTTTGTGGGCACGGTCTAGGCCCTAAAACAGAGATGTCCAGTACAATGTGATAACCTGCTTTTTTTTTTTTTCCTTTTACGGCCAGCTCTGTCCCATTATCACAGGTGAGGTGGAGGCATTGAATGCCAATCTCAGCATGCTGGAGGGTGAGTCCTAGAGCCGTCTCTTCCGGGTGCTTCTTCTCCCACCCCTCACTCAGGTGCTCTCCAGGTGGGCTTTGCTCCAGCTCTCCGGTCTGCTTTCCCCTCTGCAAACTAGTGCCACTGTAGGGAGGGGCATGCGGGGACTGACCTGAATGTGTAGGGCCTGCTCTTTTCAGCTCATTAGCTAGCTTCACCGCAGGAGGAGATGGCTTCAGGAGACAAGATGCAAGGCAGAGGATTAAACTCTCGTGAGCTTGAATCCCAGCTCTGGTACTAAATCCATCCTTTTCAGAATGATGGATGCTTGTCTTGACCAGTTACCCCTGCTTCTAATCCCTTTGATGGTTCCTATAGCTGCCTTCAGGATCAAGTCCAAATCCCTTAACATGGACCACAAGCCCTGCCTGTCTTCCGGCTCCTTCTCACCTCTCTGGACTTCATCCTCCACCTCTAGCTGCTCCAGCCATCAAACTGCTTCTCCTGCCTCACACCCTTGCCTCCCACCCTGCTGTCCTCTCTGCCTAGAAAAGCCTTCTCTCCTCTTCATACATTTATTCACTTAAGAGATATTTACTGAGTACCTGTGCTAAGCACAGTTCCTTCTGCTTCCTGTCCCTCAGCCATTCCTTGTCCTGTTCCCTCCTCTTTATCTTTTAAGGCTCAGCTTAGGCATAGTTCCAGTTCCTCAATGCTCACATGATACTTTGGGTGTTTCTATCTCTTTGCACTCCATCCACTCATCCCCCAGTGATGTGCTGAGCCCCTGGAATAGGCTGGGTGCTATTCTTGGTGCTGGAGATGCAGCAGTAAGCCTAGGAGACAGAAATACCTGCCCTCATGGGGCTAGTGAGACGAGACAGCCAGCCAGCAAGATAATTAGTAACATCTACAGTATCATTGCAATAAATGGTAAGAAGAAAACTAAAGCAGGGAAGGACTAGCTGGCTGTGGGGCGGGGGTGGGGGTAGGGGTTGTTTAAAATAGCCTGGCTGGGAAAGGCACCCCTGATCAGTGGCATTAGAGTAAGGACCTGAATGAATTAGGGAGCAGCTGCTCCTAAATCTGGATGAAGGACTTGCCAGTCAGAGGAAAACTCAAGCTCAAAGGCCCCTGTGGGAGCATGCTGAGTGCCTTGGAGGAACTATGAGGAGACCATACTGGAAACAGAAGGAACGAGGGGGAAGTATCAGCAGACAAGGTCAAAGAGGGGAAAGCAGATGGTTAGAGCCTCAGAGTTCTATAGGTGATCACGAGGGTTGGCTCTTAGTCTGAGATGAGAAGTTGTTGGAGAGTTCTGGTCGCACCTTGCATGTCCTGACTTATATTTTAAGATCACGCTGGCTTCTATTAATTATAGGACAGGATCAAAGGTGGAAGCAGGGAGACCACCTAAGAGATTACTGCAGTGACCCATATGAGCAAGGAAGGGAGGCGCCTGGATGGAGTGAGGAAGATGGTGAGAGGTGCTCAGGTTCCAGATGTACCTGGAGGGTAGTGACAGTGGTACTTGCTGACACATTGAATGTGGATCATGAAAAGAATCAGGGGTGGATGACCCCAGGGTTTATGTTGAGCACCTGGAAAACTGGAAGAAATGGATTTGTTGATGCCAAGGTGAGGAAGACTGTAAGACTCAGTTTGTAGTCAGACCATCCAGAGCTCAGCTATAGATCTGCTCTTATTACATTGTGTTAATTTCCTGTTCCGCCTTGAGTTCCTTGAGGGGAGGAACTTTGACTCTTCTCTGTGTCCCTAACACCAAGCCTAACTCACAGTAGTTTAATAAATAAGAGATGAAAGGAGATGGTGTCTGGACAGATGGATTGATGAGTGGATGCAGATAGATGAATAAAAAATAATAGATTGGTGAGGTAGGGAAAGAGGAAGATGTAGAAAAGATGAGGAAAGAACCAGTGGAAGTGTCCCATGTCCTAGCTTGCTGTGGGCAAATTTCTTCACTCTGGAAGCATGTATAAAAGGATACGGACGAAAATTTGGTGTACCAATGGACATGAATGTGAGCAAACTCCAGGAGATGGTGAAGGACAGGGAAGCCTGGGGTGCTGCAATCTATGGGTTCGCAAAAAGTCAAGACACAACTTAGTGACTGAACAAGAGCCAAAATTTTATTGATGTTTCTCTCAGGGCAATGTGGCAAATGAAAGTTTTTACTTTCTTCTTTTGATTTATCTACTTTTCCTGAGTTTTGAAAAGTGAGCAAGTGTTACTTAAGAAATAGGGTAATAGTTAATTTTTGTTTTAAATAACAGAGGATTCAGAATTATATTGTTCTGGATAAACATTAATCATGGTTATACTATACCTGTATAAATGTAAATTTTCTTTTTTCTTTGTTTTTTAGTTTTAAGAAAGATTGACAACTATACTCTACTGGATTATTCCCTAATCAGTTCCCCAGAAATTACTGAAAATTACTTTGAGCTGAATTTGAAGGTAATTTTGTCATCATCAGAGTTCTGACTTTGGCCATTAACAGCCAATATTCGAGGAACAAACATTGTGTGCAGAAGGAAATATAACTACGTTCTCTTCCAATAATTTAATTTTCTTTCAAGGAATTCTCTCATGTTTATGTTCCTTTAAAAGACTCTTGAACACTTTCTTGATTGGTAAATGATTGATTGGATTACATAACATATGTCTGTCTTCTTCAAGAAAAGTACCATGTTGTCTTTACTTCTGGGAGTAAGGTTTGAGGCTAAGAGGCAGCAAGTAAGATAGTCTGCATTAATTAGAACTCAACAGATCCGTATATTGTAAATATTGATACTTCTATTTATTCCTAACTCTCAGCTTAGTGAATTTAACTGAGGGCTGCTGATCTTGGTCAGGGCCAATAGCACATAATAATGGTGTTTGCTGATTCTAGAAAATGTAACTGTGGTTACATTTAGTTTGCTCCAAAGTTAGTATCATTGTTTTCTTAAATGCATACAGGCTTATGTTTCAAGGACTCAGTCTTCAAATCAGTTAAATGTTACACAAGACACCATTTTGTAATAACAACCTATAGCTAATGAAGTCAGCATTTAAAATGTCACAAAAACGCTTTAAGCCACATAGCATCCTGGGTCCTTTTGTGTCTATGATGCCCCAGATGCTCAGAAGTCATGGGTTTTGTAGATCAGAGGTTTGACATCTCTAATTCTCTACAAGGCGCTTTGGGAACTATCCAGAGCTGTCCCCTCCAGATACAGGCACTTGCCTTCCTTTCTCTGAGAAGAGGACCAATAAGGACACTCTCACCAGATTACACCCCAGGGTGGACAAGACATGCTCAGATATGCTCAAGAAGTCATCAAAGCATTGAAACATAGTCCGTAGTTAAGGAGTCAGAGGACTCGTGGTTTTCTCATCCCTACTGAGTTTCTGCAGTTTTCCATATTCTGGCTTGAGTGGGTCCACCTCCTTTTAATCCTGCACAGCTGAGTCTTCCCCTAATACACCCATCTTTCTATTTCCCCACAGGGCGTTTTCTACCCGTTGAAAAGTCTTCAGTATCCCCCCTTCCCATCAGTTCCTTTTGTGCTCCCAGAACGCAGTGACTCTATGCTCTACATTGGAATCTCCAAGTACTTCTTTAAATCTGCATCCTATGCTTACTTTACAGCTGGGGCCTTCAGCTTCACTCTCACCACAAAAGAGGTGAGGAATGTTAATGGGTAATAACAGTCTACACCAACATTTAATCTTATTTTAACTATCCCATTACGGGGGTTGTTATGTTCTTATTCCTGGGCCTTTGTAAACACTATCACTTCTAGCAGGACGATGAATAAAGGGATTGCAGAATGAATGTTGATACTAGTTGGAGAGTTGCTGGGTTTCCAGTTCTGCCAACTTCAGCTTTTTATGTTCTTCTAGATTGATCTTAAATAATGCTAAGAACTTCCTTCACTAGTTATTACCTACGATGAATACCTGTGAAATTTTGGCAATTTCAATGTACCTAACATCTCTATGCCAGATTTTCATCATCTGCAAATGGGAATAATAATAAATCCATACACATAGGGTTGTTTTGGGCATTAAAGAGGTTTAAATATATGTAAAGTATTCAGGCCAGTACCTAACACAGAGCACATGCTCCATATGTGTTTATTATAATTGTTTGTGTTATGCCAACAGAAAGATTTCTCCTATTGGTAATTACAATTGACATCTACAATGATCAGTGAATAGCACAGATATTCACTGATCCTCTTTGTCATGGCCCTCCCTTTTATAACGAGAACGCTCTCTCCAGCCAGTCAACTAACAACTTTCATTGACTCTTTCCATTCTCTAGGTCCTAACTATACATGTAGTTATAAATCTTATGTTCAAAATGCTGGTGGCAACACCAGCTCCCAGACATCGCTGAGAATGAGATATTTCTAGTTTCAGACTTGAAAAACATTCATCTGTGAAGATAAATTGCTTATGCATTGTTTATCTTAGTAATCTCTGAAAATGAGGGCAATAAAACAAGACTTCTTGTTAACCACTGTAAAACATTTATATATGGGTCATACCTATATGATGTACACTGTGTTCCCAAGGTTAAAAGTTACTTCGCAAAGCGATGTAACTTCCTGTGTGACCTAAGGGCAAGTCACTTTACTTCTGTGGGCCTCTGAGTTCCTGTGCTTGGGCTATGAAATGATAGATCACCTACAAACACTAGGCATTTCTGGTGCAACAGCTTCATGATTCATAAAAATTATAGAGAATGCTGCATTTTCCCTGAAAATACAACCCAGGTATAAAAGTTCCAGTGACATGATGTTCTTCATTTTCCAGATTTCCAACCATTTGCTTCACAACTCTCAAGCCCTTGGCAACATGCTCACCCGGGTGAGTGCTCAGGGTTTGGCTCCTTAATGGTGTATTTGCTTTCATTGCAATTCCTTCTGGAAGACTTTGTATTCCTTTTTGGTTCAAGCTGGCATCCATATTTCCCTTCTTAAGAGTTCATCTTTTAAAAAGTACTTATTTATTTATAGTGCCACATGCGGGATCTTTGCTATGGCATGTGAGATCTATATCATTCCCTGACCTGGGACTGAACTCAGGCCCCCTACATTGGGAGCATGGAGTCTTAGCCACTGGACCACCAGGGAAGTCCCAAGAGTTTTGTCTTTTAATCAAATATCTACAAATACGAACTGAACAATACAAGTTTCTAGTGAAGACATTGTAAGTTCACAGAATAAATCCTCTGTTCCTTCTATAAGTTCCACTGCACTTGAAATAATTAGTTTAAGTGGGAAAGGAAGGAACAGGGCTTATATTTGTGACCTCAGTAATAGTAGTGTTGGCCGCTCAGTTGTATCTATCTCTTTGCGACCCTATGGGCTATAGTTTGCCAGGCTCCTCTGTCCATGGAATTCTCCAAGCAAGAATACTAGAGTGGGCTGCCATTCCCTTCTCCAGGGGATCTTCCCGACCCAGGGATCGAATCTGGGTCTCTTGCATTCCAGGCAGGTTCTCTACCATCTGAGCAACCAGGAACCCATTTGAAACCTTAGCAAAGCAACTACAAAGATCATGGTGGCGTGGCACCTGAGTATTGGGCACAGTGTATTGAAAGGCTCAGGTTTACCCTGGAGGACCCAGAGGTGCTTGTGTAGCATCCTGGGTTTAGAGCAAGGATCTTAAGTCAGATAGACCTAGACTTGAACCCTAGTTCTACAACTTATCTGCCTGAAACCTTGAGAAAATTACTTAATCTCTCTAAGGCTCACTCTCTTTAGTTGTGAAATGGGACTCCTGATAGAACCTGCCTCACAAAGATTTTGTGGAGATTGAATGAAATAATACTGAAAGTCCTGACATGTGCCTGACACACAGTATGTGTTCAGTAAATGCCAGCTCTTCTTATTGCCAAGTTGTTATTGGTGTTATTATTAAACAGCTTTTTTCTAACTGTGATGAGGTAAGATTAATCACCACAGGCCACCCCAGATTTGTGATATCTCCTCTTAATCTCATGACTCCCGATCTCTGTCTCTTTCCCTGAATGTGGGCAGATTGCAGAACTGTACTCTTGTCCCAGCCCTTCATGGTAGAGGTCACGGCAACAGAGCCTCCTGTAATCAGTTTACTACCAGGTAACTTCACCCTGGACATCCCCGCCTCCATCATGATACTCACCCAGCCCAAGAACTCGACTGCGGAAACCATCGTTTCCATGGACTTTGTAAGTCTGCGGGGACAGGAGGGCAGCCTGTGGATACCAATCCTGTCCGTGCAGTAGACCACTGACCTGCAGGCTCTGCCAAGTGTTGGGAGGGATGGGATGAGCTCCATCAGTTAGGGGAGGGGGCAGGGTTGAGACTGAGGTAGAGGAAGGTATGGAGGCCAGTTCTCATTCAATAGCTCCCGACCCTTCCCCACATGCTGTGTGCCCTTCCCTCTGCTCTGCTTCAGTTACATTAATAACCAAATTTCTTTTTTAAAAAAATAAATCCATCAGGGTGGAGTTCACGTTTATTTGGGTAGATGAAGGCCAAATGCAATCTGAGAGAAAATGACTGAACAATGAACCTAAGTGAGATGCTAAACATACACACACACACACACACACACACACACACGTGCATGGAAAAGAGAGATTAGAAGAAAATGAAAAATAATTTAAAGGATATCTTCAAACAGAAAGTCTTAATAGTTAGTCTTCCTACCTGCAAGGCAGTATTTTCAAGAGCTATTTCTTTTTAATATTTTTTGAGATGAAAGTGAAGTTTATTTTTCTGCTATGGCTAGTGATATTTGTGGCCAAAATGGACAAATTCACTCATCTTACTAATGAATGCCTTTGTTCTCTGCAGGTTGCTAGTACCAATGTTGCCCTGGCTATTTTGGGACAAAGACTGATCTGCTCTTTATCTCTGAACAGGTAAGCTAAGTTGATATGATTGTTGGATGGTAGTAACAAGGGAATCAACAGGCCAAGAGATAAGTGAACATTCACAACACAGGTGAAGTTATCATCCAATAAACATGAATCATTAAGCATTTCTCCTGTAACAGTCCAGATAATTTCAAAGTATGGACCTAACTGAAATTGTATTATAAATTTTTTTCTTCCCAGTAAATGATATTCAGATAAATCTGGCAACAAAATTAGCATAAGTTTAATTCTACAATGTAAATTTTCATTCTAATGGTATAGCAATAAAAAATGAATTTCCTTTTCAACAAATTTAAAATAGATGCTTTTGAAGAAAGAGAATGAAACTTTGAGGTCAAGGAATGACATTTCAAACCCCTGCTCCCTGGTTCCAGAACCACGATCAAGTCTTTTAACCTCTTTGAACCTCAGCTGCTTATCTGTAAAATAATGAAGTCATAAGGAATCACCTCTGAGTTACCTTCAGTCTCTAACACTCAGATCCCATTACTAGAGTGTAGAGTTTAACTAGAGCATGCCCCATGGCCTGGCTGGCTCTCAAATGCAAGCCACGTGGTGTGAAAGAGCCAGAGCATGTCATGTACCCAGATCACTGAACACTAACTGCCACTGGAAAGGATCATCTTCAAAGCCCATTCTCTTTAGCCCTTATAAAGCCCATGCAAGTCATGAATCAGACAACCTAGGAGTGAGGATATACAGAATAATCAGATGGCACAGATTAAACTCATGAAAGGAGAAAGAGGAAGCAATAAAATAGACAAATCAGAATCTGAAAAGACTGGGAAACTAACAGAGAAGAAAAGTCAATCACCATAAGTCAACTTGATGGCTAGGAAGACTATTGTAGGAACATGGAAAATATGTTCAGGAAAATAATACAAAATGAAATAAGCAGAATATAGAACTGCATAAACACAACAATCAACCATGTAAAATAGCTTTCCATCTGGACGAGAAAGTGAACTACAAATGAAGGATTGTGTTAGGATATGATATTATGAGTTGGCTCTTTTCTTAACTATGTTTTATAACTATATTGCTTTTCCAATAAAAGGAATGATAAAAGCAAAAAGTAGTGTGGTTTCCCAGAGATGAAAGATTTTATGAAGGCTTTCTCCTCAACTTTACCCAGGTTTTCAAAGAAGGACTGATTTCCCCATTAAATTCAGTAGCATGGTGCCCAGAGCCTATGAAACTTCAGGGACTCATGAAAATGTTTTAATTTAAAATAAGAAATTTAAAATGAATTCAATCCAGACTGTACTATACCATGACTTTATAGCACCTCAGTCTTCGAAGATCAGTTTTAATTTTTTTTTGTTTGTTTTTGTTTTTTATGGAGGAAGAACTCCCAAAGGCTTCAGGCCTCCAGATGTCATGATGTAGCCCTGTTTCTAGAAGATCAAGGCTAATGAATTTCTTAACCTTGATGGGTGATCTTTGAAATGGCAGTTTTAATGGTTGAGAGGGTAGAAGCCAGAGAGCAGAAAGAGAGAGGGGAAAAGGATGGAAGGTGAGAAGCTGGCAGTATCTGAGCTAGGCCATGAGAAAGGACAGAATTTGGAAGTTGGTTTGCCTGAGTCACAGTACTGTGAGTACAGGTGAGACCTCCATCTGATGGCTGAGAATAAAGGGGAGATGGAAGTCTGGAGTGATGGGGGATCCCTGGGGCAAGGCTGCCAACTGAGGCAGCAAGCTCTGAGAAGGTAGAAATAATGTTTACCGTTGAGCCAGGGTCTGGTTTCCTGGCAGGATGAGAAGGAAGGATTTAATAAGAACAGGACTTCAGGCTGTGGCAAGCAGCCAACAAAGACCTTGAGTTGCAGAGAGACCAAGGTGCTTTCCTGCTGACCCTCAGCTCCAACATTCCTACCAGTAAGAAACTGCAGGTACAGTGGGCATTATGTTTATTTACAGAAAAGTGAAAGCGTTTGTCACTCAGCCATGTCCAACTTTTTGCCACCCCATGGACTGTAGCCCACCAGGCACCTCTGTCTATGGAATTCTCCAGGCAAGAATACTGGAGTGTTCAGCCACTCCCTTCTCCAGGGGATCTTCCTGACCCAGAGATGGAGCCCTGGTCTTCTGCATTGCATGCAGATTCTTTATCATCTGAGCCACCAGGAATAATTAAGAAAACTGATGGTAACCTGTTAAATTCACATTATCCAAAGAAATGTTTGAATTCATTCTCAGCTTCCTGAGGTCCACAAGTCTGCTTTGACCTTGGAAACACAAATCTGAAAGTAGGACTCCTGCCTTCCCAAAGTCTCCTCAAACTCCCCTGTGACCTCCTTTAGATTCAGGTCACTGGGCAGGCTTCCTGTACCCTGAGGCCTTGGTGGGCTCTGAACAGGACTACCTACATAATTTGTGAGGCTTGGTGCAAAATGAAAGTGCAGAGCCCCCTGTTCAAAAATCATGAAGAACTGCAAAATGGAGACAGCAGGGCATTAAACTGAGCACAGAGTCCTTCTGAGCACTCCACAGGTCACATGCACTGAGTCTGAGGGGGAGTCCTGCCGTGGTACAACAGCAAGCCTCAGGCAGTGAGCAGGCTGGGGGCAAGGCTGGTGGGCCTGGTATCGCTCAGGTCCAGCCAGACCCAGAAGAAAGGCTGCAAAGGAGCAGAGGCTATGCTGACAGAATGCTTTAATCTTTGGCAGCAAGAGTGGTAACCCTGTCTCCCACACGCCCACGCCTCTGCTCCTGGGCTCTGGGAAAGAGGCTTTTCAGGGGGAGCTGGTTTGCTAGGTGACATCATAGAGGGGCTTCCCAGGTGGCACTAGTAGTAAAGAATCTGCCTGCCCCAATGCAGGAGATGTGAGATGTGGATTTGAGCCCTGGGTGGGGAAGATCCCCTGGAAGAGGCATGGCAACCCACTCCAGTATTCTTGCCTGGAGAATCTCATGGACAGAGGAGTCTGGAGGGCTACAGTCCATAGGGTTGCAAAGAGTCAGTCACAACTGAAGCCACTTAGCATTCAAACACACACACAACATCATAGAGACACAGCAGGAAGAGGTGTAAAGAGGACGGGGATCAGTGAAACACCCCTGAGAAGAACCAGGGAACGCAGGGCCTCCGAATACATCCCCCCGGAACACCATAGCCTTCCTAACCATCCTCTGCCTGAGGGTGGCTCTCTGGAGCTGCTCAGGGCTGGCTCCCTAGATATAAGATGTAGAAATCAGAGGCGAATCCAAGGTGGAGAGTTAGAGAGGAGGTGAAATCACAGGCTCAGAATAGCTGGTTCAGGTCCCAGCCCAGATATCATCAGCTGTGAGATCTCAGGCACTTTCCTAATGTCTCTGGGCCTACATTTTCTCCTCTATAAAATAATGTAGTAAAACGTATTTTAAGGACTTGTAAGGAATACGTGAGTTAATACATGTAAAGTGCATGTTAAGTGTCTCTAAAAAAAAAAAAAAGATGGCAATTTAAAACTTGGATGCTGGCTTCAGTCAAGGAAGGCAATATTCAATTATTCAAGAGTATTTCAAGAGTTTTATTCAGAAAATACCTCACTCCTCTACCTCCTGCCCAGTGATGGCTACTGGAGAAATAGCCTTTTACTCTATTATTTATAACTACTCTTCATTATTGAGCCTTTACTATCTGTTGGTCCTGTGCCATGCACCACACATATACTATTTAACCTCACAGCCTGTATCTCCAGAACCCAGCACCATGTCTGTAGATTGAATGATTAATCCTAGAGGAAGCTTATTATCCCCATTTTATGGTTTATATGGGTCAATTAAGTAAGTGTTGACCAACATAAATGGACTGCTAGAAATTTCTCCAGCAAAGATGGTTTAATTTGGGACAAGCAGAGAATTGCATTTTGGGGTCTATAACCATGGAGAGACTTGTACAAGCCCCCACATGGCAAAGGAAGGAGAACCCTTTTACAGAGGGGACAAGGAAGTCACGAGGGCTGCAGTAAAGAGTCCATAACTTTTCTTCAACTGAGTCCTTGCTAGAGAAGAGGAGGCTTCCTTCTTCCTATTGGGCTCTGCTGCTGTCCCAGGGTGTGAGAGCTCCCCCTTCTGGTTTCCTGACTCTATTTAATCAAGCTTTGTGTTTATTAATAGTTTTTACACGAGTCACAGAGCTATTGAATGGCAGAGCTAGATCTTGAATCTGAGTGAGTCTTCAAAGCAAAGCGTGTTTGTTTGCTTGCTACATTATACTATATTCGATGTGGGTCCCATCACTTCATGGGAAATAGATGGGAAACAGTGGAAACAGTGTCAGACTTTATTTTTCTGGGCTCCAAAATCACTGCAGATGGTGACTGCAGCCATGAAATTAAAAGATGCTTACTCCTTGGAAGGAAAGTTATGACCAACCTAGATAGCATATTCAAAAGCAGAGATATTACTTTGCCAACTAAGGTCCGTCTAGTCAAGGCTATGGTTTTTCCAGTAGTCATGTATGGATGTGAGAGTTGGACTGTAAAGAAGGCTGAGCACCAAAGAATTGATGCTTTTGAACTGTGGCGTTGGAGAAGACTCTTGAGAGTCCCTTGGACTGCAAGGAGATCCAACCAGTGCATTCTGAAGGAGATCAGCCCTGGGATTTCTTTGGAAGGAATGATGCTCAAGCTGAAACTCCAGTACTTTGGCCACCTCATGCGAAGAGTTGACTCATTGGAAAAGACTCTTATGCTGGGAGGGATTGGGGGCAGGAGGAGAAGGGGACGACAAAGGATGAGATGGCTGGATGGTGTCACTGACTCCATGGGCGTGGGTCTGGGTGAACTCCGGGAGTTGGTGATGGACAGGGAGGCCTGACGTGCTGCAATTCATGGGGTCGCAAAGAGTTGGACACGACTGAGCGACTGAACTGAACTGAATAGCTAAGACTTAGAAAATGACACTTAGACCTTCAACTTATAAAATAAATATCCTTGCCTGGAGAAGGAAACCAAAAGCATGGAGTCAGGTTAAGCTGAAATTGGCAGCATGTCCTTTCTCAATTTTAAGTACTGATAGAAAAAAGGAGAAGACACTGGCATTGTATGTCCTAAAATGGTAAAAGAGCACAGCCCTTTTCTCATTGCATTAAATGAAACTTGGCCAAGGAAAGCTAAAGAAAGCAAAAGCTGGACTATTAGTAACAAACTTGACTTCTTTGGTATGTCCAATTAGAAGCACAGGCTCTGGAGTCAAGCGTGTCTTACTGTGAATTCTACCTCAGTCATTTTCTGACTTGTGACCTTGTACAAGTCCACTGACCCCTCTAAGAATCAGTTCTTCCTCAGCATAACAGAGCCCCTGTTTAGAGTGTCGTATTGGTAGGGATGAGAACGTGTGAAAAGCACAGCTCCCAGCACATAATCAGTGCTCAAGAAACTTTGTTGTAACTAGTGGCAGGGCTTTATTCTTTCCCCATTCTGGGATCAAAGTTTGGCCAAATAAAATGGGAAAAATTGATCCGAAGAAACATGACAAGTCAGGAGAGTTGGCAGAGTTGACCTTCGGGGTTACAGCTCTTTCTACATTTGAGTCTTTTTTTTTTTTTCCAAACACAGTTCTATTTGGAGGTAACTCCAATCCAGATTGGTCATGTAATAAGTGTTTTTGAGACTAATTCAGAGACTAAATTAAACAACACTTTCCCTTCTTTGGCCTTCATACAGATTACTTAATTCTAACCCTTTTTCTTAATCACGTGTAAAGCTCAAGGCAATCCAGTGCACATGACTGATCAACCATTTAGAGTTTGGAACATTTTTTTTACATTCCCATAATCGAGAATTTGGATGCTCCCAAATTGCACCCCACCCCACTACCATACACACAGGTGCCTGTGCACGTGCACGTGTGCACACACACACGCACAGTTGCCCTACTACCTCTCCCACGCAGCACCGTCAGAGAATGCAAATATAGCTGCCTACAAGCAGATAGTATCACACCCAACTCTACTTCTCACATTTGGGCAGATAAACATTTCTCAGCGTGAGCCATCTGGTGAGAAACAGAAAGGAAAACAGGTCTGGGAAGAATGGATTCAGTTTCTGTTGGAACAGTGCTCGGACAGGCCAGCAGAGCTCAGGCTTGGCAACCGGGCTGATTTCCGTCTCCACCCTCTCACTGAGCTAGGGTTGAGGCCAGGGGAAAGGAAAAGGCCACAGTGGGGGCCCCTATTGGAGAAGCAACCCCCGGTGACTTCTTCCCTTTCTCCCAGACTCATTGGTGGGAGGACAGATTTCTAGACTGCAGAAGGCAGTGGAGTTAAAATACTGGGAAACTTTTCCTCAGAGAGAGAATCTTTACTTCTGGAGGAGGCTCAACATACGCCTCCCCTCAAAAGTGTTCATCATTGGATTAAATCCACAGCCTAGGGTTTTTAGGATCTTCAGCATCTGGTCCTACCTTTCAAACCAGCCTGTCTTCCCTCCCTAAAGTGAACATACTGCTCCAGCTGCCTCACCCTCAAGGTGACCTCAGTCCAACAGACCAGTGGTCCCCAACCTTTTTGGCACCATGGACCGTTTTGTGTAAGACAATTTTCCCATGGACCGGGGTGGGGGTGGAGGGATGGGGAGAGATGGTTCAGGCAGTATTGCCAGCAATGGGGAGCAATGGGGAACAAACAGCATTGATTGCCCACCCATGGCTGACCTCCTGCTGTGCAGCCCAGTTCCTAACAAGTACCAGTCCATGGCCCAGGGGTTGGGGACCCTGAAATATACACTTTCCCCTCCATCTTTTATCTGCTCATTTATCCATACATCCACTCAGTAAGAATTTATAGAGCACCAAGTATATGTTCTGCCCTGTTCTTGATACACAGAGTTGAGAGAAAAACAATGGTTTCTACCTTCTGGATCCTCAGCTTAGTGAGGGGAAGACTCAGATTAACAAGCAATTACAGTACTGGGTGCTAAGCGACAGGTGCTTGTATGTGGTAGTATACAAGTGCTTCTCTCAAAGGACAGTTTATTTTCCTCCCATATTACACACACACACACACACACACACACACACACACACACAAAATCCACTCTGATCTTATCACCTTTTCACACCTTCCCAGAAATCCTACAACAAGTAGTGTGTAAACCCATAAAACAGCACTTGAATACAAGCTGCTCTGTAATATCCTATAATTGTTTCCCACACATACAGCTTCTCCCCATCCCTCACAAATACAGATATCAGTAAAATTCTTCACATTGCCCAGGACATTACTGAGCATAGAAGAAGCACCTGGGATCTTCACCCTGCCGATCTTTTCTCCATGCTGCAACTAGAGAGATCTTTGCAGAGCACTGACATCCCCCACCCCTCTTAGAAACCTTCCATAGATTCCTTTCCAGATAAACATGAAATTTCTAACATGGCCTGAGTGGTCTAGCCTGGTCAGACAGCCAGCCACAGTCTGTCTGTCTAGTAACATATTGTGGCTCTCTCCCTAGCTTTCTGTTCTCTCTACGCAGAACTTTCCAACCTCTGCCCAGACCCCTTCCCCTTTCTTCCCCATTTTGCCTTTTTAATCCTGCTCATCCTTCTTATGTCAACTCTAAGACACAGCCCTTCCTTGGAAACCTTACTGCATCCACCAAGTTAGAACAGGTTCTTTTGTCATTTACCTCAATGAACGTATTTCTTTCCTTCAGAGTTTTTATCTAACCTTTAATTAAGCCTTAATTAAGCCTCAGTGCGATTGTTTGTTTAAGGTCTGCCTTCCCACTGGGCTGTAAACTACATGGGATAGTGACTGTGTTTGATTTTTACTCACATTTCTATCTCTGGTACTAGTTCCAAGGCTGACATATACTAGGTATTCAATAGATATCTGCTAGAAGAGTCAATGAGTGAATGAGGGAAAACTATGTGTGATATATGTCATGCTCTGTACTCAGTCCTAGGAATACAAAGGGAACTAAGACTGGATCTCAACCCACAGGGAGCTTATAATCAGAGGGCAAAGAGAGAAGCAATTATTATAGAGACTGCATGCAAGGATTCACTATCAATGTCTGCCATGGCCACAGGGTTGCAGGAAAGGCATTGTGAGTGTCTGTGCTTTGGTCCACTTGGCCTTCATTATGGCACACTTGCTACATTCAGAATATGAAGAAACTTTGTCTTTTGCTGTTTTAAAATTTGCACTTAAGCTCTGGTTTTCGATCAGAGCAATAAACATTCTCCAAAACGTTCCTTTCTTTTTCTCTTCTCTTCTTTCTTTCTTTCTGCCATGTGGCATGCAGGATCTTAGTTCCCTGACCAGAGTTCAAACCCATACCCCCTACAGTGAAAGAGTGAAGTCTTAACCACCAGACAGCCATAGACCGCCCCCCCCCCATAGA